>JANJGN010000162.1:600000-1119389 GCA_026770705.1 Isurus oxyrinchus
TGAAAAACACAAACAAATTCAACAACAACCTCGAAATTGAAAAACACCAACAAATTCAACAACAACCTCAACATTGAAAAACAACAACAACCTCAACATTGAAAAACACCAACAAATTCAACAACAACCTCAACATTGAAAAACAACAACAACCTCAACATTGAAAAACACCAACAAATTCAACAACAACTTCAACATTGAAAAACACCAACAAATTCAACAACAACCTCAGCATTGAAAAACAACAACAACCTCAACATTGAAAAACACCAACAAATTCAACAACAACCTCAACATTGAAAAACAACAACAACCTCAACATTGAAAAACACCAACAAATTCAACATCAACTTCAACATTGAAAAACAGCAACAAATTCAACAACAACCTCGAAATTGAAAAACACCAACAAATTCAACAACAACCTCAAAATTGAAAAACAACAACAACCTCAACATTGAAAAACACCAACAAATTCAACAACAACCTCAACATTGAAAAACAACAACAAACTAAACATTGAAAAACACCAACAAATTCAACAACAACCTCAACATTGAAAAACAACAACAACCTCAACATTGAAAAACACCAACAAATTCAACAACAACCTCAACATTGAAAAACACCAACAACTTCAACAACAACCTCAACATTGAAAAACACTAACAAATTCAACAACAACCTCGAAATTGAAAAAAACCAACAAATTCAACAACAAACTCAACATTGAAAAACACCAACAAATTCAACAACAACCTCAACATTGAAAAACAACAACAACCTCAACATTGAATAACACCAACAAATTCAACAACAATCTCAACATTGAAAAGCACCAACAAATTCAACAACAACCTCAACATTGAAAAACAACAACAACCTCAACATTGAAAAACACCAACAAATTCAACAACAACCTCAACATTGAAAAACAACAACCTCAGCATTGAAAAACACCAACAAATTCAACAACAACCTCAACATTGAAAAACAACAACAAACTCAACATTGAAAAACACCAACAAATTCAACAACAACCTCAACGTTGAAAAACACCAACAAATTCAACAACAACCTCAACATTGAAAAACAACAACAACCTAAACATTGAAAAACACCAACAAATTCAACATCAACCTCAGCATTGAAAAACAACAACAACCTCAACATTGAAAAACACCAACAAATTCAACAACAACCTCAACATTGAAAAACACCAACAAATTCAACAACAACCTCAGCATTGAAAAACAACAACAACCTCAACATTGAAAAACACCAACAAATTCAACAACAACCTCAACATTGAAAAACAACAACAACCTCAACATTGAAAAACACGAACAAATTCAACAACAACTTCAACATTGAAAAACACCAACAAATTCAACAACAACCTCAGCATTGAAAAACAACAACAACCTCAACATTGAAAAACACCAACAAATTCAACAACAACCTCAACATTGAAAAACAACAACAACCTCAACATTGAAAAACACCAACAAATTCAACATCAACTTCAACATTGAAAAACACCAACAAATTCAACAACAACCTCGAAATTGAAAAACACCAACAAATTCAACAACAACCTCAACTTTGAAAAACAACAACAACCTCAACATTTAAAAACACCAACAAATTCAACAACAACCTCAAAATTGAAAAACAACAACAACCTCAACATTGAAAAACACCAACAAATTCAACAACAACCTCAACATTGAAAAACAACAACAAACTAAACATTGAAAAACACCAACAAATTCAACAACAACCTCAACATTGAAAAACAACAACAACCTCAACATTGAAAAACACCAACAAATTCAACAACAACCTCAACATTGAAAAACACCAACAACTTCAACAACAACCTCAACATTGAAAAACACTAACAAATTCAACAACAACCTCGAAATTGAAAAACACCAACAAATTCAACAACAAACTCAACATTGAAAAACACCAACAAATTCAACAACAACCTCAACATTGAAAAACAACAACAACCTCAACATTGAATAACACCAACAAATTCAACAACAATCTCAACATTGAAAAGCACCAACAAATTCAACAACAACCTGAACATTGAAAAACAACAACAACCTCAACATTGAAAAACACCAACAAATTCAACAACAACCTCAACATTGAAAAACAACAAACTCAGCATTGAAAAACACCAACAAATTCAACAACAACCTCAACATTGAAAAACAACAACAAACTCAACATTGAAAAACACCAACAAATTCAACAACAACCTCAACGTTGAAAAACACCAACAAATTCAACAACAACCTCAACATTGAAAAACAACAACAACCTAAACATTGAAAAACACCAACAAATTCAACATCAACCTCAGCATTGAAAAACAACAACAACCTCAACATTGAAAAACACCAACAAATTCAACAACAACCTCAACATTGAAAAACACCAACAAATTCAACAACAACCTCAGCATTGAAAAACAACAACAACCTCAACATTGAAAAACACCAACAAATTCAACAACAACCTCAACATTGAAAAACAACAACAACTTCAACATTGAAAAACACGAACAAATTCAACAACAACTTCAACATTGAAAAACACCAACAAATTCAACAATAACCTAAACATTGAAAACAACAACAACCTCAACATTGAAAAACACAAACAAATTCAACAACAACCTCGAAATTGAAAAACACCAACAAATTCAACAACAACCTCAACATTGAAAAACAACAACAACCTCAACATTGAAAAACACCAACAAATTCAACAACAACCTCAACATTGAAAAACAACAACAACCTCAACATTGAAAAACACCAACAAATTCAACAACAACTTCAACATTGAAAAACACCAACAAATTCAACAACAACCTCAGCATTGAAAAACAACAAAAACCTCAACATTGAAAAACACCAACAAATTCAACAACAACCTCAACATTGAAAAACAACAACAACCTCAACATTGAAAAACACCAACAAATTCAACATCAACTTCAACATTGAAAAACACCAACAAATTCAACAACAACCTCGAAATTGAAAAACACCAACAAATTCAACAACAACCTCAACTTTGAAAAACAACAACAACCTCAACATTGAAAAACACCAACAAATTCAACAACAACCTCAAAATTGAAAAACAACAACAACCTCAACATTGAAAAACACCAACAAATTCAACAACAACCTCAACATTGAAAAACAACAACAAACTAAACATTGAAAAACACCAACAAATTCAACAACAACCTCAACATTGAAAAACAACAACAACCTCAACATTGAAAAACACCAACAAATTCAACAACAACCTCAACATTGAAAAACACCAACAACTTCAACAACAACCTCAACATTGAAAAACACTAACAAATTCAACAACAACCTCGAAATTGAAAAACACCAACAAATTCAACAACAAACTCAACATTGAAAAACACCAACAAATTCAACAACAACCTCAACATTGAAAAACAACAACAACCTCAACATTGAATAACACCAACAAATTCAACAACAATCTCAACATTGAAAAGCACCAACAAATTCAACAACAACCTCAACATTGAAAAACAACAACAACCTCAACATTGAAAAACACCAACAAATTCAACAACAACCTCAACATTGAAAAACAACAACCTCAGCATTGAAAAACACCAACAAATTCAACAACAACCTCAACATTGAAAAACAACAACAAACTCAACAAAGAAAAACACCAACAAATTCAACAACAACCTCAACGTTGAAAAACACCAACAAATTCAACAACAACCTCAACATTGAAAAACAACAACAACCTAAACATTGAAAAACACCAACAAATTCAACATCAACCTCAGCATTGAAAAACAACAACAACCTCAACATTGAAAAACACCAACAAATTCAACAACAACCTCAACATTGAAAAACAACAACAAACTAAACATTGAAAAACACCAACAAATTCAACAACAACCTCAACATTGAAAAACAACAACAACCTCAACATTGAAAAACACCAACAAATTCAACAACAACCTCAACATTGAAAAACACCAACAACTTCAACAACAACCTCAACATTGAAAAACACTAACAAATTCAACAACAACCTCGAAATTGAAAAACACCAACCAATTCAACAACAAACTCAACATTGAAAAACACCAACAAATTCAACAACAACCTCAACATTGAAAAACAACAACAACCTCAACATTGAATAACACCAACAAATTCAACAACAATCTCAACATTGAAAAGCACCAACAAATTCAACAACAACCTCAACATTGAAAAACAACAACAACCTCAACATTGAAAAACACCAACAAATTCAACAACAACCTCAACATTGAAAAACAACAAACTCAGCATTGAAAAACACCAACAAATTCAACAACAACCTCAACATTGAAAAACAACAACAAACTCAACATTGAAAAACACCAACAAATTCAACAACAACCTCAACGTTGAAAAACACCAACAAATTCAACAACAACCTCAACATTGAAAAACAACAACAACCTAAACATTGAAAAACACCAACAAATTCAACATCAACCTCAGCATTGAAAAACAACAACAACCTCAACATTGAAAAACACCAACAAATTCAACAACAACCTCAACATTGAAAAACACCAACAAATTCAACAACAACCTCAGCATTGAAAAACAACAACAACCTCAACATTGAAAAACACCAACAAATTCAACAACAACCTCAACATTGAAAAACAACAACAACCTCAACATTGAAAAACACGAACAAATTCAACAACAACTTCAACATTGAAAAACACCAACAAATTCAACAATAACCTAAACATTGAAAACAACAACAACCTCAACATTGAAAAACACAAACAAATTCAACAACAACCTCGAAATTGAAAAACACCAACAAATTCAACAACAACCTCAACATTGAAAAACAACAACAACCTCAACATTGAAAAACACCAACAAATTCAACAACAACCTCAACATTGAAAAACAACAACAACCTCAACATTGAAAAACACCAACAAATTCAACAACAACTTCAACATTGAAAAACACCAACAAATTCAACAACAACCTCAGCATTGAAAAACAACAACAACCTCAACATTGAAAAACACCAACAAATTCAACAACAACCTCAACATTGAAAAACAACAACAACCTCAACATTGAAAAACACCAACAAATTCAACATCAACTTCAACATTGAAAAACACCAACAAATTCAACAACAACCTCGAAATTGAAAAACACCAACAAATTCAACAACAACCTCAACTTTGAAAAACAACAACAACCTCAACATTGAAAAACACCAACAAATTCAACAACAACCTCAAAATTGAAAAACAACAACAACCTCAACATTGAAAAACACCAACAAATTCAACAACAACCTCAACATTGAAAAACAACAACAAACTAAACATTGAAAAACACCAACAAATTCAACAACAACCTCAACATTGAAAAACAACAACAACCTCAACATTGAAAAACACCAACAAATTCAACAACAACCTCAACATTGAAAAACACCAACAACTTCAACAACAACCTCAACATTGAAAAACACTAACAAATTCAACAACAACCTCGAAATTGAAAAACACCAACAAATTCAACAACAAACTCAACATTGAAAAACACCAACAAATTCAACAACAACCTCAACATTGAAAAACAACAACAACCTCAACATTGAATAACACCAACAAATTCAACAACAATCTCAACATTGAAAAGCACCAACAAATTCAACAACAACCTCAACATTGAAAAACAACAACAACCTCAACATTGAAAAACACCAACAAATTCAACAACAACCTCAACATTGAAAAACAACAACCTCAGCATTGAAAAACACCAACAAATTCAACAACAACCTCAACATTGAAAAACAACAACAAACTCAACATTGAAAAACACCAACAAATTCAACAACAACCTCAACGTTTAAAAACACCAACAAATTCAACAACAACCTCAACATTGAAAAACAACAACAACCTAAACATTGAAAAACACCAACAAATTCAACATCAACCTCAGCATTGAAAAACAACAACAACCTCAACATTGAAAAACACCAACAAATTCAACAACAACCTCAACATTGAAAAACACCAACAAATTCAACAACAACCTCAGCATTGAAAAACAACAACAACCTCAACATTGAAAAACACCAACAAATTCAACAACAACCTCAACATTGAAAAACAACAACAACCTCAACATTGAAAAACACGAACAAATTCAACAACAACTTCAACATTGAAAAACACCAACAAATTCAACAACAACCTCGAAATTGAAAAACACCAACAAATTCAACAACAACCTCAACATTGAAAAACAACAACAACCTCCACATTGAAAAACACCAACAAATTCAACAACAACCTCGACATTCAAAAACACCCTCAAATTCAAAATCAACCTCAACATTGAAAAACAACAACAACCTCAAAATTGAAAAAACACCAACAAATTCAACAACAACCTCAACATTTAAAAACAACAACAACCTCAACATTGAAAAACACCAACAATATTCAACAACAACCTCAACATTGAAAAACACCAACAAATTAAACAACAGCCTCAACATTGAAAAACACCAACAAACTCAACAACAACCTCAACATTGAAAAATAACAACAACCTCAACATTGAAAAACACCAACAAATTCAACAACAACCTTAACATTGAAAAACACCAACAAATTCAACAACAACCTCAACATTGAAAAACACCAACAAATTCAACAACAACCTCAACATTGAAAAACACCAACAAATTCAACAACAACCTCAACATTGAAAAACAGCAACAACATCTCAACATTGAAAAACACCAACAAATTCAACAACAACTTCAACATTGAAAAACACCAACAAATTCAACAACAACCTCGACATTGAAAAACACCATCAAATTCAACAACAACCTCAACATTGAAAAACAACAACAACCTCAACATTGAAAAACACCAACAAATTCAACAAAAACATCAACATTGAAAACACCAACAAATTCAACAACAACCTCAACATTAAAAAACGCCAACAAATTCAACAACAACCTCAACATTGAAAAATAACAACAACCTCATCATTGAAAAACACCAACAAATTCAAGAACAACCTTAACATTGAAAAACACCAACAAATTCAACAGCAACCTCAACATTGAAAAACACCAACAAATTCAACAACAACCTCAACATTGAAAAACACCAATAAATTCAACAACAACCTCAACATTGAAAAACAGCAACAACATCTCAACATTGAAAAACACCAACAAATTCAACAACAACCTCAACATTGAAAAACACGAACAAATTCAACAACAACCTCGAAATTGAAAAACACCAACAAATTCAACAACAACCTCAACATTGAAAAACAACAACAACCTCAACATTGAAAAACACCAACAAATTCAACAACAACCTCAACATTGAAAAACAACAACAACCTCAACATTGCAAAACACCAGCAAATTAACAACAACCTCAACATTGAAAAACAACAACAACCTCGACATTGAAAAACACCCACAAATTCAACAACAACCTCAACATTGAAAAACAACAACAAACTCAACATTGAAAAACACCAACAAATTCAACAACAACCTCAACATTGAAAAACAACAACAACCTCAACATTGACAAACACCAACAAATTCAACAATAACCTAAACATTGAAAAACAACAACAACCTCAACATTGAAAAACACAAACAAATTCAACAACAACCTCGAAATTGAAAAACACCAACAAATTCAACAACAACCTCAACATTGAAAAACAACAACAACCTCAACATTGAAAAACACCAACAAATTCAACAACAACCTCAACATTGAAAAACAACAACAACCTCAACATTGAAAAACACCAACAAATTCAACAACAACTTCAACATTGAAAAACACCAACAAATTCAACAACAACCTCAGCATTGAAAAACAACAACAACCTCAACATTGAAAAACACCAACAAATTCAACAACAACCTCAACATTGAAAAACAACAACAACCTCAACATTGAAAAACACCAACAAATTCAACATCAACTTCAACATTGAAAAACAGCAACAAATTCAACAACAACCTCGAAATTGAAAAACACCAACAAATTCAACAACAACCTCAAAATTGAAAAACAACAACAACCTCAACATTGAAAAACACCAACAAATTCAACAACAACCTCAACATTGAAAAACAACAACAAACTAAACATTGAAAAACACCAACAAATTCAACAACAACCTCAACATTGAAAAACAACAACAACCTCAACATTGAAAAACACCAACAAATTCAACAACAACCTCAACATTGAAAAACACCAACAAATTCAACAACAACCTCAGCATTGAAAAACAACAACAACCTCAACATTGAAAAACACCAACAAATTCAACAACAACCTCAACATTGAAAAACAACAACAACCTCAACATTGAAAAACACCAACAAATTCAACATCAACTTCAACATTGAAAAACACCAACAAATTCAACAACAACCTCGAAATTGAAAAACACCAACAAATTCAACAACAACCTCAACTTTGAAAAACAACAACAACCTCAACATTGAAAAACACCAACAAATTCAACAACAACCTCAAAATTGAAAAACAACAACAACCTCAACATTGAAAAACACCAACAAATTCAACAACAACCTCAACATTGAAAAACAACAACAAACTAAACATTGAAAAACACCAACAAATTCAACAACAACCTCAACATTGAAAAACAACAACAACCTCAACATTGAAAAACACCAACAAATTCAACAACAACCTCAACATTGAAAAACACCAACAACTTCAACAACAACCTCAACATTGAAAAACACTAACAAATTCAACAACAACCTCGAAATTGAAAAACACCAACAAATTCAACAACAAACTCAACATTGAAAAACACCAACAAATTCAACAACAACCTCAACATTGAAAAACAACAACAACCTCAACATTGAATAACACCAACAAATTCAACAACAATCTCAACATTGAAAAGCACCAACAAATTCAACAACAACCTGAACATTGAAAAACAACAACAACCTCAACATTGAAAAACACCAACAAATTCAACAACAACCTCAACATTGAAAAACAACAAACTCAGCATTGAAAAACACCAACAAATTCAACAACAACCTCAACATTGAAAAACAACAACAAACTCAACATTGAAAAACACCAACAAATTCAACAACAACCTCAACGTTGAAAAACACCAACAAATTCAACAACAACCTCAACATTGAAAAACAACAACAACCTAAACATTGAAAAACACCAACAAATTCAACATCAACCTCAGCATTGAAAAACAACAACAACCTCAACATTGAAAAACACCAACAAATTCAACAACAACCTCAACATTGAAAAACACCAACAAATTCAACAACAACCTCAGCATTGAAAAACAACAACAACCTCAACATTGAAAAACACCAACAAATTCAACAACAACCTCAAAATTGAAAAACAACAACAACTTCAACATTGAAAAACACGAACAAATTCAACAACAACTTCAACATTGAAAAACACCAACAAATTCAACAATAACCTAAACATTGAAAACAACAACAACCTCAACATTGAAAAACACAAACAAATTCAACAACAACCTCGAAATTGAAAAACACCAACAAATTCAACAACAACCTCAACATTGAAAAACAACAACAACCTCAACATTGAAAAACACCAACAAATTCAACAACAACCTCAACATTGAAAAACAACAACAACCTCAACATTGAAAAACACCAACAAATTCAACAACAACTTCAACATTGAAAAACACCAACAAATTCAACAACAACCTCAGCATTGAAAAACAACAAAAACCTCAACATTGAAAAACACCAACAAATTCAACAACAACCTCAACATTGAAAAACAACAACAACCTCAACATTGAAAAACACCAACAAATTCAACATCAACTTCAACATTGAAAAACACCAACAAATTCAACAACAACCTCGAAATTGAAAAACACCAACAAATTCAACAACAACCTCAACTTTGAAAAACAACAACAACCTCAACATTGAAAAACACCAACAAATTCAACAACAACCTCAAAATTGAAAAACAACAACAACCTCAACATTGAAAAACACCAACAAATTCAACAACAACCTCAACATTGAAAAACAACAACAAACTAAACATTGAAAAACACCAACAAATTCAACAACAACCTCAACATTGAAAAACAACAACAACCTCAACATTGAAAAACACCAACAAATTCAACAACAACCTCAACATTGAAAAACACCAACAACTTCAACAACAACCTCAACATTGAAAAACACTAACAAATTCAACAACAACCTCGAAATTGAAAAACACCAACAAATTCAACAACAAACTCAACATTGAAAAACACCAACAAATTCAACAACAACCTCAACATTGAAAAACAACAACAACCTCAACATTGAATAACACCAACAAATTCAACAACAATCTCAACATTGAAAAGCACCAACAAATTCAACAACAACCTCAACATTGAAAAACAACAACAACCTCAACATTGAAAAACACCAACAAATTCAACAACAACCTCAACATTGAAAAACAACAACCTCAGCATTGAAAAACACCAACAAATTCAACAACAACCTCAACATTGAAAAACAACAACAAACTCAACATTGAAAAACACCAACAAATTCAACAACAACCTCAACGTTGAAAAACACCAACAAATTCAACAACAACCTCAACATTGAAAAACAACAACAACCTAAACATTGAAAAACACCAACAAATTCAACATGAACCTCAGCATTGAAAAACAACAACAACCTCAACATTGAAAAACACCAACAAATTCAACAACAACCTCAACATTGAAAAACAACAACAAACTAAACATTGAAAAACACCAACAAATTCAACAACAACCTCAACATTGAAAAACAACAACAACCTCAACATTGAAAAACACCAACAAATTCAACAACAACCTCAACATTGAAAAACACCAACAACTTCAACAACAACCTCAACATTGAAAAACACTAACAAATTCAACAACAACCTCGAAATTGAAAAACACCAACCAATTCAACAACAAACTCAACATTGAAAAACACCAACAAATTCAACAACAACCTCAACATTGAAAAACAACAACAACCTCAACATTGAATAACACCAACAAATTCAACAACAATCTCAACATTGAAAAGCACCAACAAATTCAACAACAACCTCAACATTGAAAAACAACAACAACCTCAACATTGAAAAACACCAACAAATTCAACAACAACCTCAACATTGAAAAACAACAAACTCAGCATTGAAAAACACCAACAAATTCAACAACAACCTCAACATTGAAAAACAACAACAAACTCAACATTGAAAAACACCAACAAATTCAACAACAACCTCAACGTTGAAAAACACCAACAAATTCAACAACAACCTCAACATTGAAAAACAACAACAACCTAAACATTGAAAAACACCAACAAATTCAACATCAACCTCAGCATTGAAAAACAACAACAACCTCAACATTGAAAAACACCAACAAATTCAACAACAACCTCAACATTGAAAAACACCAACAAATTCAACAACAACCTCAGCATTGAAAAACAACAACAACCTCAACATTGAAAAACACCAACAAATTCAACAACAACCTCAACATTGAAAAACAACAACAACCTCAACATTGAAAAACACGAACAAATTCAACAACAACTTCAACATTGAAAAACACCAACAAATTCAACAATAACCTAAACATTGAAAACAACAACAACCTCAACATTGAAAAACACAAACAAATTCAACAACAACCTCGAAATTGAAAAACACCAACAAATTCAACAACAACCTCAACATTGAAAAACAACAACAACCTCAACATTGAAAAACACCAACAAATTCAACAACAACCTCAACATTGAAAAACAACAACAACCTCAACATTGAAAAACACCAACAAATTCAACAACAACTTCAACATTGAAAAACACCAACAAATTCAACAACAACCTCAGCATTGAAAAACAACAACAACCTCAACATTGAAAAACACCAACAAATTCAACAACAACCTCAACATTGAAAAACAACAACAACCTCAACATTGAAAAACACCAACAAATTCAACATCAACTTCAACATTGAAAAACACCAACAAATTCAACAACAACCTCGAAATTGAAAAACACCAACAAATTCAACAACAACCTCAACTTTGAAAAACAACAACAACCTCAACATTGAAAAACACCAACAAATTCAACAACAACCTCAAAATTGAAAAACAACAACAACCTCAACATTGAAAAACACCAACAAATTCAACATCAACCTCAACATTGAAAAACAACAACAAACTAAACATTGAAAAACACCAACAAATTCAACAACAACCTCAACATTGAAAAACAACAACAACCTCAACATTGAAAAACACCAACAAATTCAACAACAACCTCAACATTGAAAAACACCAACAACTTCAACAACAACCTCAACATTGAAAAACACTAACAAATTCAACAACAACCTCGAAATTGAAAAACACCAACAAATTCAACAACAAACTCAACATTGAAAAACACCAACAAATTCAACAACAACCTCAACATTGAAAAACAACAACAACCTCAACATTGAATAACACCAACAAATTCAACAACAATCTCAACATTGAAAAGCACCAACAAATTCAACAACAACCTCAACATTGAAAAACAACAACAACCTCAACATTGAAAAACACCAACAAATTCAACAACAACCTCAACATTGAAAAACAACAACCTCAGCATTGAAAAACACCAACAAATTCAACAACAACCTCAACATTGAAAAACAACAACAAACTCAACATTGAAAAACACCAACAAATTCAACAACAACCTCAACATTGAAAAACAACAACAACCTCAACATTGAAAAACACCAACAAATTCAACAACAACCTCAACATTGAAAAACAACAACCTCAACGTTGAAAAACACCAACAAATTCAACAACAACCTCAACATTGAAAAACAACAACAACCTAAACATTGAAAAACACCAACAAATTCAACATCAACCTCAGCATTGAAAAACAACAACAACCTCAACATTGAAAAACACCAACAAATTCAACAACAACCTCAACATTGAAAAACACCAACAAATTCAACAACAACCTCAGCATTGAAAAACAACAACAACCTCAACATTGAAAAACACCAACAAATTCAACAACAACCTCAACATTGAAAAACAACAACAACCTCAACATTGAAAAACACGAACAAATTCAACAACAACTTCAACATTGAAAAACACCAACAAATTCAACAACAACCTCGAAATTGAAAAACACCAACAAATTCAACAACAACCTCAACATTGAAAAACAACAACAACCTCCACATTGAAAAACACCAACAAATTCAACAACAACCTCGACATTCAAAAACACCCTCAAATTCAAAATCAACCTCAACATTGAAAAACAACAACAACCTCAAAATTGAAAAAACACCAACAAATTCAACAACAACCTCAACATTTAAAAACAACAACAACCTCAACATTGAAAAACACCAACAATATTCAACAACAACCTCAACATTGAAAAACACCAACAAATTAAACAACAGCCTCAACATTGAAAAACACCAACAAACTCAACAACAACCTCAACATTGAAAAATAACAACAACCTCAACATTGAAAAACACCAACAAATTCAACAACAACCTTAACATTGAAAAACACCAACAAATTCAACAACAACCTCAACATTGAAAAACACCAACAAATTCAACAACAACCTCAACATTGAAAAACACCAACAAATTCAACAACAACCTCAACATTGAAAAACAGCAACAACATCTCAACATTGAAAAACACCAACAAATTCAACAACAACTTCAACATTGAAAAACACCAACAAATTCAACAACAACCTCGACATTGAAAAACACCATCAAATTCAACAACAACCTCAACATTGAAAAACAACAACAACCTCAACATTGAAAAACACCAACAAATTCAACAAAAACATCAACATTGAAAACACCAACAAATTCAACAACAACCTCAACATTAAAAAACGCCAACAAATTCAACAACAACCTCAACATTGAAAAATAACAACAACCTCATCATTGAAAAACACCAACAAATTCAAGAACAACCTTAAC
Source organism: Isurus oxyrinchus (assembly GCA_026770705.1). Lineage (NCBI taxonomy): Eukaryota > Metazoa > Chordata > Chondrichthyes > Lamniformes > Lamnidae > Isurus > Isurus oxyrinchus. The sequence continues at coordinate 614,294 of JANJGN010000162.1, forward strand.
ATTGAAAAACACCAACAAATTCAACAGCAACCTCAACATTGAAAAACACCAACAAATTCAACAACAACCTCAACATTGAAAAACACCAATAAATTCAACAACAACCTCAACATTGAAAAACAGCAACAACATCTCAACATTGAAAAACACCAACAAATTCAACAACAACTTCAACATTGAAAAACACCAACAAATTCAACTACAACCTCAACTTTGAAAAACAACAACAACCTCAACATTGAAAAACACCAACAAATTCAACAACAACCTCAAAATTGAAAAACAACAACAACCTCAACATTGAAAAACACCAACAAATTCAACAACAACCTCAACATTGAAAAACAACAACAAACTAAGCATTGAAAAACACCAACAAATTCAACAACAACCTCAACATTGAAAAACAACAACAACCTCAACATTGAAAAACACCAACAAATTCAACAACAACCTCAACATTGAAAAACACCATCAACTTCAACCACAACCTCATCATTGAAAAACAGTAACAAATTCAACAACAACCTCGAAATTGAAAAACACCAACAAATTCAACAACAAACTCAACTTTGAAAAACACCAACAAATTCAACAACAATCTCAACATTGAAAAGCACCAACAAATTCAACAACAACCTCAACATTGAAAAACAACAACAACCTCAACATTGAAAAACACCAACAAATTCAACAACAACCTCAACTTTGAAAAACAACAACAACCTCAACATTGAAAAACACCAACAAATTCAACAACAACCTCAACATTGAAAAACAACAACAAACTCACATTGAAAAACACCAACAAATTCAACAACAACCTCAACGTTGAAAAACACCAACAAATTCAACAACAACCTCAACATTGAAAAACAACAACAACCTAAACATTGAAAAACACCAACAAATTCAACATCAACCTCAGCATTGAAAAACAACAACAACCTCAACATTGAAAAACACCAACAAATTCAACAACAACCTCAACATTGAAAAACACCAACAAATTCAACAACAACCGCAGCATTGAAAAACAACAACAACCTCAACATTGAAAAACAACAACAAATTCAACAACAACCTCAACATTGAAAAACAACAACAACCTCAACATTGAAAAACATGAACAAATTCAACAACAACCTCGAAATTGAAAAACACCAACAAATTCAACAACAACCTCAACATTGAAAAACAACAACAACCTCAACATTGAAAAACACCAACAAATTCAACAACAACCTCAACATTGAAAAACAACAACAACCTCAACATTGGAAAACACCAGCAAATTCAACAACAACCTCAACATTGAAAAACAGCAACAACCTCAACATTGAAAAACACCCACAAATTCAACAACAACCTCAACATTGAAAAACAACAACAAACTCAACATTGAAAAACACCAACAAATTCAACAACAACCTCAACATTGAAAAACAACAACAACCTCAACATTGAAAAACACCAACAAATTCAACAATAACCTAAACATTGAAAAACTACAACAACCTCAACATTGAAAAACACAAACAAATTCAACAACAACCTCGAAATTGAAAAACACCAACAAATTCAACAACAACCTCAACATTGAAAAACAACAACAACCTCAACATTGAAAAACACCAACAAATTCAACAACAACCTCAACATTGAAAAACAACAACAACCTCAACATTGAAAAACACCAACGAATTCAACAACAACTTCAACATTGAAAAACACCAACAAATTCAACAACAACCTCAGCATTGAAAAACAACAACAACCTCAACATTGAAAAACACCAACAAATTCAACAACAACCTCAACATTGAAAAACAACAACAACCTCAACATTGAAAAACACCAACAAATTCAACATCAACTTCAACATTGAAAAACACCAACAAATTCAACAACAACCTCGAAATTGAAAAACACCAACAAATTCAACAACAACCTCAACTTTGAAAAACAACAACAACCTCAACATTGAAAAACACCAACAAATTCAACAACAACCTCAACATTGAAAAACAACAACAACCTCAACATTGAAAAACACCAACAAATTCAACAACAACCTCAACATTGAAAAACAACAACAAACTAAACATTGAAAAACACCAACAAATTCAAGAACAACCTCAACATTGAAAAACAACAACAACCTCAACATTGAAAAACACCAACAAATTCAACAACAACCTCAACATTGAAAAACACCAACAACTTCAACAACAACCTCAACATTGAAAAACACTAACAAATTCAACAACAACCTCGAAATTGAAAAACACCAACAAATTCAACAACAAACTCAACATTGAAAAACACCAACAAATTCAACAACAACCTCAACATTGAAAAACAACAACAACCTCAACATTGAATAACACCAACAAATTCAACAACAATCTCAACATTGAAAAGCACCAACAAATTCAACAACAACCTCAACATTGAAAAACAACAACAACCTCAACATTGAAAAACACCAACAAATTCAACAACAACCTCAACATTGAAAAACAACAACCTCAGCATTGAAAAACACCAACAAATTCAACAACAACCTCAACATTGAAAAACAACAACAAACTCAACATTGAAAAACACCAACAAATTCAACAACAACCTCAACGTTGAAAAACACCAACAAATTCAACAACAACCTCAACATTGAAAAACAACAACAACCTAAACATTGAAAAACACCAACAAATTCAACATCAACCTCTGCATTGAAAAACAACAACAACCTCAACATTGAAAAACACCAACAAATTCAACAACAACCTCAACATTGAAATACACCAACAAATTCAACAACAACCTCAGCATTGAAAAACAACAACAACCTCAACATTGAAAAACACCAACAAATTCAACAACAACCTCAACATTGAAAAACAACAACAACCTCAACATTGAAAAACACGAACAAATTCAACAACAACTTCAACATTGAAAAACACCAACAAATTCAACAACAACCTCGAAATTGAAAAACACCAACAAATTCAACAACAAGCTCAACATTGAAAAACAACAACAACCTCAACATTGAAAAACACCAACAAATTCAACAACAACCTCAACATTGAAAAACAACAACAACCTCAACATTGCAAAACACCAGCAAATTCAACAACAACCTCAACATTTAAAAAAACCAACAAATTCAACAACAACCTCAACATTGAAAAACAACAACCATCTCAACATTGAAAAACACCAACAAATTCAACAACAACCTCAACATTGAAAAACAACAACAACCTCCACATTGAAAAACACCAACAAATTCAACAACAACCTCGACATTGAAAAACACCCTCAAATTCAAAATCAACCTCAACATTGAAAAACAACAACAACCTCAAAATTGAATAAACACCAACAAATTCAACAACAACCTCAACATTTAAAAACAACAACAACCTCAACATTGAAAAACACCAACAATATTCAACAACAACCTCAACATTGAAAAACACCAACAAATTAAACAACAGCCTCAACATTGAAAAACACCAACAAACTCAACAACAACCTCAACATTGAAAAATAACAACAACCTCAACATTGAAAAACACCAACAAATTCAACAACAACCTTAACATTGAAAAACACCAACAAATTCAACAACAACCTCAACATTGAAAAACACCAACAAATTCAACAACAACCTCAACATTGAAAAACACCAACAAATTCAACAACAACCTCAACATTGAAAAACAGCAACAACATCTCAACATTGAAAAACACCAACAAATTCAACAACAACTTCAACATTGAAAAACACCAACAAATTCAACAACAACCTCGACATTGAAAAACACCATCAAATTCAACAACAACCTCAACATTGAAAAACAACAACAACCTCAACATTGAAAAACACCAACAAATTCAACAAAAACATCAACATTGAAAACACCAACAAATTCAACAACAACCTCAACATTTAAAAAGGCCAACAAATTCAACAACAACCTCAACATTGAAAAATAACAACAACCTCATCATTGAAAAACACCAACAAATTCAACAACAACCTTAACATTGAAAAACACCAACAAATTCAACAACAACCTCAACATTGAAAAACACCAACAAATTCAACAACAACCTCAACATTGAAAAACACCAACAAATTCAACAACAACCTCAACATTGAAAAACAGCAACAACATCTCAACATTGAAAAACACCAACAAATTCAACAACAACTTCAACATTGAAAAACACCAACAAATTCAACTACAACCTCAACTTTGAAAAACAACAACAACCTCAACATTGAAAAACACCAACAAATTCAACAACAACCTCAAAATTGAAAAGCAACAACAACCTCAACATTGAAAAACACCAACAAATTCAACAACAACCTCAACATTGAAAAACAACAACAAACTAAGCATTGAAAAACACCAACAAATTCAACAACAACCTCAACATTGAAAAACAACAACAACCTCAACATTGAAAAACACCAACAAATTCAACAACAACCTCAACATTGAAAAACACCATCAACTTCAACAACAACCTCAACATTGAAAAACAGTAACAAATTCAACAACAACCTCGAAATTGAAAAACACCAACAAATTCAACAACAAACTCAACTTTGAAAAACACCAACAAATTCAACAACAACCTCAACATTGAAAAACAACAACAACCTCAACATTGAAAAACACCAACAAATTCAACAACAATCTCAACATTGAAAAGCACCAACAAATTCAACAACAACCTCAACATTGAAAAACAACAACAACCTCAACATTGAAAAACACCAACAAATTCAACAACAACCTGAACATTGAAAAACAACAACAACCTCAACATTGAAAAACACCAACAAATTCAACAACAACCTCAACATTGAAAAACAACAACAAACTCACATTGAAAAACACCAACAAATTCAACAACAACCTCAACGTTGAAAAACACCAACAAATTCAACAACAACCTCAACATTGAAAAACAACAACAACCTAAACATTGAAAAACACCAACAAATTCAACATCAACCTCAGCATTGAAAAACAACAACAACCTCAACATTGAAAAACACCAACAAATTCAACAACAACCTCAACATTGAAAAACACCAACAAATTCAACAACAACCGCAGCATTGAAAAACAACAACAACCTCAACATTGAAAAACAACAACAAATTCAACAACAACCTCAACATTGAAAAACAACAACAACCTCAACATTGAAAAACACGAACAAATTCAACAACAACCTCGAAATTGAAAAACACCAACAAATTCAACAACAACCTCAACATTGAAAAACAACAACAACCTCAACATTGAAAAACACCAACAAATTCAACATCAACCTCAACATTGAAAAACAACAACAACCTCAACATTGCAAAACACCAGCAAATTCAACAACAACCTCAACATTGAAAAACAACAACAACCTCAACATTGAAAAACACCCACAAATTCAACAACAACCTCAACATTGAAAAACAACAACAAAGTCAACATTGAAAAACACCAACAAATTCAACAACAACCTCAACATTGAAAAACAACAACAACCTCAACATTGAAAAACACCAACAAATTCAACAATAACCTAAACATTGAAAAACTACAACAACCTCAACATTGAAAAACACAAACAAATTCAACAACAACCTCGAAATTGAAAAACACCAACAAATTCAACAACAACCTCAACATTGAAAAACAACAACAACCTCAACATTGAAAAACACCAACAAATACAACAACAACCTCAACATTGAAAAACAACAACAACCTCAACATTGAAAAACACCAACAAATTCAACAACAACTTCAACATTGAAAAACACCAACAAATTCAAAAACAACCACAGCATTGAAAAACAACAACAACCTCAACATTGAAAAACACCAACAAATTCAAGAACAACCTCAACATTGAAAAACAACAACAACCTCAACATTGAAAAACACCAACAAATACAACAACAACCTCAACATTGAAAAACAACAACAACCTCAACATTGAAAAACACCAACAAATTCAACATCAACTTCAACATTGAAAAACACCAACAAATTCAACAACAACCTCGAAATTGAAAAACACCAACAAATTCAACAACAACCTCAACTTTGAAAAACAACAACAACCTCAACATTGAAAAACACCAACAAATTCAACAACAACCTCAAAATTGAAAAACAACAACAACCTCAACATTGAAAAACACCAACAAATTCAACAACAACCTCAACATTGAAAAACAACAACAAACTAAACATTGAAAAACACCAACAAATTCAAGAACAACCTCAACATTGAAAAACAACAACAACCTCAACATTGAAAAACACCAACAAATTCAACAACAACCTCAACATTGAAAAACACCAACAACTTCAACAACAACCTCAACATTGAAAAACACTAACAAATTCAACAACAACCTCGAAATTGAAAAACACCAACAAATTCAACAACAAACTCAACATTGAAAAACAACAACAACCTCAACATTGAAAAACACCAACAAATTCAACAACAACCTCAACATTGAAAAACAACAACCTCAGCATTGAAAAACACCAACAAATTCAACAACAACCTCAACATTGAAAAACAACAACAAACTCAACATTGAAAAACACCAACAAATTCAACAACAACCTCAACGTTGAAAAACACCAACAAATTCAACAACAACCTCAACATTGAAAAACAACAACAACCTAAACATTGAAAAACACCAACAAATTCAACATCAACCTCAGCATTGAAAAACAACAACAACCTCAACATTGAAAAACACCAACAAATTCAACAACAACCTCAACATTGAAAAACACCAACAAATTCAACAACAACCTCAGCATTGAAAAACAACAACAACCTCAACATTGAAAAACACCAACAAATTCAACAACAACCTCAACATTGAAAAACAACAACAACCTCAACATTGAAAAACACGAACAAATTCAACAACAACTTCAACATTGAAAAACACCAACAAATTCAACAACAACCTCGAAATTGAAAAACACCAACAAATTCAACAACAAGCTCAACATTGAAAAACAACAACAACCTCAACATTGAAAAACACCAACAAATTCAACAACAACCTCAACATTGAAAAACAACAACAACCTCAACATTGCAAAACACCAGCAAATTCAACAACAACCTCAACATTTAAAAAAACCAACAAATTCAACAACAACCTCAACATTGAAAAACAACAACCATCTCAACATTGAAAAACACCAACAAATTCAACAACAACCTCAACATTGAAAAACAACAACAACCTCCACATTGAAAAACACCAACAAATTCAACAACAACCACGACATTGAAAAACACCCTCAAATTCAAAATCAACCTCAACATTGAAAAACAACAACAACCTCAAAATTGAAAAAACACCAACAAATTCAACAACAACCTCAACATTTAAAAACAACAACAACCTCAACATTGAAAAACACCAACAATATTCAACAACAGCCTCAACATTGAAAAACACCAACAAACTCAACAACAACCTCAACATTGAAAAATAACAACAACCTCAACATTGAAAAACACCAACAAATTCAACAACAACCTTAACATTGAAAAACACCAACAAATTCAACAACAACCTCAACATTGAAAAACACCAACAAATTCAACAACAACCTCAACATTGAAAAGCACCAACAAATTCAACAACAACCTCAACTTTGAAAAACAGCAACAACATCTCAACATTGAAAAACACCAACAAATTCAACAACAACTTCAACATTGAAAAACACCAACAAATTCAACAACAACCTCGACATTGAAAAACACCATCAAATTCAACAACAACCTCAACATTGAAAAACAACAACAACCTCAACATTGAAAAACACCAACAAATTCAACAAAAATATCAACATTGAAAACACCAACAAATTCAACAACAACCTTAACATTGAAAAACACCAACAAATTCAACAACAACCTCAACATTGAAAAACACCAACAAATTCAACAACAACCTCAACATTGAAAAACACCAACAAATTCAACAACAACCTCAACATTGAAAAACAGCAACAACATCTCAACATGGAAAAACACCAACAAATTCAACAACAACTTCAACATTGAAAAACACCAACAAATTCAACAACAACCTCGACATTGAAAAACACCATCAAATTCAACAACAACCTCAGCATTGAAAAACAACAACATCCTCAACATTGAAAAACACCAACAATATCAACAAAAACATCAACATTGAAAACACCAACAAATTCAACAACAACCTCAACATTGAAAAACAACAACCTCAACATTGAAAAACACCAACAAATTCAACAAAAAATTCAACTTAGAAAAACACCAACAAATTGAACAGCAACCCCGACATTGATAAAAACCAACAAATTCAACAACAACCTCAACTTTGAAAAACAACAACAACCTCATCATGGAAAAACACCAACAAATTCAACAACAACCTCAACATTGAAAAACAACAACAGCCTCAAAATTGAAAAACACCAACAAATTCAACAACAACCCCAACATTTAAAAACAACATCAACCTCAGCATTGAAAAACACCAACAAATTCAACAACAACCCCAACATTGAAAAACACCAACAAATTCAACAACAACCTCAACATTGAAAAACACCAACAAACTCAACAACAACCTCAACATTGAAAAACAACAACAACCTCAACATTGAAAAACACCAACAAATTCAACAACAACCTCAACATTGAAAAACACCAACAAATTCAACAACAACCTCAACATTGAAAAACACCAACAACCTCAACATTGAAAAACAACAACAAATTCAACAACAAGCTCAACATTGAAAAACAACAACAACCTCAACATTGAAAAACACCAACAAATTCAACAACAACCTCAACATTGAAAAACAACAACAAACTAAACATTGAAAAACACCAACAAATTAAACAACAACCTCAACATTGAAAAACAACTACAACCTCAACATTGAAAAACACCAACAAATTCAACAACAACCTCAACATTGAAAAACACCAACAAATTCAACAACAACCTCAACATTGAAAAACACCAACAAATTCAACAACAACCTCGAAATTGAAAAACACCAACAAATTCAACAACAAACTCAACATTGAAAAACGCCAACAAATTCAACAACAACCTCAACATTGAAAAACAACAACAAACTCAACATTGAAAAACACCAACAAAGTCAACAACAACCTCAACATTGAAAAGCACCAACAAATTCAACAACAACCTCAACATTCAAAAACAACAACAACCTCAACATTGAAAAACACCAACAAATTCAAAAATAACCTCAACTTTGAAAAACAACAACAACCTCAACATTGAAAAACACCAACAAATTCAACAACAACCTCAACATTGAAAAACAACAACAAACTCAACATTGAAAAACACCAAAAAATTCAACAACAACCTCAACATTGAAAAACAACAACAACCTCAACATTGAAAAACACCAACAAATTCAACAACAACCTCAACATGGAAAAACACCAACAAATTCAACAACAACATCAACATTGAAAAACAACAACAACCTCAACATTGAAAAACACCAACAAATTCAACAACAACCTCAACATTGAAAAACAACAACAACCTCAACATTGAAAAACACCAACAAATTCAACAACAACCTCAACATTGAAAAACACCAACAAATTCAACAACAACCTCAGCATTGAAAAACAACAACAACCTCAACTTTGAAAAACACCAGCAAATTCAACAACAACCTCAACATTGAAAAACAACAACAACCTCAACATTGAAAAACACCAACAAATTCAACAACAACTTCAACATTGAAAAACACCAACAAATTCAACAACAACCTCGAAATTGAAAAACACCAACAAATACAACAACAACCTCTACATTGAAAAACAACAACAACCTCAACATTGAAACACACCAACAAATTCAACAACAACCTCAACATTGAAAAACAACAACAACCTCAACATTGCAAAACACCAGCAAATTCAACAACAACCTCAACATTTAAAAACACCAACAAATTCAACAGCAACCTCAACATTGAAAAACAACAACAATCACAACATTGAAAAACACCAACAAATTCAACAACAACCTCAACATTGAAAAACAACAACAACCTCAACATTGAAAAACACCAACAAACTCAACAACAACCTCGACATTGAAAAACACCCTCAAATTCAAAATCAACCTCAACATTGAAAAACACCAACAACCTCAAAATTGAAAAAACACCAACAAATTCAACAACAACCTCAACATTTAAAAACAACAACAACCTCAACATTGAAAAACACCAACAAATTCAACAACAACCTCAACATTGAAAAACAACAACAAATTCAACAACAACCTCAACATTGAAAAACACCAACAAACTCAACAACAACCTCAACATTGAAATATAACAACAACCTCAACATTGAAAAACACCAGCAAATTCAACAACAACCTCAACATGGAAAAACACCAACAAATTCAACAACAACCTCAACATTGAAAAACACCAACAAATTCAACAACAACCTCAACATTGAAAAACAACAACAACCTAAACATTGAAAAACACCAACAAATTCAACAACAACCTCAACATTGAAAAACAACAACAACCTCAACATTGAAAAACACCAACAAATTCAACAACAACCTCAACATTGAAAAACACCAACAAATTCAACAACAACCTCAGCATTGAAAAACAACAACAACCTCAACATTGAAAAACACCAACAAATTCAACAACAACCTCAACATTGAAAAACAACAACAACCTCAACATTGAAAAACACCAGCAAATTCAACAACAACTTCAACATTGAAAAACACCAACAAATTCAACAACAACCTCGAAATTGAAAAACACCAACAAATACAACAACAACCTCAACATTGAAAAACAACAAAAACCTCAACATTGAAAAACACCAACAAATTCAACAACCACCTCAACATTGAAAAACAACAACAACCTCAACATTGCAAAACACCAACAAATTCAACAACAACCTCAACATTGAAAAACAACAACAATCTCAACATTGAAAAACACCAACAAATTCAACAACAACCTCAACATTGAAAAACAACAACAACCTCAACATTGAAAAACACCAACAAATTCAACAACAACCTCGACATTGAAAAACACCCTCAAATTCAAAATCAACCTCAACATTGAACAACACCAACAACCTCAAAATTGAAAAAACACCAACAAATTCAACAACAACCTCAACATTTAAAAACAACAACAACCTCAACATTGAAAAACACCAACAAAATCAACAACAACCTCAACATTGAAAAACACCAACAAATTCAACAACAACCTCAACATTGAAAAACACCAACAAATTCAACAACAACCTCAACTTTGAAAAACAACAACAACCTCAACATTGAAAAACACCAACAAATTCAACAACAACCTCAACATTGAAAAACAACAACAAACTCAACATTGAAACACACCAACAAATTCAACAACAACCTCAACATTGAAAAACAACAACAACCTCAACATTGCAAAACACCAGCAAATTCAACAACAACCTCAACATTTAAAAACACCAACAAATTCAACAACAACCTCAACATTGAAAAACAACAACAATCACAACATTGAAAAACACCAACAAATTCAACAACAACCTCAACATTGAAAAACAACAACAACCTCAACATTGAAAAACACCAACAAACTCAACAACAACCTCGACATTGAAAAACACCCTCAAATTCAAAATCAACCTCAACATTGAAAAACACCAACAACCTCAAAATTGAAAAAACACCAACAAATTCAACAACAACCTCAACATTTAAAAACAACAACAACCTCAACATTGAAAAACACCAACAAATTCAACAACAACCTCAACATTGAAAAACAACAACAAATTCAACAACAACCTCAACATTGAAAAACACCAACAAACTCAACAACAACCTCAACATTGAAATATAACAACAACCTCAACATTGAAAAACACCAGCAAATTCAACAACAACCTCAACATTGAAAAACACCAACAAATTCAACAACAACCTCAACATTGAAAAACACCAACAAATTCAACAACAACCTCAACATTGAAAAACAACAACAACCTAAACATTGAAAAACACCAACAAATTCAACAACAACCTCAACATTGAAAAACAACAACAACCTCAACATTGAAAAACACCAACAAATTCAACAACAACCTCAACATTGAAAAACACCAACAAATTCAACAACAACCTCAGCATTGAAAAACAACAACAACCTCAACATTGAAAAACACCAACAAATTCAACAACAACCTCAACATTGAAAAACAACAACAACCTCAACATTGAAAAACACCAGCAAATTCAACAACAACTTCAACATTGAAAAACACCAACAAATTCAACAACAACCTCGAAATTGAAAAACACCAACAAATACAACAACAACCTCAACATTGAAAAACAACAAAAACCTCAACATGGAAAAACACCAACAAATTCAACAACCACCTCAACATTGAAAAACAACAACAACCTCAACATTGCAAAACACCAACCAATTCAACAACAACCTCAACATTGAAAAACAACAACAATCTCAACATTGAAAAACACCAACAAATTCAACAACAACCTCAACATTGAAAAACAACAACAACCTCAACATTGAAAAACACCAACAAATTCAACAACAACCTCGACATTGAAAAACACCGTCAAATTCAAAATCAACCTCAACATTGAACAACACCAACAACCTCAAAATTGAAAAAACACCAACAAATTCAACAAAAACCTCAACATTTAAAAACAACAACAACCTCAACATTGAAAAACACCAACAAAATCAACAACAACCTCAACATTGAAAAACACCAACAAATTCAACAACAACCTCAACATTGAAAAACACCAACAAATTCAACAACAACCTCAACATTGAAAAACAGCAACAACATCTCAACATTGAAAAACACCAACAAATTCAACAACAACTTCAACATTGAAAAACACCAACAAATTCAACAACAACCTCGACATTGAAAAACACCATCAAATTCAACAACAACCTCAGCATTGAAAAACAACAACATCCTCAACATTGAAAAACACCAACAATATCAACAAAAACATCAACATTGAAAACACCAACAAATTCAACAACAACCTCAACATTGAAAAACAACAACCTCAACATTGAAAAACACCAACAAATTCAACAAAAAATTCAACATAGAAAAACACCAACAAATTGAACAGCAACCCCGACATTGAAAAAAACCAACAAATTCAACAACAACCTCAACATTGAAAAACAACAACAACCTAAACATTGAAAAACACCAACAAATTCAACAACAACCTCAACATTGAAAAACAACAACAACCTCAACATTGAAAAACACCAACAAATTCAACAACAACCTCAACATTGAAAAACACCAACAAATTCAACAACAACCTCAGCATTGAAAAACAACAACAACCTCAACATTGAAAAACACCAACAAATTCAACAACAACCTCAACATTGAAAAACAACAACAACCTCAACATTGAAAAACACCAACAAATTCAACAACAACCTCAACATTGAAAAACAGCAACAAATTCAACAACAACCTCAGCATTGAAAAACAACAACAACCTCAACATTGAAAAACACCAACAAATTCAACAACAACCTCAACATTGAAAAACAACAACAACCTCAACATTGAAAAACACCAGCAAATTCAACAACAACTTCAACATTGAAAAACACCAACAAATTCAACAACAACCTCGAAATTGAAAAACACCAACAAATACAACAACAACCTCAACATTGAAAAACAACAAAAACCTCAACATGGAAAAACACCAACAAATTCAACAACCACCTCAACATTGAAAAACAACAACAACCTCAACATTGCAAAACACCAACCAATTCAACAACAACCTCAACATTGAAAAACAACAACAATCTCAACATTGAAAAACACCAACAAATTCAACAACAACCTCAACATTGAAAAACAACAACAACCTCAACATTGAAAAACACCAACAAATTCAACAACAACCTCGACATTGAAAAACACCGTCAAATTCAAAATCAACCTCAACATTGAACAACACCAACAACCTCAAAATTGAAAAAACACCAACAAATTCAACAAAAACCTCAACATTTAAAAACAACAACAACCTCAACATTGAAAAACACCAACAAAATCAACAACAACCTCAACATTGAAAAACACCAACAAATTCAACAACAACCTCAACATTGAAAAACACCAACAAATTCAACAACAACCTCAACATTGAAAAACAGCAACAACATCTCAACATTGAAAAACACCAACAAATTCAACAACAACTTCAACATTGAAAAACACCAACAAATTCAACAACAACCTCGACATTGAAAAACACCATCAAATTCAACAACAACCTCAGCATTGAAAAACAACAACATCCTCAACATTGAAAAACACCAACAATATCAACAAAAACATCAACATTGAAAACACCAACAAATTCAACAACAACCTCAACATTGAAAAACAACAACCTCAACATTGAAAAACACCAACAAATTCAACAAAAAATTCAACATAGAAAAACACCAACAAATTGAACAGCAACCCCGACATTGAAAAAAACCAACAAATTCAGCAACAACCTCAACATTGAAAAACAACAACAACCTAAACATTGAAAAACACCAACAAATTCAACAACAACCTCAACATTGAAAAACAACAACAACCTCAACATTGAAAAACACCAACAAATTCAACAACAACCTCAACATTGAAAAACACCAACAAATTCAACAACAACCTCAGCATTGAAAAACAACAACAACCTCAACATTGAAAAACACCAACAAATTCAACAACAACCTCAACATTGAAAAACAACAACAACCTCAACATTGAAAAACACCAGCAAATTCAACAACAACTTCAACATTGAAAAACACCAACAAATTCAACAACAACCTCGAAATTGAAAAACACCAACAAATACAACAACAACCTCAACATTGAAAAACAACAAAAACCTCAACATTGAAAAACACCAACAAATTCAACAGCACCTCAACATTGAAAAACAACAACAACCTCAACATTGCAAAACACCAACAAATTCAACAACAACCTCAACATTGAAAAACAACAACAATCTCAACATTGAAAAACACCAACAAATTCAACAACAACCTCAACATTGAAAAACAACAACAACCTCAACATTGAAAAACACCAACAAATTCAACAACAACCTCGACATTGAAAAACACCGTCAAATTCAAAATCAACCTCAACATTGAACAACACCAACAACCTCAAAATTGAAAAAACACCAACAAATTCAACAACAACCTCAACATTTAAAAACAACAACAACCTCAACATTGAAAAACACCAACAAAATCAACAACAACCTCAACATTGAAAAACACCAACAAATTCAACAACAACCTCAACATTGAAAAACACCAACAAATTCAACAACAACCTCAACATTGAAAAACAGCAACAACATCTCAACATTGAAAAACACCAACAAATTCAACAACAACCTCGACATTGAAAAACACCATCAAATTCAACAACAACCTCAGCATTGAAAAACAACAACATCCTCAACATTGAAAAACACCAACAAATTCAACAAAAAATTCAACATAGAAAAACACCAACAAATTGAACAGCAACCCCGACATTGAAAAAAACCAACAAATTCAACAACAACCTCAACTTTGAAAAACAACAACAACCTCATCATGGAAAAACACCAACAAATTCAACAACAACCTCAACATTGAAAAACAACAACAGCCTCAAAATTGAAAAACAACAACAAATTCAACAACAACCCCAACATTTAAAAACAACATCAACCTCAGCATTGAAAAACACCAACAAATTCAACAACAACCTCAACATTGAAAAACACCAACAAATTCAACATCAACATTGAAAAACGCCAACAAATTCAACAACAACCTCAACATTGAAAAACAACAACAAACTCAACATTGAAAAACACCAACAAAGTCAACAACAACCTCAACATTGAAAAGCACCAACAAATTCAACAACAACCTCAACATTCAAAAACAACAACAACCTCAACATTGAAAAACACCAACAAATTCAAAAATAACCTCAACATTGAAAAACAACAACAACCTCAACATTGAAAAACACCAACAAATTCAACAACAACCTCAACATTGAAAAACAACAACAAACTCAACATTGAAAAACACCAGCAAATTCAACAACAACCTCAACATTGAAAAACAACAACAACCTCAACATTGAAAAACACCAACAAATTCAACAACAACCTCAACATGGAAAAACACCAACAAATTCAACAACAACCTCAACATTGAAAAACAACAACAACCTCAACATTGAAAAAGACCAACAAATTCAACAACAACCTCAACATTGAAAAACAACAACAACCTCAACATTGAAAAACACCAACAAATTCAACAACAACCTCAACATTGAAAAACACCAACAAATTCAACAACAACCTCAGCATTGAAAAACAACAACAACCTCAACTTTGAAAAACACCAGCAAATTCAACAACAACCTCAACATTGAAAAACAACAACAACCTCAACATTGAAAAACACCAACAAATTCAACAACAACTTCAACATTGAAAAACACCAACAAATTCAACAACAACCTCGAAATTGAAAAACACCAACAAATACAACAACAACCTCTACATTGAAAAACAACAACAACCTCAACATTGAAACACACCAACAAATTCAACAACAACCTCAACATTGAAAAACAACAACAACCTCAACATTGCAAAACACCAGCAAATTCAACAACAACCTCAACATTTAAAAACACCAACAAATTCAACAGCAACCTCAACATTGAAAAACAACAACAATCACAACATTGAAAAACACCAACAAATTCAACAACAACCTCAACATTGAAAAACAACAACAACCTCAACATTGAAAAACACCAACAAACTCAACAACAACCTCGACATTGAAAAACACCCTCAAATTCAAAATCAACCTCAACATTGAAAAACACCAACAACCTCAAAATTGAAAAAACACCAACAAATTCAACAACAACCTCAACATTTAAAAACAACAACAACCTCAACATTGAAAAACACCAACAAATTCAACAACAACCTCAACATTGAAAAACAACAACAAATTCAACAACAACCTCAACATTGAAAAACACCAACAAACTCAACAACAACCTCAACATTGAAATATAACAACAACCTCAACATTGAAAAACACCAGCAAATTCAACAACAACCTCAACATTGAAAAACACCAACAAATTCAACAACAACCTCAACATTGAAAAACACCAACAAATTCAACAACAACCTCAACATTGAAAAACAACAACAACCTAAACATTGTAAAACACCAACAAATTCAACAACAACCTCAACATTGAAAAACAACAACAACCTCAACATTGAAAAACACCAACAAATTCAACAACAACCTCAACATTGAAAAACACCAACAAATTCAACAACAACCTCAGCATTGAAAAACAACAACAACCTCAACATTGAAAAACACCAACAAATTCAACAACAACCTCAACATTGAAAAACAACAACAACCTCAACATTGAAAAACACCAGCAAATTCAACAACAACTTCAACATTGAAAAACACCAACAAATTCAACAACAACCTCGAAATTGAAAAACACCAACAAATACAACAACAACCTCAACATTGAAAAACAACAAAAACCTCAACATTGAAAAACACCAACAAATTCAACAACCACCTCAACATTGAAAAATAACAACAACCTCAACATTGCAAAACACCAACAAATTCAACAACAACCTCAACATTGAAAAACAACAACAATCTCAACATTGAAAAACACCAACAAATTCAACAACAACCTTAACATTGAAAAACAACAACAACCTCAACATTGAAAAACACCAACAAATTCAACAACAACCTCGACATTGAAAAACACCCTCAAATTCAAAATCAACCTCAACATTGAACAACACCAACAACCTCAAAATTGAAAAAACACCAACAAATTCAACAACAACCTCAACATTTAAAAACAACAACAACCTCAACATTGAAAAACACCAACAAAATCAACAACAACCTCAACATTGAAAAACACCAACAAATTCAACAACAACCTCAACATTGAAAAACACCAACAAATTCAACAACAACCTCAACTTTGAAAAACAACAACAAACTCAACATTGAAACACACCAACAAATTCAACAACAACCTCAACATTGAAAAACAACAACAACCTCAACATTGCAAAACACCAGCAAATTCAACAACAACCTCAACATTTAAAAACACCAACAACTTCAACAACAACCTCAACATTGAAAAACAACAACAATCACAACATTGAAAAACACCAACAAATTCAACAACAACCTCAACATTGAAAAACAACAACAACCTCAACATTGAAAAACACCAACAAACTCAACAACAACCTCGACATTGAAAAACACCCTCAAATTCAAAATCAACCTCAACATTGAAAAACACCAACAACCTCAAAATTGAAAAAACACCAACAAATTCAACAACAACCTCAACATTTAAAAACAACAACAACCTCAACATTGAAAAACACCAACAAATTCAACAACAACCTCAACATTGAAAAACAACAACAAATTCAACAACAACCTCAACATTGAAAAACACCAACAAACTCAACAACAACCTCAACATTGAAATATAACAACAACCTCAACATTGAAAAACACCAGCAAATTCAACAACAACCTCAACATTGAAAAACACCAACAAATTCAACAACAACCTCAACATTGAAAAACACCAACAAATTCAACAACAACCTCAACATTGAAAAACAACAACAACCTAAACATTGAAAAACACCAACAAATTCAACAACAACCTCAACATTGAAAAACAACAACAACCTCAACATTGAAAAACACCAACAAATTCAACAACAACCTCAACATTGAAAAACACCAACAAATTCAACAACAACCTCAGCATTGAAAAACAACAACAACCTCAACATTGAAAAACACCAACAAATTCAACAACAACCTCAACATTGAAAAGCAACAACAACCTCAACATTGAAAAACACCAGCAAATTCAACAACAACTTCAACATTGAAAAACACCAACAAATTCAACAACAACCTCGAAATTGAAAAACACCAACAAATACAACAACAACCTCAACATTGAAAAACAACAAAAACCTCAACATTGAAAAACACCAACAAATTCAACAACCACCTCAACATTGAAAAATAACAACAATCTCAACATTGAAAAACACCAACAAATTCAACAACAACCTTAACATTGAAAAACAACAACAACCTCAACATTGAAAAACACCAACAAATTCAACAACAACCTCGACATTGAAAAACACCCTCAAATTCAAAATCAACCTCAACATTGAACAACACCAACAACCTCAAAATTGAAAAAACACCAACAAATTCAACAACAACCTCAACATTTAAAAACAACAACAACCTCAACATTGAAAAACACCAACAAAATCAACAACAACCTCAACATTGAAAAACACCAACAAATTCAACAACAACCTCAACATTGAAAAACACCAACAAATTCAACAACAACCTCAACTTTGAAAAACAACAACAAACTCAACATTGAAACACACCAACAAATTCAACAACAACCTCAACATTGAAAAACAACAACAACCTCAACATTGCAAAACACCAGCAAATTCAACAACAACCTCAACATTTAAAAACACCAACAAATTCAACAACAACCTCAACATTGAAAAACAACAACAATCACAACATTGAAAAACACCAACAAATTCAACAACAACCTCAACATTGAAAAACAACAACAACCTCAACATTGAAAAACACCAACAAACTCAACAACAACCTCGACATTGAAAAACACCCTCAAATTCAAAATCAACCTCAACATTGAAAAACACCAACAACCTCAAAATTGAAAAAACACCAACAAATTCAACAACAACCTCAACATTTAAAAACAACAACAACCTCAACATTGAAAAACACCAACAAATTCAACAACAACCTCAACATTGAAAAACAACAACAAATTCAACAACAACCTCAACATTGAAAAACACCAACAAACTCAACAACAACCTCAAAATTGAAATATAACAACAACCTCAACATTGAAAAACACCAGCAAATTCAACAACAACCTCAACATTGAAAAACACCAACAAATTCAACAACAACCTCAACATTGAAAAACACCAACAAATTCAACAACAACCTCAACATTGAAAAACAACAACAACCTAAACATTGAAAAACACCAACAAATTCAACAACAACCTCAACATTGAAAAACAACAACAACCTCAACATTGGAAAACACCAACAAATTCAACAACAACCTCAACATTGAAAAACACCAACAAATTCAACAACAACCTCAGCATTGAAAAACAACAACAACCTCAACATTGAAAAACACCAACAAATTCAACAACAACCTCAACATTGAAAAACAACAACAACCTCAACTTTGAAAAACACCAGCAAATTCAACAACAACTTCAACATTGAAAAATACCAACAAATTCAACAACAACCTCGAAATTGAAAAACACCAACAAATACAACAACAACCTCAACATTGAAAAACAACAAAAACCTCAACATTGAAAAACACCAACAAATTCAACAACCACCTCAACATTGAAAAACAACAACAACCTCAACATTGCAAAACACCAACAAATTCAACAACAACCTCAACATTGAAAAACAACAACAATCTCAACATTGAAAAACACCAACAAATTCAACAACAACCTCAACATTGAAAAACAACAACAACCTCAACATTGAAAAACACCAACAAATTCAACAACAACCTCGACATTGAAAAACACCGTCAAATTCAAAATCAACCTCAACATTGAACAACACCAACAACCTCAAAATTGAAAAAACACCAACAAATTCAACAACAACCTCAACATTTAAAAACAACAACAACCTCAACATTGAAAAACACCAACAAAATCAACAACAACCTCAACATTGAAAAACACCAACAAATTCAACAACAACCTCAACATTGAAAAACACCAACAAATTCAACAACAACCTCAACTTTGAAAAACAACAACAACCTCAACATTGAAAAACACCAACAAATTCAACAACAACCTCAACATTGAAAAACAACAACAAACTCAACATTGAAAAACACCAACAAATTCAACAACAACCTCAACATTGAAAAACAACAACAACCTCAACATTGAAAAACACCAACAAATTCAACAACAACCTCAACATTGAAAAACAACAACAAACTAAACATTGAAAAACACCAACAAATTCAACAACAACCTCAACATTGAAAAACAACAACAACCTCAACATTGAAAAACACCAACAAATTCAACAACAACCTCAACATTGAAAAACACCAACAACTTCAACAACAACCTCAACATTGAAAAACACTAACGAATTCAACAACAACCTCGAAATTGAAAAACTCCAACAAATTCAACAACAAACTCAACATTGAAAAACACCAACAAATTCAACAACAACCTCAACATTGAAAAACAACAACAACCTCAACATTGAATAACACCAACAAATTCAACAACAATCTCAACATTGAAAAGCACCAACAAATTCAACAACAACCTCAACATTGAAAAACAACAACAACCTCAACATTGAAAAACACCAACAAATTCAACAACAACCTCAACATTGAAAAACAACAACCTCAGCATTGAAAACACCAACAAATTCAACAACAACCTCAACATTGAAAAATAACAACAAACTCAACATTGAAAAACACCAACAAATTCAACAACAACCTCAACGTTGAAAAACACCAACAAATTCAACAACAACCTCAACATTGAAAAACAACAACAACCTAAACATTGAAAAACACCAACAAATTCAACATCAACCTCAGCATTGAAAAACAACAACAACCTCAACATTGAAAAACACCAACAAATTCAACAACAACCTCAACATTGAAAAACACCAACAAATTCAACAACAACCTCAGCATTGAAAAACAACAACAACCTCAACATTGAAAAACACCAACAAATTCAACAACAACCTCAACATTGAAAAACAACAACAACCTCAACATTGAAAAACACGAACAAATTCAACAACAACTTCAACATTGAAAAACACCAACAAATTCAGCAACAACCTCGAAATTGAAAAACACCAACAAATTCAACAACAACCTCAACATTGAAAAACAACAACAACCTCAACATTGAAAAACACCAACAAATTCAACAACAACCTCAACATTGAAAAACAACAACAACCTCAACATTGCAAAACACCAGCAAATTCAACAACAACCTCAACATTTAAAAAAACCAACAAATTCAACAACAACCTCAACATTGAAAAACAACAACGATCTCAACATTGAAAACCACCAACAAATTCAACAACAACCTCAACATTGAAAAACAACAACAACCTCCACATTGAAAAACACCAACAAATTCAACAACAACCTCGACATTGAAAAACACCCTCAAATTCAAAATCAACCTCAACATTGAAAAACAACAACAACCTCAAAATTGAAAAAACACCAACAAATTCAACAACAACCTCAACATTTAAAAACAACAACAACCTCAACATTGAAAAACACCAACAATATTCAACAACAACCTCAACATTGAAAAACACCAACAAATTAAACAACAGCCTCAACATTGAAAAACACCAACAAACTCAACAACAACCTCAACATTGAAAAATAACAACAACCTCAACATTGAAAAACACCAACAAATTCAACAACAACCTTAACATTGAAAAACACCAACAAATTCAACAACAACCTCAACATTGAAAAACACCAACAAATTCAACAACAACCTCAACATTGAAAAACACCAACAAATTCAACAACAACCTCAACATTGAAAAACAGCAACAACATCTCAACATTGAAAAACACCAACAAATTCAACAACAACTTCAACATTGAAAAACACCAACAAATTCAACAACAACCTCAACTTTGAAAAACAACAACAACCTCAACATTGAAAAACACCAACAAATTCAACAACAACCTCAAAATTGAAAAACAACAACAACCTCAACATTGAAAAACACCAACAAATTCAACAACAACCTCAACATTGAAAAACAACAACAAACTAAGCATTGAAAAACACCAACAAATTCAACAACAACCTCAACATTGAAAAACAACAACAACCTCAACATTGAAAAACACCAACAAATTCAACAACAACCTCAACATTGAAAAACACCATCAACTTCAACAACAACCTCAACATTGAAAAACAGTAACAAATTCAACAACAACCTCGAAATTGAAAAACACCAACAAATTCAACAACAAACTCAACTTTGAAAAACACCAACAAATTCAACAACAACCTCAACATTGAAAAACAACAACAACCTCAACATTGAAAAACACCAACAAATTCAACAACAATCTCAACATTGAAAAGCACCAACAAATTCAACAACAACCTCAACATTGAAAAACAACAACAACCTCAACATTGAAAAACACCAACAAATTCAACAACAACCTCAACATTGAAAAACAACAACAACCTCAACATTGAAAAACACCAACAAATTCAACAACAACCTCAACATTGAAAAACAACAACAAACTCACATTGAAAAACACCAACAAATTCAACAACAACCTCAACGTTGAAAAACACCAACAAATTCAACAACAACCTCAACATTGAAAAACAACAACAACCTAAACATTGAAAAACACCAACAAATTGAACATCAACCTCAGCATTGAAAAACAACAACAACCTCAACATTGAAAAACACCAACAAATTCAACAACAACCTCAACATTGAAAAACACCAACAAATTCAACAACAACCGCAGCATTGAAAAACAACAACAACCTCAACATTGAAAAACAACAACAATTTCAACAACAACCTCAACATTGAAAAACAACAACAACCTCAACATTGAAAAACACGAACAAATTCAACAACAACCTCGAAATTGAAAAACACCAACAAATTCAACAACAACCTCAACATTGAAAAACAACAACAACCTCAACATTGAAAAACACCAACAAATTCAACATCAACCTCAACATTGAAAAACAACAACAACCTCAACATTGCAAAACACCAGCAAATTCAACAACAACCTCAACATTGAAAAACAACAACAACCTCAACATTGAAAAACACCCACAAATTCAACAACAACCTCAACATTGAAAAACAACAACAAACTCAACATTGAAAAACACCAACAAATTCAACTACAACCTCAACATTTAAAAAATACAACAACCTCAACATTGAAAATCACCAACAAATTCAACAATAACCTAAACATTGAAAAACACCAACAACCTCAACATTGAAAAACACAACAAATTCAACAACAACCTCGAAATTGAAAAACACCAACAAATTCAACAACAACCTCAACATTGAAAAACAACAACAACCTCAACATTGAAAAACACCAACAAATTCAACAACAACCTCAACATTGAAAAACAACAACAACCTCAACATTGAAAAACACCAACAAATTCAACAACAACTTCAACATTGAAAAACACCAACAAATTCAACAACAACCTCAGCATTGAAAAACAACAACAACCTCAACATTGAAAAACACCAACAAATTCAAGAACAACCTCAACATTGAAAAACAACAACAACCTCAACATTGAAAAACACCAACAAATTCAACATCAACTTCAACATTGAAAAACACCAACAAATTCAACAACAACCTCGAAATTGAAAAACACCAACAAATTCAACAACAACCTCAACTTTGAAAAACAACAACAACCTCAACATTGAAAAACACCAACAAATTCAACAACAACCTCAAAATTGAAAAACAACAACAACCTCAACATTGAAAAACACCAACAAATTCAACAACAACCTCAACATTGAAAAACAACAACAAACTAAACATTGAAAAACACCAACAAATTCAAGAACAACCTCAACATTGAAAAACAACAACAACCTCAACATTGAAAAACACCAACAAATTCAACAACAACTTCAACATTGAAAAACACCAACAAATTCAACAACAACCTCAGCATTGAAAAACAACAACAACCTCAACATTGAAAAACACCAACAAATTCAAGAACAACCTCAACATTGAAAAACAACAACAACCTCAACATTGAAAAACACCAACAAATTCAACATCAACTTCAACATTGAAAAACACCAACAAATTCAACAACAACCTCGAAATTGAAAAACACCAACAAATTCAACAACAACCTCAACTTTGAAAAACAACAACAACCTCACATTGAAAAACACCAACAAATTCAACAACAACCTCAAAATTGAAAAACAACAACAACCTCAACATTGAAAAACACCAACAAATTCAACAACAACCTCAACATTGAAAAACAACAACAAACTAAACATTGAAAAACACCAACAAATTCAAGAACAACCTCAACATTGAAAAACAACAACAACCTCAACATTGAAAAACACCAACAAATTCAACAACAACCTCAACATTGAAAAACACCAACAACTTCAACAACAACCTCAACATTGAAAAACACCGACAAATTCAACAACAACCTCGAAATTGAAAAACACCAACAAATTCAACAACAAACTCAACATTGAAAAACACCAACAAATTCAACAAAAACCTCAACATTGAAAAACAACAACAACCTCAACATTGAATAACACCAACAAATTCAACAACAATCTCAACATTGAAAAGCACCAACAAATTCAACAACAACCTCAACATTGAAAAACAACAACAACCTCAACATTGAAAAACACCAACAAATTCAACAACAACCTCAACATTGAAAAACAACAACCTCAGCATTGAAAAACACCAACAAATTCAACAACAACCTCAACATTGAAAAACAACAACAAACTCAACATTGAAAAACACCAACAAATTCAACAACAACCTCAACGTTGAAAAACACCAACAAATTCAACAACAACCTCAACATTGAAAAACAACAACAACCTAAACATTGAAAAACACCAACAAATTCAACATCAACCTCAGCATTGAAAAACAACAACAACCTCAACATTGAAAAACACCAACAAATTCAACAACAACCTCATCATTGAAAAACACCAACAAATTCAACAACAACCTCAGCATTGAAAAACAACAACAACCTCAACATTGAAAAACACCAACAAATTCAACAACAACCTCAACATTGAAAAACAACAACAACCTCAACATTGAAAAACACGAACAAATTCAACAACAACTTCAACATTGAAAAACACCAACAAATTCAACAACAACCTCGAAATTGAAAAACACCAACAAATTCAACAACAAGCTCAACATTGAAAAACAACAACCTCAACATTGAAAAACACCAACAAATTCAACAACAACCTCACCATTAAAAAACAACAACAACCTCAACATTGCAAAACACCAGCAAATTCAACAACAACCTCAACATTTAAAAAAACCAACAAATTCAACAACAACCTCAACATTGAAAAACAACAACCATCTCAACATTGAAAAACACCAACAAATTCAACAACAACCTCAACATTGAAAAAACAACAACAACCTCCACATTGAAAAACACCAACAAATTCAACAACAACCACGACATTGAAAAACACCCTCAAATTCAAAATCAACCTCAACATTGAAAAACAACAACAACCTCAAAATTGAAAAAACACCAACAAATTCAACAACAACCTCAACATTTAAAAACAACAACAACCTCAACATTGAAAAACACCAACAATATTCAACAACAACCTCAACATTGAAAAACACCAACAAATTAAACAACAGCCTCAACATTGAAAAACACCAACAAACTCAACAACAACCTCAACATTGAAAAATAACAACAACCTCAACATTGAAAAACACCAACAAATTCAACAACAACCTTAACATTGAAAAACACCAACAAATTCAACAACAACCTCAACATTGAAAAACACCAACAAATTCAACAACAACTTCAACATTGAAAAACACCAACAAATTCAACAACAACCTCGACATTGAAAAACACCATCAAATTCAACAACAACCTCAACATTGAAAAACAACAACAACCTCAACATTGAAAAACACCAACAAATTCAACAAAAATATCAACATTGAAAACACCAACAAATTCAACAACAACCTTAACATTGAAAAACACCAACAAATTCAACAACAACCTCAACATTGAAAAACACCAACAAATTCAACAACAACCTCAACATTGAAAAACACCAACAAATTCAACAACAACCTCAACATTGAAAAACAGCAACAACATCTCAACATTGAAAAACACCAACAAATTCAACAACAACTTCAACATTGAAAAACACCAACAAATTCAACAACAACCTCGACATTGAAAAACACCATCAAATTCAACAACAACCTCAGCATTGAAAAACAACAACATCCTCAACATTGAAAAACACCAACAATATCAACAAAAACATCAACATTGAAAACACCAACAAATTCAACAACAACCTCAACATTGAAAAACAACAACCTCAACATTGAAAAACACCAACAAATTCAACAAAAAATTCAACATAGAAAAACACCAACAAATTGAACAGCAACCCCGACATTGAAAAAAACCAACAAATTCAACAACAACCTCAACTTTGAAAAACAACAACAACCTCATCATGGAAAAACACCAACAAATTCAACAACAACCTCAACATTGAAAAACAACAACAGCCTCAAAATTGAAAAACACCAACAAATTCAACAACAACCCCAACAATTAAAAACAACATCAACCTCAGCATTGAAAAACACCAACAAATTCAACAACAACCTCAACATTTAAAAAAACCAACAAATTCAACAACAACCTCAACATTGAAAAACAACAACGATCTCAACATTGAAAACCACCAACAAATTCAACAACAACCTCAACATTGAAAAACAACAACAACCTCCACATTGAAAAACACCAACAAATTCAACAACAACCTCGACATTGAAAAACACCCTCAAATTCAAAATCAACCTCAACATTGAAAAACAACAACAACCTCAAAATTGAAAAAACACCAACAAATTCAACAACAACCTCAACATTTAAAAACAACAACAACCTCAACATTGAAAAACACCAACAATATTCAACAACAACCTCAACATTGAAAAACACCAACAAATTAAACAACAGCCTCAACATTGAAAAACACCAACAAACTCAACAACAACCTCAACATTGAAAAATAACAACAACCTCAACATTGAAAAACACCAACAAATTCAACAACAACCTTAACATTGAAAAACACCAACAAATTCAACAACAACCTCAACATTGAAAAACACCAACAAATTCAACAACAACCTCAACATTGAAAAACACCAACAAATTCAACAACAACCTCAACATTGAAAAACAGCAACAACATCTCAACATTGAAAAACACCAACAAATTCAACAACAACTTCAACATTGAAAAACACCAACAAATTCAACAACAACCTCAACTTTGAAAAACAACAACAACCTCAACATTGAAAAACACCAACAAATTCAACAACAACCTCAAAATTGAAAAACAACAACAACCTCAACATTGAAAAACACCAACAAATTCAACAACAACCTCAACATTGAAAAACAACAACAAACTAAGCATTGAAAAACACCAACAAATTCAACAACAACCTCAACATTGAAAAACAACAACAACCTCAACATTGAAAAACACCAACAAATTCAACAACAACCTCAACATTGAAAAACACCATCAACTTCAACAACAACCTCAACATTGAAAAACAGTAACAAATTCAACAACAACCTCGAAATTGAAAAACACCAACAAATTCAACAACAAACTCAACTTTGAAAAACACCAACAAATTCAACAACAACCTCAACATTGAAAAACAACAACAACCTCAACATTGAAAAACACCAACAAATTCAACAACAATCTCAACATTGAAAAGCACCAACAAATTCAACAACAACCTCAACATTGAAAAACAACA
Source organism: Isurus oxyrinchus (assembly GCA_026770705.1). Classification (NCBI taxonomy): domain Eukaryota; kingdom Metazoa; phylum Chordata; class Chondrichthyes; order Lamniformes; family Lamnidae; genus Isurus; species Isurus oxyrinchus. The sequence continues at coordinate 643,532 of JANJGN010000162.1, forward strand.
ACAACCTCAACATTGAAAAACACCAACAAATTCAACAACAACCTCAACATTGAAAAACAACAACAACCTCAACATTGAAAAACACCAACAAATTCAACAACAACCTCAACATTGAAAAACAACAACAAACTCACATTGAAAAACACCAACAAATTCAACAACAACCTCAACGTTGAAAAACACCAACAAATTCAACAACAACCTCAACATTGAAAAACAACAACAACCTAAACATTGAAAAACACCAACAAATTGAACATCAACCTCAGCATTGAAAAACAACAACAACCTCAACATTGAAAAACACCAACAAATTCAACAACAACCTCAACATTGAAAAACACCAACAAATTCAACAACAACCGCAGCATTGAAAAACAACAACAACCTCAACATTGAAAAACAACAACAATTTCAACAACAACCTCAACATTGAAAAACAACAACAACCTCAACATTGAAAAACACGAACAAATTCAACAACAACCTCGAAATTGAAAAACACCAACAAATTCAACAACAACCTCAACATTGAAAAACAACAACAACCTCAACATTGAAAAACACCAACAAATTCAACATCAACCTCAACATTGAAAAACAACAACAACCTCAACATTGCAAAACACCAGCAAATTCAACAACAACCTCAACATTGAAAAACAACAACAACCTCAACATTGAAAAACACCCACAAATTCAACAACAACCTCAACATTGAAAAACAACAACAAACTCAACATTGAAAAACACCAACAAATTCAACTACAACCTCAACATTTAAAAAATACAACAACCTCAACATTGAAAATCACCAACAAATTCAACAATAACCTAAACATTGAAAAACTACAACAACCTCAACATTGAAAAACACAAACAAATTCAACAACAACCTCGAAATTGAAAAACACCAACAAATTCAACAACAACCTCAACATTGAAAAACAACAACAACCTCAACATTGAAAAACACCAACAAATTCAACAACAACCTCAACATTGAAAAACAACAACAACCTCAACATTGAAAAACACCAACAAATTCAACAACAACTTCAACATTGAAAAACACCAACAAATTCAACAACAACCTCAGCATTGAAAAACAACAACAACCTCAACATTGAAAAACACCAACAAATTCAAGAACAACCTCAACATTGAAAAACAACAACAACCTCAACATTGAAAAACACCAACAAATTCAACATCAACTTCAACATTGAAAAACACCAACAAATTCAACAACAACCTCGAAATTGAAAAACACCAACAAATTCAACAACAACCTCAACTTTGAAAAACAACAACAACCTCAACATTGAAAAACACCAACAAATTCAACAACAACCTCAAAATTGAAAAACAACAACAACCTCAACATTGAAAAACACCAACAAATTCAACAACAACCTCAACATTGAAAAACAACAACAAACTAAACATTGAAAAACACCAACAAATTCAAGAACAACCTCAACATTGAAAAACAACAACAACCTCAACATTGAAAAACACCAACAAATTCAACAACAACTTCAACATTGAAAAACACCAACAAATTCAACAACAACCTCAGCATTGAAAAACAACAACAACCTCAACATTGAAAAACACCAACAAATTCAAGAACAACCTCAACATTGAAAAACAACAACAACCTCAACATTGAAAAACACCAACAAATTCAACATCAACTTCAACATTGAAAAACACCAACAAATTCAACAACAACCTCGAAATTGAAAAACACCAACAAATTCAACAACAACCTCAACTTTGAAAAACAACAACAACCTCAACATTGAAAAACACCAACAAATTCAACAACAACCTCAAAATTGAAAAACAACAACAACCTCAACATTGAAAAACACCAACAAATTCAACAACAACCTCAACATTGAAAAACAACAACAAACTAAACATTGAAAAACACCAACAAATTCAAGAACAACCTCAACATTGAAAAACAACAACAACCTCAACATTGAAAAACACCAACAAATTCAACAACAACCTCAACATTGAAAAACACCAACAACTTCAACAACAACCTCAACATTGAAAAACACCGACAAATTCAACAACAACCTCGAAATTGAAAAACACCAACAAATTCAACAACAAACTCAACATTGAAAAACACCAACAAATTCAACAAAAACCTCAACATTGAAAAACAACAACAACCTCAACATTGAATAACACCAACAAATTCAACAACAATCTCAACATTGAAAAGCACCAACAAATTCAACAACAACCTCAACATTGAAAAACAACAACAACCTCAACATTGAAAAACACCAACAAATTCAACAACAACCTCAACATTGAAAAACAACAACCTCAGCATTGAAAAACACCAACAAATTCAACAACAACCTCAACATTGAAAAACAACAACAAACTCAACATTGAAAAACACCAACAAATTCAACAACAACCTCAACGTTGAAAAACACCAACAAATTCAACAACAACCTCAACATTGAAAAACAACAACAACCTAAACATTGAAAAACACCAACAAATTCAACATCAACCTCAGCATTGAAAAACAACAACAACCTCAACATTGAAAAACACCAACAAATTCAACAACAACCTCATCATTGAAAAACACCAACAAATTCAACAACAACCTCAGCATTGAAAAACAACAACAACCTCAACATTGAAAAACACCAACAAATTCAACAACAACCTCAACATTGAAAAACAACAACAACCTCAACATTGAAAAACACGAACAAATTCAACAACAACTTCAACATTGAAAAACACCAACAAATTCAACAACAACCTCGAAATTGAAAAACACCAACAAATTCAACAACAAGCTCAACATTGAAAAACAACAACCTCAACATTGAAAAACACCAACAAATTCAACAACAACCTCACCATTAAAAAACAACAACAACCTCAACATTGCAAAACACCAGCAAATTCAACAACAACCTCAACATTTAAAAAAACCAACAAATTCAACAACAACCTCAACATTGAAAAACAACAACCATCTCAACATTGAAAAACACCAACAAATTCAACAACAACCTCAACATTGAAAAACAACAACAACCTCCACATTGAAAAACACCAACAAATTCAACAACAACCACGACATTGAAAAACACCCTCAAATTCAAAATCAACCTCAACATTGAAAAACAACAACAACCTCAAAATTGAAAAAACACCAACAAATTCAACAACAACCTCAACATTTAAAAACAACAACAACCTCAACATTGAAAAACACCAACAATATTCAACAACAACCTCAACATTGAAAAACACCAACAAATTAAACAACAGCCTCAACATTGAAAAACACCAACAAACTCAACAACAACCTCAACATTGAAAAATAACAACAACCTCAACATTGAAAAACACCAACAAATTCAACAACAACCTTAACATTGAAAAACACCAACAAATTCAACAACAACCTCAACATTGAAAAACACCAACAAATTCAACAACAACTTCAACATTGAAAAACACCAACAAATTCAACAACAACCTCGACATTGAAAAACACCATCAAATTCAACAACAACCTCAACATTGAAAAACAACAACAACCTCAACATTGAAAAACACCAACAAATTCAACAAAAATATCAACATTGAAAACACCAACAAATTCAACAACAACCTTAACATTGAAAAACACCAACAAATTCAACAACAACCTCAACATTGAAAAACACCAACAAATTCAACAACATCTCAACATTGAAAAACACCAACAAATTCAACAACAACTTCAACATTGAAAAACACCAACAAATTCAACAACAACCTCGACATTGAAAAACACCATCAAATTCAACAACAACCTCAGCATTGAAAAACAACAACATCCTCAACATTGAAAAACACCAACAATATCAACAAAAACATCAACATTGAAAACACCAACAAATTCAACAACAACCTCAACATTGAAAAACAACAACCTCAACATTGAAAAACACCAACAAATTCAACAAAAAATTCAACATAGAAAAACACCAACAAATTGAACAGCAACCCCGACATTGAAAAAAACCAACAAATTCAACAACAACCTTAACTTTGAAAAACAACAACAACCTCATCATGGAAAAACACCAACAAATTCAACAACAACCTCAACATTGAAAAACAACAACAGCCTCAAAATTGAAAAACACCAACAAATTCAACAACAACCCCAACAATTAAAAACAACATCAACCTCAGCATTGAAAAACACCAACAAATTCAACAACAACCTCAACATTGAAAAACACCAACAAATTCAACATCAACCTCAGCATTGAAAAACAACAACAACCTCAACATTGAAAAACACCAACAAATTCAACAACAACCTCATCATTGAAAAACACCAACAAATTCAACAACAACCTCAGCATTGAAAAACAACAACAACCTCAACATTGAAAAACACCAACAAATTCAACAACAACCTCAACATTGAAAAACAACAACAACCTCAACATTGAAAAACACGAACAAATTCAACAACAACTTCAACATTGAAAAACACCAACAAATTCAACAACAACCTCGAAATTGAAAAACACCAACAAATTCAACAACAAGCTCAACATTGAAAAACAACAACCTCAACATTGAAAAACACCAACAAATTCAACAACAACCTCACCATTAAAAAACAACAACAACCTCAACATTGAAAAACACCAACAAATTCAACAACAACCTCATCATTGAAAAACACCAACAAATTCAACAACAACCTCAGCATTGAAAAACAACAACAACCTCAACATTGAAAAACACCAACAAATTCAACAACAACCTCAACATTGAAAAACAACAACAACCTCAACATTGAAAAACACGAACAAATTCAACAACAACTTCAACATTGAAAAACACCAACAAATTCAACAACAACCTCGAAATTGAAAAACACCAACAAATTCAACAACAAGCTCAACATTGAAAAACAACAACCTCAACATTGAAAAACACCAACAAATGCAACAACAACCTCACCATTAAAAAACAACAACAACCTCAACATTGCAAAACACCAGCAAATTCAACAACAACCTCAACATTTAAAAAAACCAACAAATTCAACAACAACCTCAACATTGAAAAACAACAACCATCTCAACATTGAAAAACACCAACAAATTCAACAACAACCTCAACATTGAAAAACAACAACAACCTCCACATTGAAAAACACCAACAAATTCAACAACAACCACGACATTGAAAAACACCCTCAAATTCAAAATCAACCTCAACATTGAAAAACAACAACAACCTCAAAATTGAAAAAACACCAACAAATTCAACAACAACCTCAACATTTAAAAACAACAACAACCTCAACATTGAAAAACACCAACAATATTCAACAACAACCTCAACATTGAAAAACACCAACAAATTAAACAACAGCCTCAACATTGAAAAACACCAACAAACTCAACAACAACCTCAACATTGAAAAATAACAACAACCTCAACATTGAAAAACACCAACAAATTCAACAACAACCTTAACATTGAAAAACACCAACAAATTCAACAACAACCTCAACATTGAAAAACACCAACAAATTCAACAACAACTTCAACATTGAAAAACACCAACAAATTCAACAACAACCTCGACATTGAAAAACACCATCAAATTCAACAACAACCTCAACATTGAAAAACAACAACAACCTCAACATTGAAAAACACCAACAAATTCAACAAAAATATCAACATTGAAAACACCAACAAATTCAACAACAACCTTAACATTGAAAAACACCAACAAATTCAACAACAACCTCAACATTGAAAAACACCAACAAATTCAACAACAACCTCAACATTGAAAAACACCAACAAATTCAACAACAACCTCAACATTGAAAAACAGCAACAACATCTCAACATTGAAAAACACCAACAAATTCAACAACAACTTCAACATTGAAAAACACCAACAAATTCAACAACAACCTCGACATTGAAAAACACCATCAAATTCAACAACAACCTCAGCATTGAAAAACAACAACATCCTCAACATTGAAAAACACCAACAATATCAACAAAAACATCAACATTGAAAACACCAACAAATTCAACAACAACCTCAACATTGAAAAACAACAACCTCAACATTGAAAAACACCAACAAATTCAACAAAAAATTCAACATAGAAAAACACCAACAAATTGAACAGCAACCCCGACATTGAAAAAAACCAACAAATTCAACAACAACCTCAACTTTGAAAAACAACAACAACCTCATCATGGAAAAACACCAACAAATTCAACAACAACCTCAACATTGAAAAACAACAACAGCCTCAAAATTGAAAAACACCAACAAATTCAACAACAACCCCAACAATTAAAAACAACATCAACCTCAGCATTGAAAAACACCAACAAATTCAACAACAACCTCAACATTGAAAAACACCAACAAACTAAACATTGAAAAACACCAACAAATTAAACAACAACCTCAACATTGAAAAACAACAACAACCTCAACATTGAAAAACACCAACAAATTCAACAACAACCTCAACATTGAAAAACAACAACAAACTAAACATTGAAAAACACCAACAAATTAAACAACAACCTCAACATTGAAAAACAACAACAACCTCAACATTGAAAAACACCAACAAATTCAACAACAACCTCAACATTGAAAAACACCAACAAATTCAACAACAACCTCAACATTGAAAAACACCAACAAATTCAACAACAACCTCGAAATTGAAAAACACCAACAAATTCAACAACAAACTCAACATTGAAAAACGCCAACAAATTCAACAACAACCTCAACATTGAAAAACAACAACAAACTCAACATTGAAAAACACCAACAAAGTCAACAACAACCTCAACATTGAAAAGCACCAACAAATTCAACAAGAACCTCAACATTCAAAAACAACAACAACCTCAACATTGAAAAACACCATCAAATTCAAAAATAACCTCAACATTGAAAAACAACAACAACCTCAACATTGAAAAACACCAACAAATTCAACAACAACCTCAACATTGAAAAACAACAACAAACTCAACATTGAAAAACACCAACAAATTCAACAACAACCTCAACATTGAAAAACAACAACAACCTCAACATTGAAAAACACCAACAAATTCAACAACAACCTCAACATGGAAAAACACCAACAAATTCAACAACAACCTCAACATTGAAAAACAACAACAACCTCAACATTGAAAAACACCAACAAATTCAACAACAACCTCAACATTGAAAAACAACAACAACCTCAACATTGAAAAACACCAACAAATTCAACAACAACCTCAACATTGAAAAACACCAACAAATTCAACAACAACCTCAGCATTGAAAAACAACAACAACCTCAACTTTGAAAAACACCAGCAAATTCAACAACAACCTCAACATTGAAAAACAACAACAACCTCAACATTGAAAAACACCAACAAATTCAACAACAACTTCAACATTGAAAAACACCAACAAATTCAACAACAACCTCGAAATTGAAAAACACCAACAAATACAACAACAACCTCTACATTGAAAAACAACAACAACCTCAACATTGAAACACACCAACAAATTCAACAACAACCTCAACATTGAAAAACAACAACAACCTCAACATTGCAAAACACCAGCAAATTCAACAACAACCTCAACATTTAAAAACACCAACAAATTCAACAGCAACCTCAACATTGAAAAACAACTACAATCACAACATTGAAAAACACCAACAAATTCAACAACAACCTCAACATTGAAAAACAACAACAATCTCAACATTGAAAAACACCAACAAATTCAACAACAACCTCATCATTGAAAAACACCAACAAATTCAACAACAACCTCAGCATTGAAAAACAACAACAACCTCAACATTGAAAAACACCAACAAATTCAACAACAACCTCAACATTGAAAAACAACAACAACCTCAACATTGAAAAACACGAACAAATTCAACAACAACTTCAACATTGAAAAACACCAACAAATTCAACAACAACCTCGAAATTGAAAAACACCAACAAATTCAACAACAAGCTCAACATTGAAAAACAACAACCTCAACATTGAAAAACACCAACAAATTCAACAACAACCTCACCATTAAAAAACAACAACAACCTCAACATTGCAAAACACCAGCAAATTCAACAACAACCTCAACATTTAAAAAAACCAACAAATTCAACAACAACCTCAACATTGAAAAACAACAACCATCTCAACATTGAAAAACACCAACAAATTCAACAACAACCTCAACATTGAAAAACAACAACAACCTCCACATTGAAAAACACCAACAAATTCAACAACAACCACGACATTGAAAAACACCCTCAAATTCAAAATCAACCTCAACATTGAAAAACAACAACAACCTCAAAATTGAAAAAACACCAACAAATTCAACAACAACCTCAACATTTAAAAACAACAACAACCTCAACATTGAAAAACACCAACAATATTCAACAACAACCTCAACATTGAAAAACACCAACAAATTAAACAACAGCCTCAACATTGAAAAACACCAACAAACTCAACAACAACCTCAACATTGAAAAATAACAACAACCTCAACATTGAAAAACACCAACAAATTCAACAACAACCTTAACATTGAAAAACACCAACAAATTCAACAACAACCTCAACATTGAAAAACACCAACAAATTCAACAACAACTTCAACATTGAAAAACACCAACAAATTCAACAACAACCTCGACATTGAAAAACACCATCAAATTCAACAACAACCTCAACATTGAAAAACAACAACAACCTCAACATTGAAAAACACCAACAAATTCAACAAAAATATCAACATTGAAAACACCAACAAATTCAACAACAACCTTAACATTGAAAAACACCAACAAATTCAACAACAACCTCAACATTGAAAAACACCAACAAATTCAACAACAACCTCAACATTGAAAAACACCAACAAATTCAACAACAACCTCAACATTGAAAAACAGCAACAACATCTCAACATTGAAAAACACCAACAAATTCAACAACAACTTCAACATTGAAAAACACCAACAAATTCAACAACAACCTCGACATTGAAAAACACCATCAAATTCAACAACAACCTCAGCATTGAAAAACAACAACATCCTCAACATTGAAAAACACCAACAATATCAACAAAAACATCAACATTGAAAACACCAACAAATTCAACAACAACCTCAACATTGAAAAACAACAACCTCAACATTGAAAAACACCAACAAATTCAACAAAAAATTCAACATAGAAAAACACCAACAAATTGAACAGCAACCCCGACATTGAAAAAAACCAACAAATTCAACAACAACCTCAACTTTGAAAAACAACAACAACCTCATCATGGAAAAACACCAACAAATTCAACAACAACCTCAACATTGAAAAACAACAACAGCCTCAAAATTGAAAAACACCAACAAATTCAACAACAACCCCAACAATTAAAAACAACATCAACCTCAGCATTGAAAAACACCAACAAATTCAACAACAACCTCAACATTGAAAAACACCAACAAACTAAACATTGAAAAACACCAACAAATTAAACAACAACCTCAACATTGAAAAACAACAACAACCTCAACATTGAAAAACACCAACAAATTCAACAACAACCTCAACATTGAAAAACAACAACAAACTAAACATTGAAAAACACCAACAAATTAAACAACAACCTCAACATTGAAAAACAACAACAACCTCAACATTGAAAAACACCAACAAATTCAACAACAACCTCAACATTGAAAAACACCAACAAATTCAACAACAACCTCAACATTGAAAAACACCAACAAATTCAACAACAACCTCGAAATTGAAAAACACCAACAAATTCAACAACAAACTCAACATTGAAAAACGCCAACAAATTCAACAACAACCTCAACATTGAAAAACAACAACAAACTCAACATTGAAAAACACCAACAAAGTCAACAACAACCTCAACATTGAAAAGCACCAACAAATTCAACAAGAACCTCAACATTCAAAAACAACAACAACCTCAACATTGAAAAACACCAACAAATTCAAAAATAACCTCAACATTGAAAAACAACAACAACCTCAACATTGAAAAACACCAACAAATTCAACAACAACCTCAACATTGAAAAACAACAACAAACTCAACATTGAAAAACACCAACAAATTCAACAACAACCTCAACATTGAAAAACAACAACAACCTCAACATTGAAAAACACCAACAAATTCAACAACAACCTCAACATGGAAAAACACCAACAAATTCAACAACAACCTCAACATTGAAAAACAACAACAACCTCAACATTGAAAAACACCAACAAATTCAACAACAACCTCAACATTGAAAAACAACAACAACCTCAACATTGAAAAACACCAACAAATTCAACAACAACCTCAACATTGAAAAACACCAACAAATTCAACAACAACCTCAGCATTGAAAAACAACAACAACCTCAACTTTGAAAAACACCAGCAAATTCAACAACAACCTCAACATTGAAAAACAACAACAACCTCAACATTGAAAAACACCAACAAATTCAACAACAACTTCAACATTGAAAAACACCAACAAATTCAACAACAACCTCGAAATTGAAAAACACCAACAAATACAACAACAACCTCTACATTGAAAAACAACAACAACCTCAACATTGAAACACACCAACAAATTCAACAACAACCTCAACATTGAAAAACAACAACAACCTCAACATTGCAAAACACCAGCAAATTCAACAACAACCTCAACATTTAAAAACACCAACAAATTCAACAGCAACCTCAACATTGAAAAACAACTACAATCACAACATTGAAAAACACCAACAAATTCAACAACAACCTCAACATTGAAAAACAACAACAATCTCAACATTGAAAAACACCAACAAACTCAACAACAACCTCGACATTGAAAAACACCCTCAAATTCAAAATCAACCTCAACATTGAAAAACACCAACAACCTCAAAATTGAAAAAACACCAACAAATTCAACAACAACCTCAACATTTAAAAACAACAACAACCTCAACATTGAAAAACACCAACAAATTCAACAACAACCTCAACATTGAAAAACAACAACAAATTCAACAACAACCTCAACATTGAAAAACACCAACAAACTCAAGAACAACCTCAACATTGAAATATAACAACAACCTCAACATTGAAAAACACCAGCAAATTCAACAACAACCTCAACATTGAAAAACACCAACAAATTCAACAACAACCTCAACATTGAAAAACACCAACAAATTCAACAACAACCTCAACATTGAAAAACAACAACAACCTCAACATTGAAAAACACCAACAAATTCAACAACAACCTCAACATTGAAAAACACCAACAAATTCAACAACAACCTCAGCATTGAAAAACAACAACAACCTCAACATTGAAAAACACCAACAAATTCAACAACAACCTCAACATTGAAAAACACCAACAAATTCAACAACAACCTCAACTTTGAAAAACACCAACAAATTCAACAACAACCTCGAAATTGAAAAACACCAACAAATTCAACAACAAACTCAACATTGAAAAACGCCAACAAATTCAACAACAACCTCAACATTGAAAAACAACAACAAACTCAACATTGAAAAACACCAACAAAGTCAACAACAACCTCAACATTGAAAAGCACCAACAAATTCAACAACAACCTCAACATTCAAAAACAACAACAACCTCAACATTGAAAAACACCAACAAATTCAAAAATAACCTCAACATTGAAAAACAACAACAACCTCAACATTGAAAAACACCAACAAATTCAACAACAACCTCAACATTGAAAAACAACAACAAACTCAACATTGAAAAACACCAACAAATTCAACAACAACCTCAACATTGAAAAACAACAACAACCTCAACATTGAAAAACACCAACAAATTCAACAACAACCTCAACATGGAAAAACACCAACAAATTCAACAACAACCTCAACATTGAAAAACAACAACAACCTCAACATTGAAAAACACCAACAAATTCAACAACAACCTCAACATTGAAAAACAACAACAACCTCAACATTGAAAAACACCAACAAATTCAACAACAACCTCAACATTGAAAAACACCAACAAATTCAACAACAACCTCAGCATTGAAAAACAACAACAACCTCAACTTTGAAAAACACCAGCAAATTCAACAACAACCTCAACATTGAAAAACAACAACAACCTCAACATTGAAAAACACCAACAAATTCAACAACAACTTCAACATTGAAAAACACCAACAAATTCAACAACAACCTCGAAATTGAAAAACACCAACAAATACAACAACAACCTCTACATTGAAAAACAACAACAACCTCAACATTGAAACACACCAACAAATTCAACAACAACCTCAACATTGAAAAACAACAACAACCTCAACATTGCAAAACACCAGCAAATTCAACAACAACCTCAACATTTAAAAACACCAACAAATTCAACAGCAACCTCAACATTGAAAAACAACAACAATCACAACATTGAAAAACACCAACAAATTCAACAACAACCTCAACATTGAAAAACAACAACAATCTCAACATTGAAAAACACCAACAAACTCAACAACAACCTCGACATTGAAAAACACCCTCAAATTCAAAATCAACCTCAACATTGAAAAACACCAACAACCTCAAAATTGAAAAAACACCAAGAAATTCAACAACAACCTCAACATTTAAAAACAACAACAACCTCAACATTGAAAAACACCAACAAATTCAACAACAACCTCAACATTGAAAAACAACAACAAATTCAACAACAACCTCAACATTGAAAAACACCAACAAACTCAACAACAACCTCAACATTGAAATATAACAACAACCTCAACATTGAAAAACACCAGCAAATTCAACAACAACCTCAACATTGAAAAACACCAACAAATTCAACAACAACCTCAACATTGAAAAACACCAACAAATTCAACAACAACCTCAACATTGAAAAACAACAACAACCTCAACATTGAAAAACACCAACAAATTCAACAACAACCTCAACATTGAAAAACACCAACAAATTCAACAACAACCTCAGCATTGAAAAACAACAACAACCTCAACATTGAAAAACACCAACAAATTCAACAACAACCTCAACATTGAAAAACACCAACAAATTCAACAACAACCTCAACATTGAAAAACACCAACAAATTCAACAACAACCTCGAAATTGAAAAACACCAACAAATTCAACAACAAACTCAACATTGAAAAACGCCAACAAATTCAACAACAACCTCAACTTTGAAAAACAACAACAAACTCAACATTGAAAAACACCAACAAAGTCAACAACAACCTCAACATTGAAAAGCACCAACAAATTCAACAACAACCTCAACATTCAAAAACAACAACAACCTCAACATTGAAAAACACCAACAAATTCAAAAATAACCTCAACATTGAAAAACAACAACAACCTCAACATTGAAAAACACCAACAAATTCAACAACAACCTCAACATTGAAAAAAAACAACAAACTCAACATTGAAAAACACCAACAAATTCAACAACAACCTCAACATTGAAAAACAACAACAACCTCAACATTGAAAAACACCAACAAATTCAACAACAACCTCAACATGGAAAAACACCAACAAATTCAACAACAACCTCAACATTGAAAAACAACAACAACCTCAACATTGAAAAACACCAACAAATTCAACAACAACCTCAACATTGAAAAACAACAACAACCTCAACATTGAAAAACACCAACAAATTCAACAACAACCTCAACATTGAAAAACACCAACAAATTCAACAACAACCTCAGCATTGAAAAACAACAACAACCTCAACTTTGAAAAACACCAGCAAATTCAACAACAACCTCAACATTGAAAAACAACAACAACTTCAACATTGAAAAACACCAACAAATTCAACAACAACCTCAACATTGAAAAACAACAACAACCTCAACATTGAAAAACACCAACAAATTCAACAACAACCTCAACATTGAAAAACAACAACAACCTCAACATTGAAAAACACCAACAAATTCAACAACAACCTCAACATTGAAAAACACCAACAAATTCAACAACAACCTCAGCATTGAAAAACAACAACAACCTCAACTTTGAAAAACACCAGCAAATTCAACAACAACCTCAACATTGAAAAACAACAACAACTTCAACATTGAAAAACACCAACAAATTCAACAACAACCTCGAAATTGAAAAACACCAACAAATACAACAACAACCTCTACATTGAAAAACAACAACAACCTCAACATTGAAACACACCAACAAATTCAACAACAACCTCAACATTGAAAAGCAACAACAACCTCAACATTGCAAAACACCAGCAAATTCAACAACAACCTCAACATTTAAAAACACCAACAAATTCAACAGCAACCTCAACATTGAAAAACAACAACAATCACAACATTGAAAAACACCAACAAATTCAACAGCAACCTCAACATTGAAAAACAACAACAACCTCAACATTGAAAAACACCAACAAACTCAACAACAACCTCGACATTGAAAAACACCCTCAAATTCAAAATCAACCTCAACATTGAAAAACACCAACAACCTCAAAATTGAAAAAACACCAACAAATTCAACAACAACCTCAACATTTAAAAACAACAACAACCTCAACATTGAAAAACACCAACAAATTCAACAACAACCTCAACATTGAAAAACAACAACAAATTCAACAACAACCTCAACATTGAAAAACACCAAAAAACTCAACAACAACCTCAACATTGAAATATAACAACAACCTCAACATTGAAAAACACCAGCAAATTCAACAACAACCTCAACATTGAAAAACACCAACAAATTCAACAACAACCTCAACATTGAAAAACACCAACAAATTCAACAACAACCTCAACATTAAAAAACAACAACAACCTAAACATTGAAAAACACCAACAAATTCAACAACAACCTCAACATTGAAAAACAACAACAACCTCAACATTGAAAAACACCAACAAATTCAACAACAACCTCAACATTGAAAAACACCAACAAATTCAACAACAACCTCAGCATTGAAAAACAACAACAACCTCAACATTGAAAAACACCAACAAATTCAACAACAACCTCAACATTGAAAAACAACAACAACCTCAACATTGAAAAACACCAGCAAATTCAACAACAACTTCAACATTGAAAAACACCAACAAATTCAACAACAACCTCGAAATTGAAAAACACCAACAAATACAACAACAACCTCAACATTGAAAAACAACAAAAACCTCAACATTGAAAAACACCAACAAATTCAACAACCACCTCAACATTGAAAAACAACAACAACCTCAACATTGCAAAACACCAACAAATTCAACAACAACCTCAACATTGAAAAACAACAACAATCTCAACATTGAAAAACACCAACAAATTCAACAACAACCTCAACATTGAAAAACAACAACAACCTCAACATTGAAAAACACCAACAAATTCAACAACAACCTCAAAATTGAAAAACACCCTCAAATTCAAAATCAACCTCAACATTGAACAACACCAACAACCTCAAAATTGAAAAAACACCAACAAATTCAACAACAACCTCAACATTTAAAAACAACAACAACCTCAACATTGAAAAACACCAACAAAATCAACAACAACCTCAACATTGAAAAACACCAACAAATTCAACAACAACCTCAACATTGAAAAACACCAACAAATTCAACAACAACCTCAACTTTGAAAAACAACAACAACCTCAACATTGAAAAACACCAACAAATTCAACAACAACCTCAACATTGAAAAACACCAACAAATTCAACAACAACCTCAACTTTGAAAAACAACAACAACCTCAACATTGAAAAACACCAACAAATTCAACAACAACCTCAACATTGAAAAACACCAACAAATTCAACAACAACCTCAGCATTGAAAAACAACAACAACCTCAACATTGAAAAACACCAACAAATTCAACAACAACCTCAACATTGAAAAACACCAACAAATTCAACAACAACCTCAACATTGAAAAACACCAACAAATTCAACAACAACCTCGAAATTGAAAAACACCAACAAATTCAACAACAAACTCAACATTGAAAAACGCCAACAAATTCAACAACAACCTCAACTTTGAAAAACAACAACAAACTCAACATTGAAAAACACCAACAAAGTCAACAACAACCTCAACATTGAAAAGCACCAACAAATTCAACAACAACCTCAACATTCAAAAACAACAACAACCTCAACATTGAAAAACACCAACAAATTCAAAAATAACCTCAACATTGAAAAACAACAACAACCTCAACATTGAAAAACACCAACAAATTCAACAACAACCTCAACATTGAAAAACAACAACAAACTCAACATTGAAAAACACCAACAAATTCAACAACAACCTCAACATTGAAAAACAACAACAACCTCAACATTGAAAAACACCAACAAATTCAACAACAACCTCAACATGGAAAAACACCAACAAATTCAACAACAACCTCAACATTGAAAAACAACAACAACCTCAACATTGAAAAACACCAACAAATTCAACAACAACCTCAACATTGAAAAACAACAACAACCTCAACATTGAAAAACACCAACAAATTCAACAACAACCTCAACATTGAAAAACACCAACAAATTCAACAACAACCTCAGCATTGAAAAACAACAACAACCTCAACTTTGAAAAACACCAGCAAATTCAACAACAACCTCAACATTGAAAAACAACAACAACCTCAACATTGAAAAACACCAACAAATTCAACAACAACTTCAACATTGAAAAACACCAACAAATTCAACAACAACCTCGAAATTGAAAAACACCAACAAATACAACAACAACCTCTACATTGAAAAACAACAACAACCTCAACATTGAAACACACCAACAAATTCAACAACAACCTCAACATTGAAAAGCAACAACAACCTCAACATTGCAAAACACCAGCAAATTCAACAACAACCTCAACATTTAAAAACACCAACAAATTCAACAGCAACCTCAACATTGAAAAACAACAACAATCACAACATTGAAAAACACCAACAAATTCAACAGCAACCTCAACATTGAAAAACAACAACAACCTCAACATTGAAAAACACCAACAAACTCAACAACAACCTCGACATTGAAAAACACCCTCAAATTCAAAATCAACCTCAACATTGAAAAACACCAACAACCTCAAAATTGAAAAAACACCAACAAATTCAACAACAACCTCAACATTTAAAAACAACAACAACCTCAACATTGAAAAACACCAACAAATTCAACAACAACCTCAACATTGAAAAACAACAACAAATTCAACAACAACCTCAACATTGAAAAACACCAACAAACTCAACAACAACCTCAACATTGAAATATAACAACAACCTCAACATTGAAAAACACCAGCAAATTCAACAACAACCTCAACATTGAAAAACACCAACAAATTCAACAACAACCTCAACATTGAAAAACACCAACAAATTCAACAACAACCTCAACATTAAAAAACAACAACAACCTAAACATTGAAAAACACCAACAAATTCAACAACAACCTCAACATTGAAAAACAACAACAACCTCAACATTGAAAAACACCAACAAATTCAACAACAACCTCAACATTGAAAAACACCAACAAATTCAACAACAACCTCAGCATTGAAAAACAACAACAACCTCAACATTGAAAAACACCAACAAATTCAACAACAACCTCAACATTGAAAAACAACAACAACCTCAACATTGAAAAACACCAGCAAATTCAACAACAACTTCAACATTGAAAAACACCAACAAATTCAACAACAACCTCGAAATTGAAAAACACCAACAAATACAACAACAACCTCAACATTGAAAAACAACAAAAACCTCAACATTGAAAAACACCAACAAATTCAACAACCACCTCAACATTGAAAAAAAACAACAACCTCAACATTGCAAAACACCAACAAATTCAACAACAACCTCAACATTGAAAAACAACAACAATCTCAACATTGAAAAACACCAACAAATTCAACAACAACCTCAACATTGAAAAACAACAACAACCTCAACATTGAAAAACACCAACAAATTCAACAACAACCTCAAAATTGAAAAACACCCTCAAATTCAAAATCAACCTCAACATTGAACAACACCAACAACCTCAAAATTGAAAAAACAACAACAAATTCAACAACAACCTCAACATTTAAAAACAACAACAACCTCAACATTGAAAAACACCAACAAAATCAACAACAACCTCAACATTGAAAAACACCAACAAATTCAACAACAACCTCAACATTGAAAAACACCAACAAATTCAACAACAACCTCAACTTTGAAAAACAACAACAACCTCAACATTGAAAAACACCAACAAATTCAACAACAACCTCAACATTGAAAAACAACAACAAACTCAACATTGAAACACACCAACAAATTCAACAACAACCTCAACATTGAAAAACAACAACAACCTCAACATTGCAAAACACCAGCAAATTCAACAACAACCTCAACATTTAAAAACACCAACAAATTCAACAAAACCTCAACATTGAAAAACAACAACAATCACAACATTGAAAAACACCAACAAATTCAACAACAACCTCAACATTGAAAAACAACAACAACCTCAACATTGAAAAACACCAACAAACTCAACAACAACCTCGACATTGAAAAACACCCTCAAATTCAAAATCAAATTCAACATTGAAAAACACCAACAACCTCAAAATTGAAAAAACACCAACAAATTCAACAACAACCTCAACATTTAAAAACAACAACAACCTCAACATTGAAAAACACCAACAAATTCAACAACAACCTCAACATTGAAAAACAACAACAAATTCAACAACAACCTCAACATTGAAAAACACCAACAAACTCAACAACAACCTCAACATTGAAATATAACAACAACCTCAACATTGAAAAACACCAGCAAATTCAACAACAACCTCAACATTGAAAAACACCAACAAATTCAACAACAACCTCAACATTGAAAAACACCAACAAATTCAACAACAACCTCAACATTGAAAAACAACAACAACCTAAACATTGAAAAACACCAACAAATTCAACAACAACCTCAACATTGAAAAACAACAACAACCTCAACATTGAAAAACACCAACAAATTCAACAACAACCTCAACATTGAAAAACACCAACAAATTCAACAACAACCTCAGCATTGAAAAACAACAACAACCTCAACATTGAAAAACACCAACAAATTCAACAACAACCTCAACATTGAAAAACAACAACAACCTCAACATTGAAAAACACCAGCAAATTCAACAACAACTTCAACATTGAAAAACACCAACAAATTCAACAACAACCTCAACATTGAAAAACAACAACAAACTCAACATTGAAACACACCAACAAATTCAACAACAACCTCAACATTGAAAAACAACAACAACCTCAACATTGCAAAACACCAGCAAATTCAACAACAACCTCAACATTTAAAAACACCAACAAATTCAACAAAACCTCAACATTGAAAAACAACAACAATCACAACATTGAAAAACACCAACAAATTCAACAACAACCTCAACATTGAAAAACAACAACAACCTCAACATTGAAAAACACCAACAAACTCAACAACAACCTCGACATTGAAAAACACCCTCAAATTCAAAATCAAATTCAACATTGAAAAACACCAACAACCTCAAAATTGAAAAAACACCAACAAATTCAACAACAACCTCAACATTTAAAAACAACAACAACCTCAACATTGAAAAACACCAACAAATTCAACAACAACCTCAACATTGAAAAACAACAACAAATTCAACAACAACCTCAACATTGAAAAACACCAACAAACTCAACAACAACCTCAACATTGAAATATAACAACAACCTCAACATTGAAAAACACCAGCAAATTCAACAACAACCTCAACATTGAAAAACACCAACAAATTCAACAACAACCTCAACATTGAAAAACACCAACAAATTCAACAACAACCTCAACATTGAAAAACAACAACAACCTAAACATTGAAAAACACCAACAAATTCAACAACAACCTCAACATTGAAAAACAACAACAACCTCAACATTGAAAAACACCAACAAATTCAACAACAACCTCAACATTGAAAAACACCAACAAATTCAACAACAACCTCAGCATTGAAAAACAACAACAACCTCAACATTGAAAAACACCAACAAATTCAACAACAACCTCAACATTGAAAAACAACAACAACCTCAACATTGAAAAACACCAGCAAATTCAACAACAACTTCAACATTGAAAAACACCAACAAATTCAACAACAACCTCGAAATTGAAAAACACCAACAAATACAACAACAACCTCAACATTGAAAAACAACAAAAACCTCAACATTGAAAAACACCAACAAATTCAACAACCACCTCAACATTGAAAAACAACAACAACCTCAACATTGCAAAACACCAACAAATTCAACAACAACCTCAACATTGAAAAACAACAACAATCTCAACATTGAAAAACACCAACAAATTCAACAACAACCTCAACATTGAAAAACAACAACAACCTCAACATTGAAAAACACCAACAAATTCAACAACAACCTCGACATTGAAAAACACCGTCAAATTCAAAATCAACCTCAACATTGAACAACACCAACAACCTCAAAATTGAAAAAACACCAACAAATTCAACAACAACCTCAACATTTAAAAACAACAACAACCTCAACATTGAAAAACACCAACAAAATCAACAACAACCTCAACATTGAAAAACACCAACAAATTCAACAACAACCTCAACATTGAAAAACACCAACAAATTCAACAACAACCTCAACTTTGAAAAACAACAACAACCTCAACATTGAAAAACACCAACAAATTCAACAACAACCTCAACATTGAAAAACAACAACAAACTCAACATTGAAAAACACCAACAAATTCAACAACAACCTCAACATTGAAAAACAACAACAACCTCAACATTGAAAAACACCAACAAATTCAACAACAACCTCAACATTGAAAAACACCAACAACTTCAACAACAACCTCAACATTGAAAAACACTAACAAATTCAACAACAACCTCGAAATTGAAAAACACCAACAAATTCAACAACAAACTCAACATTGAAAAACACCAACAAATTCAACAACAACCTCAACATTGAAAAACAACAACAACCTCAACATTGAATAACACCAACAAATTCAACAACAATCTCAACATTGAAAAGCACCAACAAATTCAACAACAACCTCAACATTGAAAAACAACAACAACCTCAACATTGGAAAACACCAACAAATTCAACAACAACCTCAACATTGAAAAACAACAACCTCAGCATTGAAAACACCAACAAATTCAACAACAACCTCAACATTGAAAAACAACAACAAACTCAACATTGAAAAACACCAACAAATTCAACAACAACCTCAACGTTGAAAAACACCAACAAATTCAACAACAACCTCAACATTGAAAAACAACAACAACCTAAACATTGAAAAACACCAACAAATTCAACATCAACCTCAGCATTGAAAAACAACAACAACCTCAACATTGAAAAACACCAACAAATTCAAGAACAACCTCAACATTGAAAAACACCAACAAATTCAACAACAACCTCAGCATTCAAAAACAACAACAACCTCAACATTGAAAAACACCAACAAATTCAACAACAACCTCAACATTGAAAAACAACAACAACCTCAACATTGAAAAACACCAACAAATTCAACAACAACTTCAACATTGAAAAACACCAACAAATTCAGCAACAACCTCGAAATTGAAAAACACCAACAAATTCAACAACAACCTCAACATTGAAAAACAACAACAACCTCAACATTGAAAAACACCAACAAATTCAACAACAACCTCAACATTGAAAAACAACAACAACCTCAACATTGCAAAACACCAGCAAATTCAACAACAACCTCAACATTTAAAAAAACCAACAAATTCAACAACAACCTCAACATTGAAAAACAACAACCATCTCAACATTGAAAAACACCAACAAATTCAACAACAACCTCAACATTGAAAAACACCAACAAATTCAACAACAACCTCGACATTGAAAAACACCCTCAAATTCAAAATCAACCTCAACATTGAAAAACAACAACAACCTCAAAATTGAAAAAACACCAACAAATTCAACAACAACCTCAACATTTAAAAACAACAACAACCTCAACATTGAAAAACACCAACAATATTCAACAACAACCTCAACATTGAAAAACACCAACAAATTAAACAACAGCCTCAACATTGAAAAACACCAACAAACTCAACAACAACCTCAACATTGAAAAATAACAACAACCTCAACATTGAAAAACACCAACAAATTCAACAACAACCTTAACATTGAAAAACACCAACAAATTCAACAACAACCTCAACATTGAAAAACACCAACAAATTCAACAACAACCTCAACATTGAAAAACACCAACAAATTCAACATCAACCTCAGCATTGAAAAACAACAACAACCTCAACATTGAAAAACACCAACAAATTCAAGAACAACCTCAACATTGAAAAACACCAACAAATTCAACAACAACCTCAGCATTCAAAAACAACAACAACCTCAACATTGAAAAACACCAACAAATTCAACAACAACCTCAACATTGAAAAACAACAACAACCTCAACATTGAAAAACACCAACAAATTCAACAACAACTTCAACATTGAAAAACACCAACAAATTCAGCAACAACCTCGAAATTGAAAAACACCAACAAATTCAACAACAACCTCAACATTGAAAAACCACAACAACCTCAACATTGAAAAACACCAACAAATTCAACAACAACCTCAACATTGAAAAACAACAACAACCTCAACATTGCAAAACACCAGCAAATTCAACAACAACCTCAACATTTAAAAAAACCAACAAATTCAACAACAACCTCAACATTGAAAAACAACAACCATCTAAACATTGAAAAACACCAACAAATTCAACAACAACCTCAACATTGAAAAACAACAACAACCTCCACATTGAAAAACACCAACAAATTCAGCAACAACCTCGACATTGAAAAACACCCTCAAATTCAAAATCAACCTCAACATTGAAAAACAACAACAACCTCAAAATTGAAAAAACACCAACAAATTCAACAACAACCTCAACATTTAAAAACAACAACAACCTCAACATTGAAAAACACCAACAATATTCAACAACAACCTCAACATTGAAAAACACCAACAAATTAAACAACAGCCTCAACATTGAAAAACACCAACAAACTCAACAACAACCTCAACATTGAAAAATAACAACAACCTCAACATTGAAAAACACCAACAAATTCAACAACAACCTTAACATTGAAAAACACCAACAAATTCAACAACAACCTCAACATTGAAAAACACCAACAAATTCAACAACAACCTCAACATTGAAAAAGACCAACAAATTCAACAACAACTTCAACATTGAAAAACACCAACAAATTCAACAACAACCTCAACTTTGAAAAACAACAACAACCTCAACATTGAAAAACACCAACAAATTCAACAAAAATATCAACATTGAAAACACCAACAAGTTCAACAACAACCTTAACATTGAAAAACACCAACAAATTCAACAACAACCTCCACATTGAAAAACACCAACAAATTCAACAACAACCTGAACATTGAAAAACACCAACAAATTCAACAACAACCTCAACATTGAAAAACAGCAACAACATCTCAACATTGAAAAACACCAACAAATTCAACAACAACTTCAACAGTGAAAAACAACAACAAATTCAACAACAACCTCGACATTGAAAAACACCATCAAATTCAACAACAACCTCAGCATTGAAAAACAACAACATCCTCAACATTGAAAAACACCAGCAATATCAACAAAAACATCAACATTGAAAACACCAACAAATTCAACAACAACCTCAACATTGAAAAACAACAACCTCAACATTGAAAAACACCAACAAATTCAACAAAAAATTCAACATAGAAAAACACCAACAAATTCAACAACAACCCCGACATTGAAAAAAACCAACAAATTCAACAACAACCTCAACTTTGAAAAACAACAACAACCTCATCATGGAAAAACACCAACAAATTCAACAACAACCTCAACATTGAAAAACAACAACATCCTCAAAATTGAAAAACACCAACAAATTCAACAACAACCCCAACATTTAAAAACAACAACAACCTCAGCATTGAAAAACACCAACAAATTCAACAACAACCTCAACATTGAAAAACACCAACAAATTCAACAACAACCTCAACATTGAAAAACACCAACAAACTCAACAACAACCTCAACATTGAAAAACAACAACAACCTCAACATTGAAAAACACCAACAAATTCAACAACAACCTCAACATTGAAAAACACCAACAAATTCAACAACAAACTCAACATTAAAAAACACCAACAACCTCAACATTGAAAAACACCAACAAATTCAACAAAAACCTCAACATTGAAAAACAACAACAACCTCAACATTGAAAAACACCAACAAATTCAACAACAACCTCAACATTGAAAAACAACAACAAACTAAACATTGAAAAACACCAACAAATTAAACAACAACCTCAACATTGAAAAACAACAACAACCTCAACATTGAAAAACACCAACAAATTCAACAACAACCTCAACATTGAAAAACACCAACAAATTCAACAACAACCTCAACATTGAAAAACACCAACAAATTCAACAACAACCTCGAAATTGAAAAACACCAACAAATTCAACAACAAACTCAACATTGAAAAACGCCAACAAATTCAACAACAACCTCAACATTGAAAAACAACAACAACCTCAACATTGAAAAACACCAACAAAGTCAACAACAACCTCAACATTGAAAAGCAACAACAAATTCAACAACAACCTCAACATTCAAAAACAACAACAACCTCAACATTGAAAAACACCAACAAATTCAAAAATAACCTCAACATTGAAAAACAACAACAACCTCAACATTGAAAAACACCAACAAATTCAACAACAACCTCAACATTGAAAAACAACAACAAACTCAACATTGAAAAACACCAACAAATTCAACAACAACCTCAACATTGAAAAACAACAACAACCTCAACATTGAAAAACACCAACAAATTCAACAACAACCTCAACATTGAAAAACACCAACAAATTCAACAACAACCTCAACATTGAAAAACAACAACAACCTCAACATTGAAAAACACCAACAAATTCAACAACAACCTCAACATTGAAAAACAACAACAAACTAAACATTGAAAAACACCAACAAATTAAACAACAACCTCAACATTGAAAAACAACAACAACCTCAACATTGAAAAACACCAACAAATTCAACAACAACCTCAACATTGAAAAGCACCAACAAATTCAACAACAACCTCAGCATTGAAAAACAACAACAACCTCAACATTGCAAAACACCAGCAAATTCAACAACAACCTCAACATTTAAAAAAACCAACAAATTCAACAACAACCTCAACATTGAAAAACAACAACCATCTAAACATTGAAAAACACCAACAAATTCAACAACAACCTCAACATTGAAAAACAACAACAACCTCCACATTGAAAAACACCAACAAATTCAGCAACAACCTCGACATTGAAAAACACCCTCAAATTCAAAATCAACCTCAACATTGAAAAACAACAACAACCTCAAAATTGAAAAAACACCAACAAATTCAACAACAACCTCAACATTTAAAAACAACAACAACCTCAACATTGAAAAACACCAACAATATTCAACAACAACCTCAACATTGAAAAACACCAACAAATTAAACAACAGCCTCAACATTGAAAAACACCAACAAACTCAACAACAACCTCAACATTGAAAAATAACAACAACCTCAACATTGAAAAACACCAACAAATTCAACAACAACCTTAACATTGAAAAACACCAACAAATTCAACAACAACCTCAACATTGAAAAACACCAACAAATTCAACAACAACCTCAACATTGAAAAAGACCAACAAATTCAACAACAACTTCAACATTGAAAAACACCAACAAATTCAACAACAACCTCAACTTTGAAAAACAACAACAACCTCAACATTGAAAAACACCAACAAATTCAACAAAAATATCAACATTGAAAACACCAACAAGTTCAACAACAACCTTAACATTGAAAAACACCAACAAATTCAACAACAACCTCAACATTGAAAAACACCAACAAATTCAACAACAACCTGAACATTGAAAAACACCAACAAATTCAACAACAACCTCAACATTGAAAAACAGCAACAACATCTCAACATTGAAAAACACCAACAAATTCAACAACAACTTCAACATTGAAAAACAACAACAAATTCAACAACAACCTCGACATTGAAAAACACCATCAAATTCAACAACAACCTCAGCATTGAAAAACAACAACATCCTCAACATTGAAAAACACCAACAATATCAACAAAAACATCAACATTGAAAACACCAACAAATTCAACAACAACCTCAACATTGAAAAACAACAACCTCAACATTGAAAAACACCAACAAATTCAACAAAAAATTCAACATAGAAAAACACCAACAAATTCAACAACAACCCCGACATTGAAAAAAACCAACAAATTGAACAACAACCTCAACTTTGAAAAACAACAACAACCTCATCATGGAAAAACACCAACAAATTCAACAACAACCTCAACATTGAAAAACACCAACAAATTCAACAAAAACCTCAACATTGAAAAACAACAACAACCTCAACATTGAAAAACACCAACAAATTCAACAACAACCTCAACATTGAAAAACAACAACAAACTAAACATTGAAAAACACCAACAAATTAAACAACAACCTCAACATTGAAAAACAACAACAACCTCAACATTGAAAAACACCAACAAATTCAACAACAACCTCAACATTGAAAAACACCAACAAATTCAACAACAACCTCAACATTGAAAAACACCAACAAATTCAACAACAACCTCGAAATTGAAAAACACCAACAAATTCAACAACAAACTCAACATTGAAAAACGCCAACAAATTCAACAACAACCTCAACATTGAAAAACAACAACAACCTCAACATTGAAAAACACCAACAAAGTCAACAACAACCTCAACATTGAAAAGCAACAACAAATTCAACAACAACCTCAACATTCAAAAACAACAACAACCTCAACATTGAAAAACACCAACAAATTCAAAAATAACCTCAACATTGAAAAACAACAACAACCTCAACATTGAAAAACACCAACAAATTCAACAACAACCTCAACATTGAAAAACAACAACAAACTCAACATTGAAAAACACCAACAAATTCAACAACAACCTCAACATTGAAAAACAACAACAACCTCAACATTGAAAAACACCAACAAATTCAACAACAACCTCAACATTGAAAAACACCAACAAATTCAACAACAACCTCAACATTGAAAAACAACAACAACCTCAACATTGAAAAACACCAACAAATTCAACAACAACCTCAACATTGAAAAACAACAACAAACTAAACATTGAAAAACACCAACAAATTAAACAACAACCTCAACATTGAAAAACAACAACAACCTCAACATTGAAAAACACCAACAAATTCAACAACAACCTCAACATTGAAAAGCACCAACAAATTCAACAACAACCTCAGCATTGAAAAACAACAACAACCTCAACTTTGAAAAACACCAGCAAATTCAACAACAACCTCAACATTGAAAAACAACAACAACCTCAACATTGAAAAACACCAACAAATTCAACAACAACTTCAACATTGAAAAACACCAACAAATTCAACAACAACCTCAACATTGAAAAACACCAACAAATTCAACATCAACCTCAGCATTGAAAAACAACAACAACCTCAACATTGAAAAACACCAACAAATTCAAGAACAACCTCAACATTGAAAAACACCAACAAATTCAACAACAACCTCAGCATTCAAAAACAACAACAACCTCAACATTGAAAAACACCAACAAATTCAACAACAACCTCAACATTGAAAAACAACAACAACCTCAACATTGAAAAACACCAACAAATTCAACAACAACTTCAACATTGAAAAACACCAACAAATTCAGCAACAACCTCGAAATTGAAAAACACCAACAAATTCAACAACAACCTCAACATTGAAAAACAACAACAACCTCAACATTGAAAAACACCAACAAATTCAACAACAACCTCAACATTGAAAAACAACAACAACCTCAACATTGCAAAACACCAGCAAATTCAACAACAACCTCAACATTTAAAAAAACCAACAAATTCAACAACAACCTCAACATTGAAAAACAACAACCATCTAAACATTGAAAAACACCAACAAATTCAACAACAACCTCAACATTGAAAAACAACAACAACCTCCACATTGAAAAACACCAACAAATTCAGCAACAACCTCGACATTGAAAAACACCCTCAAATTCAAAATCAACCTCAACATTGAAAAACAACAACAACCTCAAAATTGAAAAAACACCAACAAATTCAACAACAACCTCAACATTTAAAAACAACAACAACCTCAACATTGAAAAACACCAACAATATTCAACAACAACCTCAACATTGAAAAACACCAACAAATTAAACAACAGCCTCAACATTGAAAAACACCAACAAACTCAACAACAACCTCAACATTGAAAAATAACAACAACCTCAACATTGAAAAACACCAACAAATTCAACAACAACCTTAACATTGAAAAACACCAACAAATTCAACAACAACCTCAACATTGAAAAACACCAACAAATTCAACAACAACCTCAACATTGAAAAAGACCAACAAATTCAACAACAACTTCAACATTGAAAAACACCAACAAATTCAACAACAACCTCAACTTTGAAAAACAACAACAACCTCAACATTGAAAAACACCAACAAATTCAACAAAAATATCAACATTGAAAACACCAACAAGTTCAACAACAACCTTAACATTGAAAAACACCAACAAATTCAACAACAACCTCAACATTGAAAAACACCAACAAATTCAACAACAACCTGAACATTGAAAAACACCAACAAATTCAACAACAACCTCAACATTGAAAAACAGCAACAACATCTCAACATTGAAAAACACCAACAAATTCAACAACAACTTCAACATTGAAAAACAACAACAAATTCAACAACAACCTCGACATTGAAAAACACCATCAAATTCAACAACAACCTCAGCATTGAAAAACAACAACATCCTCAACATTGAAAAACACCAACAATATCAACAAAAACATCAACATTGAAAACACCAACAAATTCAACAACAACCTCAACATTGAAAAACAACAACCTCAACATTGAAAAACACCAACAAATTCAACAAAAAATTCAACATAGAAAAACACCAACAAATTCAACAACAACCCCGACATTGAAAAAAACCAACAAATTGAACAACAACCTCAACTTTGAAAAACAACAACAACCTCATCATGGAAAAACACCAACAAATTCAACAACAACCTCAACATTGAAAAACAACAACATCCTCAAAATTGAAAAACACCAACAAATTCAACAACAACCCCAACATTTAAAAACAACAACAACCTCAGCATTGAAAAACACCAACAAATTCAACAACAACCTCAACATTGAAAAACACCAACAAATTCAACAACAACCTCAACATTGAAAAACACCAACAAACTCAACAACAACCTCAACATTGAAAAACAACAACAACCTCAACATTGAAAAACACCAACAAATTCAACAACAACCTCAACATTGAAAAACACCAACAAATTCAACAACAAACTCAACATTAAAAAACACCAACAACCTCAACATTGAAAAACACCAACAAATTCAACAACAACCTCAACATTGAAAAACAACAACAACCACAACATTGAAAAACACCAACAAATTCAACAACAACCTCAACATTGAAAAACAACAACAAACTAAACATTGAAAAACACCAACAAATTAAACAACAACCTCAACATTGAAAAACAACAACAACCTCAACATTGAAAAACACCAACAAATTCAACAACAACCTCAACATTGAAAAACACCAACAAATTCAACAACAACCTCAACATTGAAAAACACCAACAAATTCAACAACAACCTCGAAATTGAAAAACACCAACAAATTCAACAACAAACTCAACATTGAAAAACGCCAACAAATTCAACAACAACCTCAACATTGAAAAACAACAACAACCTCAACATTGAAAAACACCAACAAAGTCAACAACAACCTCAACATTGAAAAGCAACAACAAATTCAACAACAACCTCAACATTCAAAAACAACAACAACCTCAACATTGAAAAACACCAACAAATTCAAAAATAACCTCAACATTGAAAAACAACAACAACCTCAACATTGAAAAACACCAACAAATTCAACAACAACCTCAACATTGAAAAACAACAACAAACTCAACATTGAAAAACACCAACAAATTCAACAACAACCTCAACATTGAAAAACAACAACAACCTCAACATTGAAAAACACCAACAAATTCAACAACAACCTCAACATTGAAAAACACCAACAAATTCAACAACAACCTCAACATTGAAAAACAACAACAACCTCAACATTGAAAAACACCAACAAATTCAACAACAACCTCAACATTGAAAAACAACAACAAACTAAACATTGAAAAACACCAACAAATTAAACAACAACCTCAACATTGAAAAACAACAACAACCTCAACATTGAAAAACACCAACAAATTCAACAACAACCTCAACATTGAAAAGCACCAACAAATTCAACAACAACCTCAGCATTGAAAAACAACAACAACCTCAACTTTGAAAAACACCAGCAAATTCAACAACAACCTCAACATTGAAAAACAACAACAACCTCAACATTGAAAAACACCAACAAATTCAACAACAACTTCAACATTGAAAAACACCAACAAATTCAACAACAACCTCGAAATTGAAAAACACCAACAAATACAACAACAACCTCTACATTGAAAAACAACAACAACCTCAACATGGAAAAACACCAACAAATTCAACAACAACCTCAACATTGAAAAACAACAACAACCTCAACATTGCAAAACACCAGCAAATTCAACAACAACCTCAACATTTAAAAACACCAACAAATTCAACAACAACCTCAACATTGAAAAACAACAACAATCACAACATTGAAAAACACCAACAAATTCAACAACAACCTCAACATTGAAAAACAACAACAACCTCAACATTGAAAAACACCAACAATTCAACAACAACCTCGACATTGAAAAACACCCTCAAATTCAAAATCAACCTCAACATTGAAAAACACCAACAACCTCAAAATTGAAAAAACACCAACAAATTCAACAACAACCTCAACATTTAAAAACAACAACAACCTCAACATTGAAAAACAAGAAACAAATTCAACAACAACCTCAACATTGAAAAACACCAACAAATTCAACAACAACCTCAACATTGAAAAACACCAACAAACTCAACAACAACCTCAACATTGAAATATAACAACAACCTCAACATTGAAAAACACCAGCAAATTCAACAACAACCTCAACATTGAAAAACACCAACAAATTCAACAACAACCTCAACATTGAAAAACAACAACCATCTCAACATTGAAAAACACCAACAAATTCAACCACAACCTCAACATTGAAAAACAACAACAACCTCCACATTGAAAAACACCAACAAATTCAACAACAACCTCGACATTGAAAAACACCCTCAAATTCAAAATCAACCTCAACATTGAAAAACAACAACAACCTCAAAATTGAAAAAACACCAACAAATTCAACAACAACCTCAACATTTAAAAACAACAACAACCTCAACATTGAAAAACACCAACAATATTCAACAACAACCTCAACATTGAAAAACACCAACAAATTAAACAACAGCCTCAACATTGAAAAACACCAACAAACTCAACAACAACCTCAACATTGAAAAATAACAACAACCTCAACATTGAAAAACACCAACAAATTCAACAACAACCTTAACATTGAAAAACACCAACAAATTCAACAACAACCTCAACATTGAAAAACACCAACAAATTCAACAACAACCTCAACATTGAAAAACACCAACAAATTCAACAACAACCTCAACATTGAAAAACAGCAACAACATCTCAACATTGAAAAACACCAACAAATTCAACAACAACTTCAACATTGAAAAACACCAACAAATTCAACAACAACCTCAACTTTGAAAAACAACAACAACCTCAACATTGAAAAACACCAACAAATTCAACAAAAATATCAACATTGAAAACACCAACAAATTCAACAACAACCTTAACATTGAAAAACGCCAACAAATTCAATAACAACCTCAACATTGAAAAACACCAACAAATTCAACAACAACCTCAACATTGAAAAACACCAACAAATTCAACAACAACCTCAACATTGAAAAACAGCAACAACATCTCAACATTGAAAAACACCAACAAATTCAACAACAACTTCAACATTGAAAAACAACAACAAATTCAACAACAACCTCGACATTGAAAAACACCATCAAATTCAACAACAACCTCAGCATTGAAAAACAACAACATCCTAAACATTGAAAAACACCAACAATATCAACAAAAACATCAACATTGAAAACACCAACAAATTCAACAACAACCTCAACATTGAAAAACAACAACCTCAACATTGAAAAACACCAACAAATTCAACAAAAAATTCAACATAGAAAAACACCAACAAATTCAACAACAACCCCGACATTGAAAAAAACCAACAAATTCAACAACAACCTCAACTTTGAAAAACAACAACAACCTCATCATGGAAAAACACCAACAAATTCAACAACAACCTCAACATTGAAAAACAACAACATCCTCAAAATTGAAAAACACCAACAAATTCAACAACAACCCCAACATTTAAAAACAACAACAACCTCAGCATTGAAAAACACCAACAAATTCAACAACAACCTCAACATTGAAAAACACCAACAAATTCAACAACAACCTCAACATTGAAAAACACCAACAAACTCAACAACA
This sequence comes from Isurus oxyrinchus, assembly GCA_026770705.1. Lineage (NCBI taxonomy): Eukaryota > Metazoa > Chordata > Chondrichthyes > Lamniformes > Lamnidae > Isurus > Isurus oxyrinchus. The sequence goes on from JANJGN010000162.1 coordinate 677,033, forward strand.
ACCTCAACATTGAAAAACAACAACAACCTCAACATTGAAAAACACCAACAAATTCAACAACAACCTCAACATTGAAAAACACCAACAAATTCAACAACAAACTCTACATTGAAAAACACCAACAACCTCAACACTGAAAAACACCAGCAAATTCAACAACAACCTCAACATTGAAAAACAACAACAACCTCAACATTGAAAAACACCAACAAATTCAACAACAACCTCAACATTGAAAAACAACAACAAACTAAACATTGAAAAACACCAACAAATTAAACAACAACCTCAACATTGAAAAACAACAACAACCTCAACATTGAAAAACACCAACAAATTCAACAACAACCTCAACATTGAAAAACACCAACAAATTCAACAACAACCTCAACATTGAAAAACACCAACAAATTCAACAACAACCTCGAAATTGAAAAACACCAACAAATTCAACAACAAACTCAACATTGAAAAACGCCAACAAATTCAACAACAACCTCAACATTGAAAAACAACAACAACCTCAACATTGAAAAACACCAACAAAGTCAACAACAACCTCAACATTGAAAAGCAACAACAAATTCAACAACAACCTCAACATTCAAAAACAACAACAACCTCAACATTGAAAAACACCAACAAATTCAAAAATAACCTCAACATTGAAAAACAACAACAACCTCAACATTGAAAAACACCAACAAATTCAACAACAACCTCAACATTGAAAAACAACAACAAACTCAACATTGAAAAACACCAACAAATTCAACAACAACCTCAACATTGAAAAACAACAACAACCTCAACATTGAAAAACACAAACAAATTCAACAACAACCTCAACATTGAAAAACACCAACAAATTCAACAACAACCTCAACATTGAAAAACAACAACAACCTCAACATTGAAAAACACCAACAAATTCAACAACAACCTCAACATTGAAAAACAACAACAACCCCAACATTGAAAAACACCAACAAATTCAACAACAACCTCAACATTGAAAAACACCAACAAATTCAACAACAACCTCAGCATTGAAAAACAACAACAACCTCAACTTTGAAAAACACCAGCAAATTCAACAACAACCTCAACATTGAAAAACAACAACAACCTCAACATTGAAAAACACCAACAAATTCAACAACAACTTCAACATTGAAAAACACCAACAAATTCAACAACAACCTCGAAATTGAAAAACACCAACAAATACAACAACAACCTCTACATTGAAAAACAACAACAACCTCAACATTGAAAAACACCAACAAATTCAACAACAACCTCAACATTGAAAAACAACAACAACCTCAACATTGCAAAACACCAGCAAATTCAACAACAACCTCAACATTTAAAAACACCAACAAATTCAACAACAACCTCAACATTGAAAAACAACAACAATCACAACATTGAAAAACACCAACAAATTCAACAACAACCTCAACATTGAAAAACAACAACAACCTCAAAATTGAAAAACACCAACAAATTCAACAACAACCTCGACATTGAAAAACACCCTCAAATTCAAAATCAACCTCAACATTGAAAAACACCAACAACCTCAAAATTGAAAAAACACCAACAAATTCAACAACAACCTCAACATTTAAAAACAACAACAACCTCAACATTGAAAAACACCAACAAATTCAACAACAACCTCAACATTGAAAAACACCAACAAATTCAACAACAACCTCAACATTGAAAAACACCAACAAACTCAACAACAACCTCAACATTGAAATATAACAACAACCTCAACATTGAAAAACACCAGCAAATTCAACAACAACCTCAACATTGAAAAACACCAACAAATTCAACAACAACCTCAACATTGAAAAACACCAACAAATTCAACAACAACCTCAACATTGAAAAACAACAACAACCTAAACATTGAAAAACACCAACAAATTCAACAACAACCTCAACATTGAAAAACAACAACAACCTCAACATTGAAAAACACCAACAAATTCAACAACAACCTCAACATTGAAAAACACCAACAAATTCAACAACAACCTCAACATTGAAAAACAACAACAAGTTCAACAACAACCTCAACATTGAAAAACACCAACAAATTCAACAACAACCTCAACATTGAAAAACAGCAACAACATCTCAACATTGAAAAACACCAACAAATTCAACAACAACTTCAACATTGAAAAACACCAACAAATTCAACAACAACCTCGACATTGAAAAACACCATCAAATTCAACAACAACCTCAGCATTGAAAAACAACAACATCCTCAACATTGAAAAACACCAACAATATCAACAAAAACATCAACATTGAAAACACCAACAAATTCAACAACAACCTCAACATTGAAAAACAACAACCTCAACATTGAAAAACACCAACAAATTCAACAAAAAATTCAACATAGAAAAACACCAACAAATTCAACAACAACCCCGACATTGAAAAAAACCAACAAATTCAACAACAACCTCAACTTTGAAAAACAACAACAACCTCATCATGGAAAAATACCCACAAATTCAACAACAACCTCAACATTGAAAAACAACAACATCCTCAAAATTGAAAAACACCAACAAATTCAACAACAACCCCAACATTTAAAAACAACAACAACCTCAGCATTGAAAAACACCAACAAATTCAACAACAACCTCAACATTGAAAAACACCAACAAATTCAACAACAACCTCAACATTGAAAAACACCAACAAACTCAACAACAACCTCAACATTGAAAAACAACAACAACCTCAACATTGAAAAACACCAACAAATTCAACAACAACCTCAACATTGAAAAACACCAACAAATTCAACAACAACCTCAACATTGAAAAACACCAACAACCTCAACATTGAAAAACACCAACAAATTCAACAACAACCTCAACATTGAAAAACAACAACAACCTCAACTTTGAAAAACACCAACAAATTCAACAACAACTTCAACATTGAAAAACAACAACAAACTAAACATTGAAAAACACCAACAAATTAAACAACAACCTCAACATTGAAAAACAACAACAACCTCAACATTGAAAAACACCAACAAATTCAACAACAACCTCAACATTGAAAAACACCAACAAATTCAACAACAACCTCAACATTGAAAAACACCAACAAATTCAACAACAACCTCGAAATTGAAAAACACCAACAAATTCAACAACAAACTCAACATTGAAAAACGCCAACAAATTCAACAACAACCTCAACATTGAAAAACAACAACAACCTCAACATTGAAAAACACCAACAAAGTCAACAACAACCTCAACATTGAAAAACACCAACAAATTCAACATTGAAAAACACCAACAAATTCAACAACAACCTCAACATTGAAAAACACCAACAAATTCAACAACAACCTCAACATTGAAAAACAACAACAACCTCAACATTGAAAAACACCAACAAATTCAACAACAACCTCAACATTGAAAAACAACAACAACCTCAACATTGAAAAACACCAACAAATTCAACAACAACCTCAACATTGAAAAACACCAACAAATTCAACAACAACCTCAGCATTGAAAAACAACAACAACCTCAACTTTGAAAAACACCAGCAAATTCAACAACAACCTCAACATTGAAAAACAACAACAACCTCAACATTGAAAAACACCAACAAATTCAACAACAACTTCAACATTGAAAAACAACAACAATCACAACATTGAAAAACACCAACAAATTCAACAACAACCTCAACATTGAAAAACAACAACAACCTCAAAATTGAAAAACACCAACAAATTCAACAACAACCTCGACATTGAAAAACACCCTCAAATTCAAAATCAACCTCAACATTGAAAAACACCAACAACCTCAAAATTGAAAAAACACCAACAAATTCAACAACAACCTCAACATTTAAAAACAACAACAACCTCAACATTGAAAAACACCAACAAATTCAACAACAACCTCAACATTGAAAAACACCAACAAATTCAACAACAACCTCAACATTGAAAAACACCAACAAACTCAACAACAACCTCAACATTGAAATATAACAACAACCTCAACATTGAAAAACACCAGCAAATTCAACAACAACCTCAACATTGAAAAACACCAACAAATTCAACAACAACCTCAACATTGAAAAACACCAACAAATTCAACAACAACCTCAACATTGAAAAACAACAACAACCTAAACATTGAAAAACACCAACAAATTCAACAACAACCTCAACATTGAAAAACAACAACAACCTCAACATTGAAAAACACCAACAAATTCAACAACAACCTCAACATTGAAAAACACCAACAAATTCAACAACAACCTCAACATTGAAAAACAACAACAAGTTCAACAACAACCTCAACATTGAAAAACACCAACAAATTCAACAACAACCTCAACATTGAAAAACAGCAACAACATCTCAACATTGAAAAACACCAACAAATTCAACAACAACTTCAACATTGAAAAACACCAACAAATTCAACAACAACCTCGACATTGAAAAACACCATCAAATTCAACAACAACCTCAGCATTGAAAAACAACAACATCCTCAACATTGAAAAACACCAACAATATCAACAAAAACATCAACATTGAAAACACCAACAAATTCAACAACAACCTCAACATTGAAAAACAACAACCTCAACATTGAAAAACACCAACAAATTCAACAAAAAATTCAACATAGAAAAACACCAACAAATTCAACAACAACCCCGACATTGAAAAAAACCAACAAATTCAACAACAACCTCAACTTTGAAAAACAACAACAACCTCATCATGGAAAAATACCCACAAATTCAACAACAACCTCAACATTGAAAAACAACAACATCCTCAAAATTGAAAAACACCAACAAATTCAACAACAACCCCAACATTTAAAAACAACAACAACCTCAGCATTGAAAAACACCAACAAATTCAACAACAACCTCAACATTGAAAAACACCAACAAATTCAACAACAACCTCAACATTGAAAAACACCAACAAACTCAACAACAACCTCAACATTGAAAAACAACAACAACCTCAACATTGAAAAACACCAACAAATTCAACAACAACCTCAACATTGAAAAACACCAACAAATTCAACAACAACCTCAACATTGAAAAACACCAACAACCTCAACATTGAAAAACACCAACAAATTCAACAACAACCTCAACATTGAAAAACAACAACAACCTCAACTTTGAAAAACACCAACAAATTCAACAACAACCTCAACATTGAAAAACAACAACAAACTAAACATTGAAAAACACCAACAAATTAAACAACAACCTCAACATTGAAAAACAACAACAACCTCAACATTGAAAAACACCAACAAATTCAACAACAACCTCAACATTGAAAAACACCAACAAATTCAACAACAACCTCAACATTGAAAAACACCAACAAATTCAACAACAACCTCGAAATTGAAAAACACCAACAAATTCAACAACAAACTCAACATTGAAAAACGCCAACAAATTCAACAACAACCTCAACATTGAAAAACAACAACAACCTCAACATTGAAAAACACCAACAAAGTCAACAACAACCTCAACATTGAAAAACACCAACAAATTCAACATTGAAAAACACCAACAAATTCAACAACAACCTCAACATTGAAAAACACCAACAAATTCAACAACAACCTCAACATTGAAAAACAACAACAACCTCAACATTGAAAAACACCAACAAATTCAACAACAACCTCAACATTGAAAAACAACAACAACCTCAACATTGAAAAACACCAACAAATTCAACAACAACCTCAACATTGAAAAACACCAACAAATTCAACAACAACCTCAGCATTGAAAAACAACAACAACCTCAACTTTGAAAAACACCAGCAAATTCAACAACAACCTCAACATTGAAAAACAACAACAACCTCAAGATTGAAAAACACCAACAAATTCAACAACAACTTCAACATTGAAAAACACCAACAAATTCAACAACAACCTCGAAATTGAAAAACACCAACAAATACAACAACAACCTCTACATTGAAAAACAACAACAACCTCAACATTGAAAAACACCAACAAATTCAACAACAACCTCAACATTGAAAAACAACAACAACCTCAACATTGCAAAACACCAGCAAATTCAACAACAACCTCAACATTTAAAAACACCAACAAATTCAACAACAACCTCAACATTGAAAAACAACAACAATCACAACATTGAAAAACACCAACAAATTCAACAACAACCTCAACATTGAAAAACAACAACAACCTCAACATTGAAAAACACCAACAAATTCAACAACAACCTCGACATTGAAAAACACCCTCAAATTCAAAATCAACCTCAACATTGAAAAACACCAACAACCTCAAAATTGAAAAAACACCAACAAATTCAACAACAACCTCAACATTTAAAAACAACAACAACCTCAACATTGAAAAACACCAACAAATTCAACAACAACCTCAACATTGAAAAACACCAACAAATTCAACAACAACCTCAACATTGAAAAACACCAACAAACTCAACAACAACCTCAACATTGAAATATAACAACAACCTCAACATTGAAAAACACCAGCAAATTCAACAACAACCTCAACATTGAAAAACACCAACAAATTCAACAACAACCTCAACATTGAAAAACACCAACAAATTCAACAACAACCTCAACATTGAAAAACAACAACAACCTAAACATTGAAAAACACCAACAAATTCAACAACAACCTCAACATTGAAAAACAACAACAACCTCAACATTGAAAAACACCAACAAATTCAACAACAACCTCAACATTGAAAAACACCAACAAATTCAACAACAACCTCAACGTTGAAAAACAACAACAAGTTCAACAACAACCTCAACATTGAAAAACACCAACAAATTCAACAACAACCTCAACATTGAAAAACAGCAACAACATCTCAACATTGAAAAACACCAACAAATTCAACAACAACCTCAACATTGAAAAACACCAACAAATTCAACAACAACCTCGACATTGAAAAACACCATCAAATTCAACAACAACCTCAGCATTGAAAAACAACAACATCCTCAACATTGAAAAACACCAACAATATCAACAAAAACATCAACATTGAAAACACCAACAAATTCAACAACAACCTCAACATTGAAAAACAACAACCTCAACATTGAAAAACACCAACAAATTCAACAAAAAATTCAACATAAAAAAACACCAACAAATTCAACAACAACCCCGACATTGAAAAAAACCCAACAAATTCAACAACAACCTCAACTTTGAAAAACAACAACAACCTCATCATGGAAAAACACCCACAAATTCAACAACAACCTCAACATTGAAAAACAACAACATCCTCAAAATGAAAAAACACCAACAAATTCAACAACAACCCCAACATTTAAAAACAACAACAACCTCAGCATTGAAAAACCCACCAACCAAATTCAACAACAACCTCAACATTGAAAAAACACCAACAAATTCAACAACAACCTCAACATTGAAAAACACCAACAAACTCAACAACAACCTCAACATTGAAAAACAACAACAACCTCAACATTGAAAAACACCAAACAAATTCAACAACAACCTCAACATTGAAAAACACCAACAAATTCAACAACAACCTCAACATTGAAAAAACACCAACAACCTCAACATTGAAAAACACCAACAATTCAACAAACAACCTCAACATTGAAAAACAACAACAACCTCAACTTTGAAAAACACCAACAAATTCAACAACAACCTCAACATTGAAAAACAACAACAAACTAAACATTGAACATAAACAACAACACAAATTAAAAACAACCTCAACATGAAAAACAACAACAACCTCAACATTGAAAAACACCAACAAATTCAACAACAAACCTCAACATTGAAAAACACCAACAAATTCAACAACAACCTCGAAATTGAAAAACACCAACAAATTCAACAACAAACTCAACATTGAAAAACGCCCAACAAATTCAACAACAACCTCAACATTGAAAAACAACAACAACCTCAACATTGAATAACACCAACAAGTCAACAACAACCTCAACATTGAAAAGCGCCAACAAATTCAACAACAACCTCAACATTCAAAAACAACAACAACCTCAACATTGAAAAACACCAACAAATTCAAAAATAACCTCAACATTGAAAAACAACAACAACCTCAACATTGAAAAACACCAACAAATTCAACAACAACCTCAACATTGAAAAACAACAACAAACTCAACATTGAAAAACACCAACAAATTCAACAACAACCTCAACATTGAAAAACAACAACAACCTCAACATTGAAAAACACCAACAAATTCAACAACAACCTCAACATTGAAAAACACCAACAAATTCAACAACAACCTCAACATTGAAAAACAACAACAACCTCAACATTGAAAAACACCAACAAATTCAACAACAACCTCAACATTGAAAAACAACAACAACCTCAACATTGAAAAACACCAACAAATTCAACAACAACCTCAACATTGAAAAACACCAACAAATTCAACAACAACCTCAACATTGAAAAACAACAACAACCTCAACATTGAAAAACACCAACAAATTCAACAACAACTTCAACATTGAAAAACACCAACAAATTCAACAACAACCTCGAAATTGAAAAACACCAACAAATACAACAACAACCTCTACATTGAAAAACAACAACAACCTCAACATTGAAAAACACCAACAAATTCAACAACAACCTCAACATTGAAAAACAACAACAACCTCAACATTGCAAAATACCAGCAAATTCAACAACAAGCTCAACATTTAAAAACACCAACAAATTCAACAACAACCTCAACATTGAAAAACAACAACAATCACAACATTGAAAAACACCAACAAATTCAACAACAACCTCAACATTGAAAAACAACAACAACCTCAACATTGAAAAACACCAACAAATTCAACAACAACCTCGACATTGAAAAACACCCTCAAATTCAAAATCAACCTTAACATTGAAAAACACCAACAACCTCAAAATTGAAAAAACACCAACAAATTCAACAACAACCTCAACATTTAAAAACAACAACAACCTCAACATTGAAAAACACCAACAAATTCAACAACAACCTCAGCATTGAAAAACAACAACAACCTCAACTTTGAAAAACACCAGCAAATTCAACAACAACCTCAACATTGAAAAACAACAACAACCTCAACATTGAAAAACAACAACAAATTCAACAACAACTTCAACATTGAAAAAACACCAACAAATTCAACAACAACCTCGAAATTGAATAACACCAACAAATACAACAACAACCTCTACATTGAAAAACAACAACAACCTCAACATTGAAAAACACCAACAAATTCAACAACAACCTCAACATTGAAAAACAACAACAACCTCAACATTGCAAAACACCAGCAAATTCAACAACAACCTCAACATTTAAAAACACCAACAAATTCAACAACAACCTCAACATTGAAAAACAACAACAATCACAACATTGAAAAACACCAACAAATTCAACAACAACCTCAACATTGAAAAACAACAACAACCTCAACATTGAAAAACACCAACAAATTCAACAACAACCTCAACATTGAAAAACACCAACAAATTCAACAACAACCTCAACATTGAAAAACACCAACAAACTCAACAACAACCTCAACATTGAAATATAACAACAACCTCAACATTGAAAAACACCAGCAAATTCAACAACAACCTCAACATTGAAAAACACCAACAAATTCAACAACAACCTCAACATTGAAAAACACCAACAAATTCAACAACAACCTCAACATTGAAAAACAACAACAACCTAAACATTGAAAAACACCAACAAATTCAACAACAACCTCAACATTGAAAAACAACAACAACCTCAACATTGAAAAACACCAACAAATTCAACAACAACCTCAACATTGAAAAACACCAACAAATTCAACAACAACCTCAACATTGAAAAACAACAACAAGTTCAACAACAACCTCAACATTGAAAAACACCAACAAATTCAACAACAACCTCAACATTGAAAAACAGCAACAACATCTCAACATTGAAAAACACCAACAAATTCAACAACAACTTCAACATTGAAAAACACCAACAAATTCAACAACAACCTCGACATTGAAAAACACCATCAAATTCAACAACAACCTCAGCATTGAAAAACAACAACATCCTCAACATTGAAAAACACCAACAATATCAACAAAAACATCAACATTGAAAACACCAACAAATTCAACAACAACCTCAACATTGAAAAACAACAACCTCAACATTGAAAAACACCAACAAATTCAACAAAAAATTCAACATAGAAAAACACCAACAAATTCAACAACAACCCCGACATTGAAAAAAACCAACAAATTCAACAACAACCTCAACTTTGAAAAACAACAACAACCTCATCATGGAAAAATACCCACAAATTCAACAACAACCTCAACATTGAAAAACAACAACATCCTCAAAATTGAAAAACACCAACAAATTCAACAACAACCCCAACATTTAAAAACAACAACAACCTCAGCATTGAAAAACACCAACAAATTCAACAACAACCTCAACATTGAAAAACACCAACAAATTCAACAACAACCTCAACATTGAAAAACACCAACAAACTCAACAACAACCTCAACATTGAAAAACAACAACAACCTCAACATTGAAAAACACCAACAAATTCAACAACAACCTCAACATTGAAAAACACCAACAAATTCAACAACAACCTCAACATTGAAAAACACCAACAACCTCAACATTGAAAAACACCAACAAATTCAACAACAACCTCAACATTGAAAAACAACAACAACCTCAACTTTGAAAAACACCAACAAATTCAACAACAACCTCAACATTGAAAAACAACAACAAACTAAACATTGAAAAACACCAACAAATTAAACAACAACCTCAACATTGAAAAACAACAACAACCTCAACATTGAAAAACACCAACAAATTCAACAACAACCTCAACATTGAAAAACACCAACAAATTCAACAACAACCTCAACATTGAAAAACACCAACAAATTCAACAACAACCTCGAAATTGAAAAACACCAACAAATTCAACAACAACCTCAACATTGAAAAACAACAACAACCTCAACATTGAAAAACACCAACAAATTCAACAACAACCTCAACATTGAAAAACACCAACAAATTCAACAACAACCTCAGCGTTGAAAAACAACAACAACCTCAACTTTGAAAAACACCAGCAAATTCACAACAACCTCAACATTGAAAAACAACAACAACCTCAACATTGAAAAACACCAACAAATTCAACAACAACTTTAACATTGAAAAACACCAACAAATTCAACAACAAACTCGAAATTGAAAAACACCAACAAATACAACAACAACCTCTACATTGAAAAACAACAACAACCTCAACATTGAAAAACACCAACAAATTCAACAACAACCTCAACATTGAAAAACAACAACAACCTCAACATTGCAAAACACCAGCAAATTCAACAACAACCTCAACATTTAAAAACACCAACAAATTCAACAACAACCTCAACATTGAAAAACAACAACAATCACAACATTGAAAAACACCAACAAATTCAACAACACCCTCAACATTGAAAAACAACAACAACCTCAACATTGAAAAACACCAACAAATTCAACAACAACCTCGACATTGAAAAACACCCTCAAATTCAAAATCAACCTCAACATTGAAAAACACCAACAACCTCAAAATTGAAAAAAACACCAACAAATTCAACAACAACCTCAACATTTAAAAACAACAACAACCTCAACATTGAAAAACACCAACAAATTCAACAACAACCTCAACATTGAAAAACACCAACAAATTCAACAACAACCTCAACATTGAAAAACACCAACAAACTCAACAACAACCTCAACATTGAAATATAACAACAACCTCAACATTGAAAAACACCAGCAAATTCAACAACAACCTCAACATTGAAAAACACCAACAAATTCAACAACAACCTCAACATTGAAAAACACCAACAAATTCAACAACAACCTCAAAATTGAAAAACAACAACAACCTAAACATTGAAAAACACCAACAAATTCAACAACAACCTCAACATTGAAAAACAACAACAACCTCAACATTGAAAAACACCAACAAATTCAACAACAACCTCAACATTGAAAAACACCAACAAATTCAACAACAACCTCAACGTTGAAAAACAACAACAAGTTCAACAACAACCTCAACATTGAAAAATACCAACAAATTCAACAACAACCTCAACATTGAAAAACAGCAACAACATCTCAACATTGAAAAACACCAACAAATTCAACAACAACCTCAACATTGAAAAACACCAACAAATTCAACAACAACCTCGACATTGAAAAACACCATCAAATTCAACAACAACCTCAGCATTGAAAAACAACAACATCCTCAACATTGAAAAACACCAACAATATCAACAAAAACATCAACATTGAAAACACCAACAAATTCAACAACAACCTCAACATTGAAAAACAACAACCTCAACATTGAAAAACACCAACAAATTCAACAAAAAATTCAACATAGAAAAACACCAACAAATTCAACAACAACCCCGACATTGAAAAAAACCAACAAATTCAACAACAACCTCAACTTTGAAAAACAACAACAACCTCATCATGGAAAAACACCCTCAAATTCAACAACAACCTCAACATTGAAAAACAACAACATCCTCAAAATTGAAAAACACCAACAAATTCAACAACAACCTCAACATTGAAAAACACCAACAAATTCAACAACAACCTCAACATTGAAAAACACCAACAAACTCAACAACAACCTCAACATTGAAAAACAACAACAACCTCAACATTGAAAAACACCAACAAATTCAACAACAACCTCAACATTGAAAAACACCAACAAATTCAACAACAACCTCAACATTGAAAAACACCAACAACCTCAACATTGAAAAACACCAACAAATTCAACAACAACCTCAACATTGAAAAACAACAACAACCTCAACTTTGAAAAACACCAACAAATTCAACAACAACCTCAACATTGAAAAACAACAACAAACTAAACATTGAAAAACACCAACAAATTAAACAACAACCTCAACATTGAAAAACAACAACAACCTCAACATTGAAAAACACCAACAAATTCAACAACAACCTCAACATTGAAAAACACCAACAAATTCAACAACAACCTCGAAATTGAAAAACACCAACAAATTCAACAACAAACTCAACATTCAAAAACGCCAACAAATTCAACAACAACCTCAACATTGAAAAACAACAACAACCTCAACATTAAAAAACACCAACAAAGTCAACAACAACCTCAACATTGAAAAGCACCAACAAATTCAACAACAACCTCAACATTCAAAAACAACAACAACCTCAACATTGAAAAACACCAACAAATTCAAAAATAACCTCAACATTGAAAAACAACAACAACCTCAACATTGAAAAACACCAACAAATTCAACAACAACCTCAACATTGAAAAACAACAACAAACTCAACATTGAAAAACACCAACAAATTCAACAACAACCTCAACATTGAAAAACAACAACAACCTCAACATTGAAAAACACCAACAAATTCAACAACAACCTCAACATTGAAAAACACCAACAAATTCAACAACAACCTCAACATTGAAAAACAACAACAACCTCAACATTGAAAAACACCAACAAATTCAACAACAACCTCAACATTGAAAAACAACAACAACCTCAACATTGAAAAACACCAACAAATTCAACAACAACCTCAACATTGAAAAACACCAACAAATTCAACAACAACCTCAGCATTGAAAAACAACAACAACCTCAACTTTGAAAAACACCAGCAAATTCAACAACAACCTCAACATTGAAAAACAACAACAACCTTCAACATTGAAAAACACCAACAAATTCAACAACAACTTCAACATTGAAAAAGACCAACAAATTCAACAACAACCTCGAAATTGAAAAACACCAACAAATACAACAACAACCTCTACATTGAAAATCAACAACAACCTCAACATTGAAAAACACCAACAAATTCAACAACAACCTCAACATTGAAAAACAACAACAACCTCAACATTGCAAAATACCAGCAAAATCAACAACAAGCTCAACATTTAAAAACACCAACAAATTCAACAACAACCTCAACATTGAAAAACAACAACAATCACAACATTGAAAAACACCAACAAATTCAACAACAACCTCAACATTGAAAAACAACAACAACCTCAACATTGAAAAACACCAACAAATTCAACAACAACCTCGACATTGAAAAACACCCTCAAATTCAAAATCAACCTTAACATTGAAAAACACCAACAACCTCAAAATTGAAAAAACACCAACAAATTCAACAACAACCTCAACATTTAAAAACAACAACAACCTCAACATTGAAAAACACCAACAAATTCAACAACAACCTCAGCATTGAAAAACAACAACAACCTCAACTTTGAAAAACACCAGCAAATTCAACAACAACCTCAACATTGAAAAACAACAACAACCTCAACATTGAAAAACAACAACAAATTCAACAACAACTTCAACATTGAAAAACACCAACAAATTCAACAACAACCTCGAAATTGAATAACACCAACAAATACAACAACAACCTCTACATTGAAAAACAACAACAACCTCAACATTGAAAAACACCAACAAATTCAACAACAACCTCAACATTGAAAAACAACAACAACCTCAACATTGCAAAACACCAGCAAATTCAACAACAACCTCAACATTTAAAAACACCAACAAATTCAACAACAACCTCAACATTGAAAAACAACAACAATCACAACATTGAAAAACACCAACAAATTCAACAACAACCTCAACATTGAAAAACAACAACAACCTCAACATTGAAAAACACCAACAAATTCAACAACAACCTCGACATTGAAAAACACCCTCAAATTCAAAATCAACCTCAACATTGAAAAACACCAACAACCTCAAAATTGAAAAAACACCAACAAATTCAACAACAACCTCAACATTTAAAAACAACAACAACCTCAACATTGAAAAACACCAACAAATTCAACAACAACCTCAACATTGAAAAACACCAACAAATTCAACAACAACCTCAACATTGAAAAACACCAACAAACTCAACAACAACCTCAACATTGAAATATAACAACAACCTCAACATTGAAAAACACCAAAAAATTCAACAACAACCTCAACATTGAAAAACACCAACAAATTCAACAACAACCTCAACATTGAAAAACACCAACAAATTCAACAACAACCTCAACATTGAAAAACAACAACAACCTAAACATTGAAAAACACCAACAAATTCAACAACAACCTCAACATTGAAAAACAACAACAACCTCAACATTGAAAAACACCAACAAATTCAACAACAACCTCAACATTGAAAAACACCAACAAATTCAACAACAACCTCAGCATTGAAAAACAACAACAACCTCAACATTGAAAAACACCAACAAATTCAACAACAACCTCAACATTGAAAAACAACAACAACCTCAACATTGAAAAACACCAGCAAATTCAACAACAACTTCAACATTGAAAAACACCAACAAATTCAACAACAACCTCGAAATTGAAAAACACCAACAAATACAACAACAACCTCAACATTGAAAAACAACAAAAACCTCAACATTGAAAAACACCAACAAATTCAACAACAACCTCAACATTGAAAAACAACAACAACCTCAACATTGCAAAACACCAACAAATTCAACAACAACCTCAACATTGAAAAACAACAACAATCTCAACATTGAAAAACACCAACAAATTCAACAACAACCTCAACATTGAAAAACAACAACAACCTCAACATTGAAAAACACCAACAAATTCAACAACAACCTCGACATTGAAAAACACCCTCAAATTCAAAATCAACCTCAACATTGAACAACACCAACAATCTCAAAATTGAAAAAACACCAACAAATTCAACAACAACCTCAACATTTAAAAACTACAACAACCTCAACATTGAAAAACACCAACAAAATCAACAACAACCTCAACATTGAAAAACACCAACAAATTCAGCAACAACCTCAACATTGAAAAACACCAACAAATTCAACAACAACCTCAACTTTGAAAAACAACAACAACCTCAACATTGAAAAACACCAACAAATTCAACAACAACCTCAACATTGAAAAACAACAAAAACCTCAACATTGAAAAACACCAACAAATTCAACAACAACCTCAACATTGAAAAACAACAACAACCTCAACATTGCAAAACACCAACAAATTCAACAACAACCTCAACATTGAAAAACAACAACAATCTCAACATTGAAAAACACCAACAAATTCAACAACAACCTCAACATTGAAAAACAACAACAACCTCAACATTGAAAAACACCAACAAATTCAACAACAACCTCGACATTGAAAAACACCCTCAAATTCAAAATCAACCTCAACATTGAACAACACCAACAATCTCAAAATTGAAAAAACACCAACAAATTCAACAACAACCTCAACATTTAAAAACTACAACAACCTCAACATTGAAAAACACCAACAAAATCAACAACAACCTCAACATTGAAAAACACCAACAAATTCAGCAACAACCTCAACATTGAAAAACACCAACAAATTCAACAACAACCTCAACTTTGAAAAACAACAACAACCTCAACATTGAAAAACACCAACAAATTCAACAACAACCTCAACATTGAAAAACAACAACAACCTCAACATTGAAAAACACCAACAAATTCAACAACAACCTCAACATTGAAAAACAACAACAACCTCAACTTTGAAAAACACCAACAAATTCAACAACAACCTCAACATTGAAAAACAACAACAAACTAAACATTGAAAAACACCAACAAATTAAACAACAACCTCAACATTGAAAAACAACAACAACCTCAACATTGAAAAACACCAACAAATTCAACAACAACCTCAACATTGAAAAACACCAACAAATTCAACAACAACCTCGAAATTGAAAAACACCAACAAATTCAACAACAAACTCAACATTGAAAAACGCCAACAAATTCAACAACAACCTCAACATTGAAAAACAACAACAACCTCAACATTGAAAAACACCAACAAAGTCAACAACAACCTCAACATTGAAAAGCACCAACAAATTCAACAACAACCTCAACATTCAAAAACAACAACAACCTCAACATTGAAAAACACCAACAAATTCAAAAATAACCTCAACATTGAAAAACAACAACAACCTCAACATTGAAAAACACCAACAAATTCAACAACAACCTCAACATTGAAAAACAACAACAAACTCAACATTGAAAAACACCAACAAATTCAACAACAACCTCAACATTGAAAAACAACAACAACCTCAACATTGAAAAACACCAACAAATTCAACAACAACCTCAACATTGAAAAACACCAACAAATTCAACAACAACCTCAACATTGAAAAACAACAACAACCTCAACATTGAAAAACACCAACAAATTCAACAACAACCTCAACATTGAAAAACAACAACAACCTCAACATTGAAAAACACCAACAAATTCAACAACAACCTCAACATTGAAAAACACCAACAAATTCAACAACAACCTCAGCATTGAAAAACAACAACAACCTCAACTTTGAAAAACACCAGCAAATTCAACAACAACCTCAACATTGAAAAACAACAACAACCTCAACATTGAAAAACACCAAGAAATTCAACAACAACTTCAACATTGAAAAACACCAACAAATTCAACAACAACCTCGAAATTGAAAAACACCAACAAATACAACAACAACCTCTACATTGAAAAACAACAACAACCTCAACATTGAAAAACACCAACAAATTCAACAACAACCTCAACATTGAAAAACAACAACCTCAACATTGAAAAACACCAACAAATTCAACAAAAAATTCAACATAGAAAAACACCAACAAATTCAACAACAACCCCGACATTGAAAAAAACCAACAAATTCAACAACAACCTCAACTTTGAAAAACAACAACAACCTCATCATGGAAAAACACCCACAAATTCAACAACAACCTCAACATTGAAAAACAACAACATCCTCAAAATTGAAAAACACCAACAAATTCAACAACAACCCCAACATTTAAAAACAACAACAACCTCAGCATTGAAAAACACCAACAAATTCAACAACAACCTCAACATTGAAAAACACCAACAAATTCAACAACAACCTCAACATTGAAAAACACCAACAAACTCAACAACAACCTCAACATTGAAAAACAACAACAACCTCAACATTGAAAAACACCAACAAATTCAACAACAACCTCAACATTGAAAAACACCAACAAATTCAACAACAACCTCAACATTGAAAAACACCAACAACCTCAACATTGAAAAACACCAACAAATTCAACAACAACCTCAACATTGAAAAACAACAACAACCTCAACTTTGAAAAACACCAACAAATTCAACAACAACCTCAACATTGAAAAACAACAACAAACTAAACATTGAAAAACACCAACAAATTAAACAACAACCTCAACATTGAAAAACAACAACAACCTCAACATTGAAAAACACCAACAAATTCAACAACAACCTCAACATTGAAAAACACCAACAAATTCAACAACAACCTCGAAATTGAAAAACACCAACAAATTCAACAACAAACTCAACATTGAAAAACGCCAACAAATTCAACAACAACCTCAACATTGAAAAACAACAACAACCTCAACATTGAAAAACACCAACAAAGTCAACAACAACCTCAACATTGAAAAGCACCAACAAATTCAACAACAACCTCAACATTCAAAAACAACAACAACCTCAACATTGAAAAACACCAACAAATTCAAAAATAACCTCAACATTGAAAAACAACAACAACCTCAACATTGAAAAACACCAACAAATTCAACAACAACCTCAACATTGAAAAACAACAACAAACTCAACATTGAAAAACACCAACAAATTCAACAACAACCTCAACATTGAAAAACAACAACAACCTCAACATTGAAAAACACCAACAAATTCAACAACAACCTCAACATTGAAAAACACCAACAAATTCAACAACAACCTCAACATTGAAAAACAACAACAACCTCAACATTGAAAAACACCAACAAATTCAACAACAACCTCAACATTGAAAAACAACAACAACCTCAACATTGAAAAACACCAACAAATTCAACAACAACCTCAACATTGAAAAACACCAACAAATTCAACAACAACCTCAGCATTGAAAAACAACAACAACCTCAACTTTGAAAAACACCAGCAAATTCAACAACAACCTCAACATTGAAAAACAACAACAACCTCAACATTGAAAAACACCAACAAATTCAACAACAACTTCAACATTGAAAAACACCAACAAATTCAACAACAACCTCGAAATTGAAAAACACCAACAAATACAACAACAACCTCTACATTGAAAAACAACAACAACCTCAACATTGAAAAACACCAACAAATTCAACAACAACCTCAACATTGAAAAACAACAACAACCTCAACATTGCAAAATACCAGCAAATTCAACAACAAGCTCAACATTTAAAAACACCAACAAATTCAACAACAACCTCAACATTGAAAAACAACAACAATCACAACATTGAAAAACACCAACAAATTCAACAACAACCTCAACATTGAAAAACAACAACAACCTCAACATTGAAAAACACCAACAAATTCAACAACAACCTCGACATTGAAAAACACCCTCAAATTCAAAATCAACCTTAACATTGAAAAACACCAACAACCTCAAAATTGAAAAAACACCAACAAATTCAACAACAACCTCAACATTTAAAAACAACAACAACCTCAACATTGAAAAACACCAACAAATTCAACAACAACCTCAGCATTGAAAAACAACAACAACCTCAACTTTGAAAAACACCAGCAAATTCAACAACAACCTCAACATTGAAAAACAACAACAACCTCAACATTGAAAAACAACAACAAATTCAACAACAACTTCAACATTGAAAAACACCAACAAATTCAACAACAACCTCGAAATTGAATAACACCAACAAATACAACAACAACCTCTACATTGAAAAACAACAACAACCTCAACATTGAAAAACACCAACAAATTCAACAACAACCTCAACATTGAAAAACAACAACAACCTCAACATTGCAAAACACCAGCAAATTCAACAACAACCTCAACATTTAAAAACACCAACAAATTCAACAACAACCTCAACATTGAAAAACAACAACAATCACAACATTGAAAAACACCAACAAATTCAACAACAACCTCAACATTGAAAAACAACAACAACCTCAACATTGAAAAACACCAACAAATTCAACAACAACCTCAACATTGAAAAACACCAACAAATTCAACAACAACCTCAACATTGAAAAACACCAACAAACTCAACAACAACCTCAACATTGAAATATAACAACAACCTCAACATTGAAAAACACCAGCAAATTCAACAACAACCTCAACATTGAAAAACACCAACAAATTCAACAACAACCTCAACATTGAAAAACACCAACAAATTCAACAACAACCTCAACATTGAAAAACAACAACAAGTTCAACAACAACCTCAACATTGAAAAACACCAACAAATTCAACAACAACCTCAACATTGAAAAACAGCAACAACATCTCAACATTGAAAAACACCAACAAATTCAACAACAACTTCAACATTGAAAAACACCAACAAATTCAACAACAACCTCGACATTGAAAAACACCATCAAATTCAACAACAACCTCAGCATTGAAAAACAACAACATCCTCAACATTGAAAAACACCAACAATATCAACAAAAACATCAACATTGAAAACACCAACAAATTCAACAACAACCTCAACATTGAAAAACAACAACCTCAACATTGAAAAACACCAACAAATTCAACAAAAAATTCAACATAGAAAAACACCAACAAATTCAACAACAACCCCGACATTGAAAAAAACCAACAAATTCAACAACAACCTCAACTTTGAAAAACAACAACAACCTCATCATGGAAAAATACCCACAAATTCAACAACAACCTCAACATTGAAAAACAACAACATCCTCAAAATTGAAAAACACCAACAAATTCAACAACAACCCCAACATTTAAAAACAACAACAACCTCAGCATTGAAAAACACCAACAAATTCAACAACAACCTCAACATTGAAAAACACCAACAAATTCAACAACAACCTCAACATTGAAAAACACCAACAAACTCAACAACAACCTCAACATTGAAAAACAACAACAACCTCAACATTGAAAAACACCAACAAATTCAACAACAACCTCAACATTGAAAAACACCAACAAATTCAACAACAACCTCAACATTGAAAAACACCAACAACCTCAACATTGAAAAACACCAACAAATTCAACAACAACCTCAACATTGAAAAACAACAACAACCTCAACTTTGAAAAACACCAACAAATTCAACAACAACCTCAACATTGAAAAACAACAACAAACTAAACATTGAAAAACACCAACAAATTAAACAACAACCTCAACATTGAAAAACAACAACAACCTCAACATTGAAAAACACCAACAAATTCAACAACAACCTCAACATTGAAAAACACCAACAAATTCAACAACAACCTCAACATTGAAAAACACCAACAAATTCAACAACAACCTCGAAATTGAAAAACACCAACAAATTCAACAACAAACTCAACATTGAAAAACGCCAACAAATTCAACAACAACCTCAACATTGAAAAACAACAACAACCTCAACATTGAAAAACACCAACAAAGTCAACAACAACCTCAACATTGAAAAACACCAACAAATTCAACATTGAAAAACACCAACAAATTCAACAACAACCTCAACATTGAAAAACACCAACAAATTCAACAACAACCTCAACATTGAAAAACAACAACAACCTCAACATTGAAAAACACCAACAAATTCAACAACAACCTCAACATTGAAAAACAACAACAACCTCAACATTGAAAAACACCAACAAATTCAACAACAACCTCAACATTGAAAAACACCAACAAATTCAACAACAACCTCAGCATTGAAAAACAACAACAACCTCAACTTTGAAAAACACCAGCAAATTCACAACAACCTCAACATTGAAAAACAACAACAACCTCAACATTGAAAAACACCAACAAATTCAACAACAACTTTAACATTGAAAAACACCAACAAATTCAACAACAAACTCGAAATTGAAAAACACCAACAAATACAACAACAACCTCTACATTGAAAAACAACAACAACCTCAACATTGAAAAACACCAACAAATTCAACAACAACCTCAACATTGAAAAACAACAACAACCTCAACATTGCAAAACACCAGCAAATTCAACAACAACCTCAACATTTAAAAACACCAACAAATTCAACAACAACCTCAACATTGAAAAACAACAACAATCACAACATTGAAAAACACCAACAAATTCAACAACAACCTCAACATTGAAAAACAACAACAACCTCAACATTGAAAAACACCAACAAATTCAACAACAACCTCGACATTGAAAAACACCCTCAAATTCAAAATCAACCTCAACATTGAAAAACACCAACAACCTCAAAATTGAAAAAACACCAACAAATTCAACAACAACCTCAACATTTAAAAACAACAACAACCTCAACATTGAAAAACACCAACAAATTCAACAACAACCTCAACATTGAAAAACACCAACAAATTCAACAACAACCTCAACATTGAAAAACACCAACAAACTCAACAACAACCTCAACATTGAAATATAACAACAACCTCAACATTGAAAAACACCAGCAAATTCAACAACAACCTCAACATTGAAAAACACCAACAAATTCAACAACAACCTCAACATTGAAAAACACCAACAAATTCAACAACAACCTCAAAATTGAAAAACAACAACAACCTAAACATTGAAAAACACCAACAAATTCAACAACAACCTCAACATTGAAAAACAACAACAACCTCAACATTGAAAAACACCAACAAATTCAACAACAACCTCAACATTGAAAAACACCAACAAATTCAACAACAACCTCAACGTTGAAAAACAACAACAAGTTCAACAACAACCTCAACATTGAAAAACACCAACAAATTCAACAACAACCTCAACATTGAAAAACAGCAACAACATCTCAACATTGAAAAACACCAACAAATTCAACAACAACCTCAACATTGAAAAACACCAACAAATTCAACAACAACCTCGACATTGAAAAACACCATCAAATTCAACAACAACCTCAGCATTGAAAAACAACAACATCCTCAACATTGAAAAACACCAACAAATTCAACAACAACCTCAACATTGAAAAACAACAACCTCAACATTGAAAAACACCAACAAATTCAACAAAAAATTCAACATAGAAAAACACCAACAAATTCAACAACAACCCCGACATTGAAAAAAACCAACAAATTCAACAACAACCTCAACTTTGAAAAACAACAACAACCTCATCATGGAAAAACACCCACAAATTCAACAACAACCTCAACATTGAAAAACAACAACATCCTCAAAATTGAAAAACACCAACAAATTCAACAACAACCTCAACATTGAAAAACACCAACAAATTCAACAACAACCTCAACATTGAAAAACACCAACAAACTCAACAACAACCTCAACATTGAAAAACAACAACAACCTCAACATTGAAAAACACCAACAAATTCAACAACAACCTCAACATTGAAAAACACCAACAAATTCAACAACAACCTCAACATTGAAAAACACCAACAACCTCAACATTGAAAAACACCAACAAATTCAACAACAACCTCAACATTGAAAAACAACAACAACCTCAACTTTGAAAAACACCAACAAATTCAACAACAACCTCAACATTGAAAAACAACAACAAACTAAACATTGAAAAACACCAACAAATTAAACAACAACCTCAACATTGAAAAACAACAACAACCTCAACATTGAAAAACACCAACAAATTCAACAACAACCTCAACATTGAAAAACACCAACAAATTCAACAACAACCTCGAAATTGAAAAACACCAACAAATTCAACAACAAACTCAACATTGAAAAACGCCAACAAATTCAACAACAACCTCAACATTGAAAAACAACAACAACCTCAACATTAAAAAACACCAACAAAGTCAACAACAACCTCAACATTGAAAAGCACCAACAAATTCAACAACAACCTCAACATTCAAAAACAACAACAACCTCAACATTGAAAAACACCAACAAATTCAAAAATAACCTCAACATTGAAAAACAACAACAACCTCAACATTGAAAAACACCAACAAATTCAACAACAACCTCAACATTGAAAAACAACAACAAACTCAACATTGAAAAACACCAACAAATTCAACAACAACCTCAACATTGAAAAACAACAACAACCTCAACATTGAAAAACACCAACAAATTCAACAACAACCTCAACATTGAAAAACACCAACAAATTCAACAACAACCTCAACATTGAAAAACAACAACAACCTCAACATTGAAAAACACCAACAAATTCAACAACAACCTCAACATTGAAAAACAACAACAACCTCAACATTGAAAAACACCAACAAATTCAACAACAACCTCAACATTGAAAAACACCAACAAATTCAACAACAACCTCAGCATTGAAAAACAACAACAACCTCAACTTTGAAAAACACCAGCAAATTCAACAACAACCTCAACATTGAAAAACAACAACAACCTTCAACATTGAAAAACACCAACAAATTCAACAACAACTTCAACATTGAAAAAGACCAACAAATTCAACAACAACCTCGAAATTGAAAAACACCAACAAATACAACAACAACCTCTACATTGAAAATCAACAACAACCTCAACATTGAAAAACACCAACAAATTCAACAACAACCTCAACATTGAAAAACAACAACAACCTCAACATTGCAAAATACCAGCAAATTCAACAACAAGCTCAACATTTAAAAACACCAACAAATTCAACAACAACCTCAACATTGAAAAACAACAACAATCACAACATTGAAAAACACCAACAAATTCAACAACAACCTCAACATTGAAAAACAACAACAACCTCAACATTGAAAAACACCAACAAATTCAACAACAACCTCGACATTGAAAAACACCCTCAAATTCAAAATCAACCTTAACATTGAAAAACACCAACAACCTCAAAATTGAAAAAACACCAACAAATTCAACAACAACCTCAACATTTAAAAACAACAACAACCTCAACATTGAAAAACACCAACAAATTCAACAACAACCTCAGCATTGAAAAACAACAACAACCTCAACTTTGAAAAACACCAGCAAATTCAACAACAACCTCAACATTGAAAAACAACAACAACCTCAACATTGAAAAACAACAACAAATTCAACAACAACTTCAACATTGAAAAACACCAACAAATTCAACAACAACCTCGAAATTGAATAACACCAACAAATACAACAACAACCTCTACATTGAAAAACAACAACAACCTCAACATTGAAAAACACCAACAAATTCAACAACAACCTCAACATTGAAAAACAACAACAACCTCAACATTGCAAAACACCAGCAAATTCAACAACAACCTCAACATTTAAAAACACCAACAAATTCAACAACAACCTCAACATTGAAAAACAACAACAATCACAACATTGAAAAACACCAACAAATTCAACAACAACCTCAACATTGAAAAACAACAACAACCTCAACATTGAAAAACACCAACAAATTCAACAACAACCTCGACATTGAAAAACACCCTCAAATTCAAAATCAACCTCAACATTGAAAAACACCAACAACCTCAAAATTGAAAAAACACCAACAAATTCAACAACAACCTCAACATTTAAAAACAACAACAACCTCAACATTGAAAAACACCAACAAATTCAACAACAACCTCAACATTGAAAAACACCAACAAATTCAACAACAACCTCAACATTGAAAAACACCAACAAACTCAACAACAACCTCAACATTGAAATATAACAACAACCTCAACATTGAAAAACACCAAAAAATTCAACAACAACCTCAACATTGAAAAACACCAACAAATTCAACAACAACCTCAACATTGAAAAACACCAACAAATTCAACAACAACCTCAACATTGAAAAACAACAACAACCTAAACATTGAAAAACACCAACAAATTCAACAACAACCTCAACATTGAAAAACAACAACAACCTCAACATTGAAAAACACCAACAAATTCAACAACAACCTCAACATTGAAAAACACCAACAAATTCAACAACAACCTCAGCATTGAAAAACAACAACAACCTCAACATTGAAAAACACCAACAAATTCAACAACAACCTCAACATTGAAAAACAACAACAACCTCAACATTGAAAAACACCAGCAAATTCAACAACAACTTCAACATTGAAAAACACCAACAAATTCAACAACAACCTCGAAATTGAAAAACACCAACAAATACAACAACAACCTCAACATTGAAAAACAACAAAAACCTCAACATTGAAAAACACCAACAAATTCAACAACAACCTCAACATTGAAAAACAACAACAACCTCAACATTGCAAAACACCAACAAATTCAACAACAACCTCAACATTGAAAAACAACAACAATCTCAACATTGAAAAACACCAACAAATTCAACAACAACCTCAACATTGAAAAACAACAACAACCTCAACATTGAAAAACACCAACAAATTCAACAACAACCTCGACATTGAAAAACACCCTCAAATTCAAAATCAACCTCAACATTGAACAACACCAACAATCTCAAAATTGAAAAAACACCAACAAATTCAACAACAACCTCAACATTTAAAAACTACAACAACCTCAACATTGAAAAACACCAACAAAATCAACAACAACCTCAACATTGAAAAACACCAACAAATTCAGCAACAACCTCAACATTGAAAAACACCAACAAATTCAACAACAACCTCAACTTTGAAAAACAACAACAACCTCAACATTGAAAAACACCAACAAATTCAACAACAACCTCAACATTGAAAAACAACAACAACCTCAACATTGAAAAACACCAACAAATTCAACAACAACCTCAACATTGAAAAACAACAACAACCTCAACTTTGAAAAACACCAACAAATTCAACAACAACCTCAACATTGAAAAACAACAACAAACTAAACATTGAAAAACACCAACAAATTAAACAACAACCTCAACATTGAAAAACAACAACAACCTCAACATTGAAAAACACCAACAAATTCAACAACAACCTCAACATTGAAAAACACCAACAAATTCAACAACAACCTCGAAATTGAAAAACACCAACAAATTCAACAACAAACTCAACATTGAAAAACGCCAACAAATTCAACAACAACCTCAACATTGAAAAACAACAACAACCTCAACATTGAAAAACACCAACAAAGTCAACAACAACCTCAACATTGAAAAGCACCAACAAATTCAACAACAACCTCAACATTCAAAAACAACAACAACCTCAACATTGAAAAACACCAACAAATTCAAAAATAACCTCAACATTGAAAAACAACAACAACCTCAACATTGAAAAACACCAACAAATTCAACAACAACCTCAACATTGAAAAACAACAACAAACTCAACATTGAAAAACACCAACAAATTCAACAACAACCTCAACATTGAAAAACAACAACAACCTCAACATTGAAAAACACCAACAAATTCAACAACAACCTCAACATTGAAAAACACCAACAAATTCAACAACAACCTCAACATTGAAAAACAACAACAACCTCAACATTGAAAAACACCAACAAATTCAACAACAACCTCAACATTGAAAAACAACAACAACCTCAACATTGAAAAACACCAACAAATTCAACAACAACCTCAACATTGAAAAACACCAACAAATTCAACAACAACCTCAGCATTGAAAAACAACAACAACCTCAACTTTGAAAAACACCAGCAAATTCAACAACAACCTCAACATTGAAAAACAACAACAACCTCAACATTGAAAAACACCAACAAATTCAACAACAACTTCAACATTGAAAAACACCAACAAATTCAACAACAACCTCGAAATTGAAAAACACCAACAAATACAACAACAACCTCTACATTGAAAAACAACAACAACCTCAACATTGAAAAACACCAACAAATTCAACAACAACCTCAACATTGAAAAACAACAACAACCTCAACATTGCAAAATACCAGCAAATTCAACAACAAGCTCAACATTTAAAAACACCAACAAATTCAACAACAACCTCAACATTGAAAAACAACAACAATCACAACATTGAAAAACACCAACAAATTCAACAACAACCTCAACATTGAAAAACAACAACAACCTCAACATTGAAAAACACCAACAAATTCAACAACAACCTCGACATTGAAAAACACCCTCAAATTCAAAATCAACCTTAACATTGAAAAACACCAACAACCTCAAAATTGAAAAAACACCAACAAATTCAACAACAACCTCAACATTTAAAAACAACAACAACCTCAACATTGAAAAACACCAACAAATTCAACAACAACCTCAGCATTGAAAAACAACAACAACCTCAACTTTGAAAAACACCAGCAAATTCAACAACAACCTCAACATTGAAAAACAACAACAACCTCAACATTGAAAAACAACAACAAATTCAACAACAACTTCAACATTGAAAAACACCAACAAATTCAACAACAACCTCGAAATTGAATAACACCAACAAATACAACAACAACCTCTACATTGAAAAACAACAACAACCTCAACATTGAAAAACACCAACAAATTCAACAACAACCTCAACATTGAAAAACAACAACAACCTCAACATTGCAAAACACCAGCAAATTCAACAACAACCTCAACATTTAAAAACACCAACAAATTCAACAACAACCTCAACATTGAAAAACAACAACAATCACAACATTGAAAAACACCAACAAATTCAACAACAACCTCAACATTGAAAAACAACAACAACCTCAACATTGAAAAACACCAACAAACTCAACAACAACCTCGACATTGAAAAACACCCTCAAATTCAAAATCAACCTCAACATTGAAAAACACCAACAACCTCAAAATTGAAAAAACACCAACAAATTCAACAACAACCTCAACATTTAAAAACAACAACAACCTCAACATTGAAAAACACCAACAAATTCAACAACAACCTCAACATTGAAAAACACCAACAAATTCAACAACAACCTCAACATTGAAAAACACCAACAAACTCAACAACAACCTCAACATTGAAATATAACAACAACCTCAACATTGAAAAACACCAAAAAATTCAACAACAACCTCAACATTGAAAAACACCAACAAATTCAACAACAACCTCAACATTGAAAAACACCAACAAATTCAACAACAACCTCAACATTGAAAAACAACAACAACCTAAACATTGAAAAACACCAACAAATTCAACAACAACCTCAACATTGAAAAACAACAACAACCTCAACATTGAAAAACACCAACAAATTCAACAACAACCTCAACATTGAAAAACACCAACAAATTCAACAACAACCTCAGCATTGAAAAACAACAACAACCTCAACATTGAAAAACACCAACAAATTCAACAACAACCTCAACATTGAAAAACAACAACAACCTCAACATTGAAAAACACCAGCAAATTCAACAACAACTTCAACATTGAAAAACACCAACAAATTCAACAACAACCTCGAAATTGAAAAACACCAACAAATACAACAACAACCTCAACATTGAAAAACAACAAAAACCTCAACATTGAAAAACACCAACAAATTCAACAACAACCTCAACATTGAAAAACAACAACAACCTCAACATTGCAAAACACCAACAAATTCAACAACAACCTCAACATTGAAAAACAACAACAATCTCAACATTGAAAAACACCAACAAATTCAACAACAACCTCAACATTGAAAAACAACAACAACCTCAACATTGAAAAACACCAACAAATTCAACAACAACCTCGACATTGAAAAACACCCTCAAATTCAAAATCAACCTCAACATTGAACAACACCAACAACCTCAAAATTGAAAAAACACCAACAAATTCAACAACAACCTCAACATTTAAAAACAACAACAACCTCAACATTGAAAAACACCAACAAAATCAACAACAACCTCAACATTGAAAAACACCAACAAATTCAACAACAACCTCAACATTGAAAAACACCAACAAATTCAACAACAACCTCAACTTTGAAAAACAACAACAACCTCAACATTGAAAAACACCAACAAATTCAACAACAACCTCAACATTGAAAAACAACAACAAACTCAACATTGAAAAACACCAACAAATTCAACAACAACCTCAACATTGAAAAACAACAACAACCTCAACATTGAAAAACACCAACAAATTCAACAATAACCTCAACATTGAAAAACAATAACAACCTCAACATTGAAAAACACAAACAAATTCAACAACAACCTCGAAATTGAAAAACACCAACAAATTCAAAAGCAACCACAACATTGAAAAACAACAACAACCTCAACATTGAAAAACACCAACAAATTCAACAACAACCTCAACATTGAAAAACAACAACAACCTCAACATTGAAAAACAACAACAAATTCAACAACAACCTCAACATTGAAAAACACCAACAAATTCAACAACAACCTCAGCATTGAAAAACAACAACAACCTCAACATTGAAAAACACCAACAAATTCAACAACAACCTCAACATTGAAAAACACCAACAAATTCAACAACAACCTCAGCATTGAAAAACAACAACAACCTCATCTTTGAAAAACACCAGCAAATTCAACAACAACCTCAACATTGAAAAACAACAACAACCTCAACATTGAAAAACAACAACAAATTCAACAAAAACTTCAACATTGAAAAACACCAACAAATTCAACAACAACCTCGAAATTGAAAAACACCAACAAATACAACAACAACCTCTACATTGAAAAACAACAACAACCTCAACATTGAAAAACACCAACAAATTCAACAACAACCTCGACATTGAAAAACACCCTCAAATTCAAAATCAACCTCAACATTGAACAAAAACAACAACCTCAAAATTGAAAAAACACCAACAAATTCAACAACAACCTCAACATTTAAAAACAACAACAACCTCAACATTGAAAAACACCAACAAAATCAACAACAACCTCAACATTGAAAAACACCAACAAATTCAACAACAACCTCAACATTGAAAAACACCAACAAATTCAACAACAACCTCAACTTTGAAAAACAACAACAACCTCAACATTGAAAAACACCAACAAATTCAAAAACAACCTCAACATTGAAAAACAACAACAAACTCAACATTGAAAAACACCAACAAATTCAACAACAACCTCAACATTGAAAAACAACAACAACCTCAACATTGAAAAACACCAACAAATTCAACAATAACCGCAACATTGAAAAACAATAACAACCTCAACATTGAAAAACACAAACAAATTCAACAACAACCTCGAAATTGAAAAACACCAACAAATTCAACAGCAAACACAACATTGAAAAACAACAACAACCTCAACATTGAAAAACACCAACAAATTCAACAACAACCTCAACATTGAAAAACAACAACAACCTCAACATTGAAAAACAACAACAAATTCAACAACAACCTCAACATTGAAAAACACCAACAAATTCAACAACAACCTCAGCATTGAAAAACAACAACAACCTCAACATTGAAAAACACCAACAAATTCAACAACAACCTCAACATTGAAAAACACCAACAAATTCAACAACAACCTCAGCATTGAAAAACAACAACAACCTCAACTTTGAAAAACACCAGCAAATTCAACAACAACCTCAACATTGAAAAACAACAACAACCTCAACATTGAAAAACAACAACAAATTCAACAAAAACTTCAACATTGAAAAACACCAACAAATTCAACAACAACCTCGAAATTGAAAAACACCAACAAATACAACAACAACCTCTACATTGAAAGACAACAACAACCTCAACATTGAAAAACACCAACAAATTCAACAACAACCTCAACATTGAAAAACAACAACAACCTCAACATTGCAAAACACCAGCAAATTCAACAACAACCTCAACATTTAAAAACACCAACAAAATCAACAACAACCTCAACATTGAAAAACAACAACAATCACAACATTGAAAAACACCAAAAAATTCAACAACAACCTCAACATTGAAAAACAACAACAACCTCAACATTGAAAAACACGAACAAATTCAACAACAACCTCGACATTGAAAAACACCCTCAAATTCAAAATCAACCTCAACATTGAAAAACACCAACAACCTCATCTTTGAAAAACACCAGCAAATTCAACAACAACCTCAACATTGAAAAACAACAACAACCTCAACATTGAAAAACAACAACAAATTCAACAAAAACTTCAACATTGAAAAACACCAACAAATTCAACAACAACCTCGAAATTGAAAAACACCAACAAATACAACAACAACCTCTACATTGAAAAACAACAACAACCTCAACATTGAAAAACACCAACAAATTCAACAACAACCTCGACATTGAAAAACACCCTCAAATTCAAAATCAACCTCAACATTGAACAACACCAACAACCTCAAAATTGAAAAAACACCAACAAATTCAACAACAACCTCAACATTTAAAAACAACAACAACCTCAACATTGAAAAACACCAACAAAATCAACAACAACCTCAACATTGAAAAACACCAACAAATTCAACAACAACCTCAACATTGAAAAACACCAACAAATTCAACAACAACCTCAACTTTGAAAAACAACAACAACCTCAACATTGAAAAACACCAACAAATTCAAAAACAACCTCAACATTGAAAAACAACAACAAACTCAACATTGAAAAACACCAACAAATTCAACAACAACCTCAACATTGAAAAACAACAACAACCTCAACATTGAAAAACACCAACAAATTCAACAATAACCGCAACATTGAAAAACAATAACAACCTCAACATTGAAAAACACAAACAAATTCAACAACAACCTCGAAATTGAAAAACACCAACAAATTCAACAGCAACCACAACATTGAAAAACAACAACAACCTCAACATTGAAAAACACCAACAAATTCAACAACAACCTCAACATTGAAAAACACCAACAAATTCAACAACAACCTCAGCATTGAAAAACAACAACAACCTCAACATTGAAAAACACCAACAAATTCAACAACAACCTCAACATTGAAAAACACCAACAAATTCAACAACAACCTCAGCATTGAAAAACAACAACAACCTCAACTTTGAAAAACACCAGCAAATTCAACAACAACCTCAACATTGAAAAACAACAACAACCTCAACATTGAAAAACAACAACAAATTCAACAAAAACTTCAACATTGAAAAACACCAACAAATTCAACAACAACCTCGAAATTGAAAAACACCAACAAATACAACAACAACCTCTACATTGAAAGACAACAACAACCTCAACATTGAAAAACACCAACAAATTCAACAACAACCTCAACATTGAAAAACAACAACAACCTCAACATTGCAAAACACCAGCAAATTCAACAACAACCTCAACATTTAAAAACACCAACAAAATCAACAACAACCTCAACATTGAAAAACAACAACAATCACAACATTGAAAAACACCAAAAAATTCAACAACAACCTCAACATTGAAAAACAACAACAACCTCAACATTGAAAAACACGAACAAATTCAACAACAACCTCGACATTGAAAAACACCCTCAAATTCAAAATCAACCTCAACATTGAAAAACACCAACAACCTCATCTTTGAAAAACACCAGCAAATTCAACAACAACCTCAACATTGAAAAACAACAACAACCTCAACATTGAAAAACAACAACAAATTCAACAAAAACTTCAACATTGAAAAACACCAACAAATTCAACAACAACCTCGAAATTGAAAAACACCAACAAATACAACAACAACCTCTACATTGAAAAACAACAACAACCTCAACATTGAAAAACACCAACAAATTCAACAACAACCTCGACATTGAAAAACACCCTCAAATTCAAAATCAACCTCAACATTGAACAACACCAACAACCTCAAAATTGAAAAAACACCAACAAATTCAACAACAACCTCAACATTTAAAAACAACAACAACCTCAACATTGAAAAACACCAACAAAATCAACAACAACCTCAACATTGAAAAACACCAACAAATTCAACAACAACCTCAACATTGAAAAACACCAACAAATTCAACAACAACCTCAACTTTGAAAAACAACAACAACCTCAACATTGAAAAACACCAACAAATTCAAAAACAACCTCAACATTGAAAAACAACAACAAACTCAACATTGAAAAACACCAACAAATTCAACAACAACCTCAACATTGAAAAACAACAACAACCTCAACATTGAAAAACACCAACAAATTCAACAATAACCGCAACATTGAAAAACAATAACAACCTCAACATTGAAAAACACAAACAAATTCAACAACAACCTCGAAATTGAAAAACACCAACAAATTCAACAGCAACCACAACATTGAAAAACAACAACAACCTCAACATTGAAAAACACCAACAAATTCAACAACAACCTCAACATTGAAAAACAACAACAACCTCAACATTGAAAAACAACAACAAATTCAACAACAACCTCAACATTGAAAAACACCAACAAATTCAACAACAACCTCAGCATTGAAAAACAACAACAACCTCAACATTGAAAAACACCAACAAATTCAACAACAACCTCAACATTGAAAAACACCAACAAATTCAACAACAACCTCAGCATTGAAAAACAACAACAACCTCAACTTTGAAAAACACCAGCAAATTCAACAACAACCTCAACATTGAAAAACAACAACAACCTCAACATTGAAAAACAACAACAAATTCAACAAAAACTTCAACATTGAAAAACACCAACAAATTCAACAACAACCTCGAAATTGAAAAACACCAACAAATACAACAACAACCTCTACATTGAAAGACAACAACAACCTCAACATTGAAAAACACCAACAAATTCAACAACAACCTCAACATTGAAAAACAACAACAACCTCAACATTGCAAAACACCAGCAAATTCAACAACAACCTCAACATTTAAAAACACCAACAAAATCAACAACAACCTCAACATTGAAAAACAACAACAATCACAACATTGAAAAACACCAAAAAATTCAACAACAACCTCAACATTGAAAAACAACAACAACCTCAACATTGAAAAACACGAACAAATTCAACAACAACCTCGACATTGAAAAACACCCTCAAATTCAAAATCAACCTCAACATTGAAAAACACCAACAACCTCATCTTTGAAAAACACCAGCAAATTCAACAACAACCTCAACATTGAAAAACAACAACAACCTCAACATTGAAAAACAACAACAAATTCAACAAAAACTTCAACATTGAAAAACACCAACAAATTCAACAACAACCTCGAAATTGAAAAACACCAACAAATACAACAACAACCTCTACATTGAAAAACAACAACAACCTCAACATTGAAAAACACCAACAAATTCAACAACAACCTCGACATTGAAAAACACCCTCAAATTCAAAATCAACCTCAACATTGAACAACACCAACAACCTCAAAATTGAAAAAACACCAACAAATTCAACAACAACCTCAACATTTAAAAACAACAACAACCTCAACATTGAAAAACACCAACAAAATCAACAACAACCTCAACATTGAAAAACACCAACAAATTCAACAACAACCTCAACATTGAAAAACACCAACAAATTCAACAACAACCTCAACTTTGAAAAACAACAACAACCTCAACATTGAAAAACACCAACAAATTCAAAAACAACCTCAACATTGAAAAACAACAACAAACTCAACATTGAAAAACACCAACAAATTCAACAACAACCTCAACATTGAAAAACAACAACAACCTCAACATTGAAAAACACCAACAAATTCAACAATAACCGCAACATTGAAAAACAATAACAACCTCAACATTGAAAAACACAAACAAATTCAACAACAACCTCGAAATTGAAAAACACCAACAAATTCAACAGCAACCACAACATTGAAAAACAACAACAACCTCAACATTGAAAAACACCAACAAATTCAACAACAACCTCAACATTGAAAAACAACAACAACCTCAACATTGAAAAACAACAACAAATTCAACAACAACCTCAACATTGAAAAACACCAACAAATTCAACAACAACCTCAGCATTGAAAAACAACAACAACCTCAACATTGAAAAACACCAACAAATTCAACAACAACCTCAACATTGAAAAACACCAACAAATTCAACAACAACCTCAGCATTGAAAAACAACAACAACCTCAACTTTGAAAAACACCAGCAAATTCAACAACAACCTCAACATTGAAAAACAACAACAACCTCAACATTGAAAAACAACAACAAATTCAACAAAAACTTCAACATTGAAAAACACCAACAAATTCAACAACAACCTCGAAATTGAAAAACACCAACAAATACAACAACAACCTCTACATTGAAAGACAACAACAACCTCAACATTGAAAAACACCAACAAATTCAACAACAACCTCAACATTGAAAAACAACAACAACCTCAACATTGCAAAACACCAGCAAATTCAACAACAACCTCAACATTTAAAAACACCAACAAAATCAACAACAACCTCAACATTGAAAAACAACAACAATCACAACATTGAAAAACACCAACAAATTCAACAACAACCTCAACATTGAAAAACAACAACAACCTCAACATTGAAAAACACGAACAAATTCAACAACAACCTCGACATTGAAAAACACCCTCAAATTCAAAATCAACCTCAACATTGAAAAACACCAACAACCTCAAAATTGAAAAAACACCAACAAATTCAACAACAAACTCAACATTTAAAAACAACAACAACCTCAACATTGAAAAACACCAACAAATTCAACAACAACCTCAGCATTGAAAAACAACAACAACCTCAACTTTGAAAAACACCAGCAAATTCAACAACAACCTCAACATTGAAAAACAACAACAACCTCAACATTGAAAAACAACAACAAATTCAACAAAAACTTCAACATTGAAAAACACCAACAAATTCAACAACAACCTCGAAATTGAAAAACACCAACAAATACAACAACAACCTCTACATTGAAAGACAACAACAACCTCAACATTGAAAAACACCAACAAATTCAACAACAACCTCAACATTGAAAAACAACAACAACCTCAACATTGCAAAACACCAGCAAATTCAACAACAACCTCAACATTTAAAAACACCAACAAAATCAACAACAACCTCAACATTGAAAAACAACAACAATCACAACATTGAAAAACACCAACAAATTCAACAACAACCTCAACATTGAAAAACAACAACAACCTCAACATTGAAAAACACGAACAAATTCAACAACAACCTCGACATTGAAAAACACCCTCAAATTCAAAATCAACCTCAACATTGAAAAACACCAACAACCTCATCTTTGAAAAACACCAGCAAATTCAACAACAACCTCAACATTGAAAAACAACAACAACCTCAACATTGAAAAACAACAACAAATTCAACAAAAACTTCAACATTGAAAAACACCAACAAATTCAACAACAACCTCGAAATTGAAAAACACCAACAAATACAACAACAACCTCTACATTGAAAAACAACAACAACCTCAACATTGAAAAACACCAACAAATTCAACAACAACCTCGACATTGAAAAACACCCTCAAATTCAAAATCAACCTCAACATTGAACAACACCAACAACCTCAAAATTGAAAAAACACCAACAAATTCAACAACAACCTCAACATTTAAAAACAACAACAACCTCAACATTGAAAAACACCAACAAAATCAACAACAACCTCAACATTGAAAAACACCAACAAATTCAACAACAACCTCAACATTGAAAAACACCAACAAATTCAACAACAACCTCAACTTTGAAAAACAACAACAACCTCAACATTGAAAAACACCAACAAATTCAAAAACAACCTCAACATTGAAAAACAACAACAAACTCAACATTGAAAAACACCAACAAATTCAACAACAACCTCAACATTGAAAAACAACAACAACCTCAACATTGAAAAACACCAACAAATTCAACAATAACCGCAACATTGAAAAACAATAACAACCTCAACATTGAAAAACACAAACAAATTCAACAACAACCTCGAAATTGAAAAACACCAACAAATTCAACAGCAACCACAACATTGAAAAACAACAACAACCTCAACATTGAAAAACACCAACAAATTCAACAACAACCTCAACATTGAAAAACAACAACAACCTCAACATTGAAAAACAACAACAAATTCAACAACAACCTCAACATTGAAAAACACCAACAAATTCAACAACAACCTCAGCATTGAAAAACAACAACAACCTCAACATTGAAAAACACCAACAAATTCAACAACAACCTCAACATTGAAAAACACCAACAAATTCAACAACAACCTCAGCATTGAAAAACAACAACAACCTCAACTTTGAAAAACACCAGCAAATTCAACAACAACCTCAACATTGAAAAACAACAACAACCTCAACATTGAAAAACAACAACAAATTCAACAAAAACTTCAACATTGAAAAACACCAACAAATTCAACAACAACCTCGAAATTGAAAAACACCAACAAATACAACAACAACCTCTACATTGAAAGACAACAACAACCTCAACATTGAAAAACACCAACAAATTCAACAACAACCTCAACATTGAAAAACAACAACAACCTCAACATTGCAAAACACCAGCAAATTCAACAACAACCTCAACATTTAAAAACACCAACAAAATCAACAACAACCTCAACATTGAAAAACAACAACAATCACAACATTGAAAAACACCAAAAAATTCAACAACAACCTCAACATTGAAAAACAACAACAACCTCAACATTGAACAACACCAACAACCTCAAAATTGAAAAAACACCAACAAATTCAACAACAACCTCAACATTTAAAAACAACAACAACCTCAACATTGAAAAACACCAACAAAATCAACAACAACCTCAACATTGAAAAACACCAACAAATTCAACAACAACCTCAACATTGAAAAACACCAACAAATTCAACAACAACCTCAACTTTGAAAAACAACAACAACCTCAACATTGAAAAACACCAACAAATTCAACAACAACCTCAACATTGAAAAACAACAACAAACTCAACATTGAAAAACACCAACAAATTCAACAACAACCTCAACATTGAAAAACAACAACAACCTCAACATTGAAAAACACCAACAAATTCAACAATAACCTCAACATTGAAAAACAATAACAACCTCAACATTGAAAAACACAAACAAATTCAACAACAACCTCGAAATTGAAAAACACCAACAAATTCAACAGCAACCACAACATTGAAAAACAACAACAACCTCAACATTGAAAAACACCAACAAATTCAACAACAACCTCAACATTGAAAAACAACAACAACCTCAACATTGAAAAACAACAACAAATTCAACAACAACCTCAACATTGAAAAACACCAACAAATTCAACAACAACCTCAGCATTGAAAAACAACAACAACCTCAACATTGAAAAACACCAACAAATTCAACAACAACCTCAACATTGAAAAACACCAACAAATTCAACAACAACCTCAGCATTGAAAAACAACAACAACCTCATCTTTGAAAAACACCAGCAAATTCAACAACAACCTCAACATTGAAAAACAACAACAACCTCAACATTGAAAAACAACAACAAATTCAACAAAAACTTCAACATTGAAAAACACCAACAAATTCAACAACAACCTCGAAATTGAAAAACACCAACAAATACAACAACAACCTCTACATTGAAAAACAACAACAACCTCAACATTGAAAAACACCAACAAATTCAACAACAACCTCGACATTGAAAAACACCCTCAAATTCAAAATCAACCTCAACATTGAACAAAAACAACAACCTCAAAATTGAAAAAACACCAACAAATTCAACAACAACCTCAACATTTAAAAACAACAACAACCTCAACATTGAAAAACACCAACAAAATCAACAACAACCTCAACATTGAAAAACACCAACAAATTCAACAACAACCTCAACATTGAAAAACACCAACAAATTCAACAACAACCTCAACTTTGAAAAACAACAACAACCTCAACATTGAAAAACACCAACAAATTCAAAAACAACCTCAACATTGAAAAACAACAACAAACTCAACATTGAAAAACACCAACAAATTCAACAACAACCTCAACATTGAAAAACAACAACAACCTCAACATTGAAAAACACCAACAAATTCAACAATAACCGCAACATTGAAAAACAATAACAACCTCAACATTGAAAAACACAAACAAATTCAACAACAACCTCGAAATTGAAAAACACCAACAAATTCAACAGCAACCACAACATTGAAAAACAACAACAACCTCAACATTGAAAAACACCAACAAATTCAACAACAACCTCAACATTGAAAAACAACAACAACCTCAACATTGAAAAACAACAACAAATTCAACAACAACCTCAACATTGAAAAACACCAACAAATTCAACAACAACCTCAGCATTGAAAAACAACAACAACCTCAACATTGAAAAACACCAACAAATTCAACAACAACCTCAACATTGAAAAACACCAACAAATTCAACAACAACCTCAGCATTGAAAAACAACAACAACCTCAAATTTGAAAAACACCAGCAAATTCAACAACAACCTCAACATTGAAAAACAACAACAACCTCAACATTGAAAAACAACAACAAATTCAACAAAAACTTCAACATTGAAAAACACCAACAAATTCAACAACAACCTCGAAATTGAAAAAGACCAACAAATACAACAACAACCTCTACATTGAAAGACAACAACAACCTCAACATTGAAAAACACCAACAAATTCAACAACAACCTCAACATTGAAAAACAACAACAACCTCAACATTGCAAAACACCAGCAAATTCAACAACAACCTCAACATTTAAAAACACCAACAAAATCAACAACAACCTCAACATTGAAAAACAACAACAATCACAACATTGAAAAACACCAAAAAATTCAACAACAACCTCAACATTGAAAAACAACAACAACCTCAACATTGAAAAACACGAACAAATTCAACAACAACCTCGACATTGAAAAACACCCTCAAATTCAAAATCAACCTCAACATTGAAAAACACCAACAACCTCATCTTTGAAAAACACCAGCAAATTCAACAACAACCTCAACATTGAAAAACAACAACAACCTCAACATTGAAAAACAACAACAAATTCAACAAAAACTTCAACATTGAAAAACACCAACAAATTCAACAACAACCTCGAAATTGAAAAACACCAACAAATACAACAACAACCTCTACATTGAAAAACAACAACAACCTCAACATTGAAAAACACCAACAAATTCAACAACAACCTCGACATTGAAAAACACCCTCAAATTCAAAATCAACCTCAACATTGAACAACACCAACAACCTCAAAATTGAAAAAACACCAACAAATTCAACAACAACCTCAACATTTAAAAACAACAACAACCTCAACATTGAAAAACACCAACAAAATCAACAACAACCTCAACATTGAAAAACACCAACAAATTCAACAACAACCTCAACATTGAAAAACACCAAC
Source organism: Isurus oxyrinchus (assembly GCA_026770705.1). Taxonomy (NCBI): domain Eukaryota; kingdom Metazoa; phylum Chordata; class Chondrichthyes; order Lamniformes; family Lamnidae; genus Isurus; species Isurus oxyrinchus. Next base: position 719,294 of record JANJGN010000162.1, read on the forward strand.
AAATTCAACAACAACCTCAACTTTGAAAAACAACAACAACCTCAACATTGAAAAACACCAACAAATTCAAAAACAACCTCAACATTGAAAAACAACAACAAACTCAACATTGAAAAACACCAACAAATTCAACAACAACCTCAACATTGAAAAACAACAACAACCTCAACATTGAAAAACACCAACAAATTCAACAATAACCGCAACATTGAAAAACAATAACAACCTCAACATTGAAAAACACAAACAAATTCAACAACAACCTCGAAATTGAAAAACACCAACAAATTCAACAGCAACCACAACATTGAAAAACAACAACAACCTCAACATTGAAAAACACCAACAAATTCAACAACAACCTCAACATTGAAAAACAACAACAACCTCAACATTGAAAAACAACAACAAATTCAACAACAACCTCAACATTGAAAAACACCAACAAATTCAACAACAACCTCAGCATTGAAAAACAACAACAACCTCAACATTGAAAAACACCAACAAATTCAACAACAACCTCAACATTGAAAAACACCAACAAATTCAACAACAACCTCAGCATTGAAAAACAACAACAACCTCAACTTTGAAAAACACCAGCAAATTCAACAACAACCTCAACATTGAAAAACAACAACAACCTCAACATTGAAAAACAACAACAAATTCAACAAAAACTTCAACATTGAAAAACACCAACAAATTCAACAACAACCTCGAAATTGAAAAACACCAACAAATACAACAACAACCTCTACATTGAAAGACAACAACAACCTCAACATTGAAAAACACCAACAAATTCAACAACAACCTCAACATTGAAAAACAACAACAACCTCAACATTGCAAAACACCAGCAAATTCAACAACAACCTCAACATTTAAAAACACCAACAAAATCAACAACAACCTCAACATTGAAAAACAACAACAATCACAACATTGAAAAACACCAAAAAATTCAACAACAACCTCAACATTGAAAAACAACAACAACCTCAACATTGAAAAACACGAACAAATTCAACAACAACCTCGACATTGAAAAACACCCTCAAATTCAAAATCAACCTCAACATTGAAAAACACCAACAACCTCATCTTTGAAAAACACCAGCAAATTCAACAACAACCTCAACATTGAAAAACAACAACAACGTCAACATTGAAAAACAACAACAAATTCAACAAAAACTTCAACATTGAAAAACACCAACAAATTCAACAACAACCTCGAAATTGAAAAACACCAACAAATACAACAACAACCTCTACATTGAAAAACAACAACAACCTCAACATTGAAAAACACCAACAAATTCAACAACAACCTCGACATTGAAAAACACCCTCAAATTCAAAATCAACCTCAACATTGAACAACACCAACAACCTCAAAATTGAAAAAACACCAACAAATTCAACAACAACCTCAACATTGAAAAACACCAACAAAATCAACAACAACCTCAACATTGAAAAACACCAACAAATTCAACAACAACCTCAACATTGAAAAACACCAACAAATTCAACAACAACCTCAACTTTGAAAAACAACAACAACCTCAACATTGAAAAACACCAACAAATTCAAAAACAACCTCAACATTGAAAAACAACAACAAACTCAACATTGAAAAACACCAACAAATTCAACAACAACCTCAACATTGAAAAACAACAACAACCTCAACATTGAAAAACACCAACAAATTCAACAATAACCGCAACATTGAAAAACAATAACAACCTCAACATTGAAAAACACAAACAAATTCAACAACAACCTCGAAATTGAAAAACACCAACAAATTCAACAGCAACCACAACATTGAAAAACAACAACAACCTCAACATTGAAAAACACCAACAAATTCAACAACAACCTCAACATTGAAAAACAACAACAACCTCAACATTGAAAAACAACAACAAATTCAACAACAACCTCAACATTGAAAAACACCAACAAATTCAACAACAACCTCTGCATTGAAAAACAACAACAACCTCAACATTGAAAAACACCAACAAATTCAACAACAACCTCAACATTGAAAAACACCAACAAATTCAACAACAACCTCAGCATTGAAAAACAACAACAACCTCAACTTTGAAAAACACCAGCAAATTCAACAACAACCTCAACATTGAAAAACAACAACAACCTCAACATTGAAAAACAACAACAAATTCAACAAAAACTTCAACATTGAAAAACACCAACAAATTCAACAACAACCTCGAAATTGAAAAACACCAACAAATACAACAACAACCTCTACATTGAAAGACAACAACAACCTCAACATTGAAAAACACCAACAAATTCAACAACAACCTCAACATTGAAAAACAACAACAACCTCAACATTGCAAAACACCAGCAAATTCAACAACAACCTCAACATTTAAAAACACCAACAAAATCAACAACAACCTCAACATTGAAAAACAACAACAATCACAACATTGAAAAACACCAACAAATTCAACAACAACCTCAACATTGAAAAACAACAACAACCTCAACATTGAAAAACACGAACAAATTCAACAACAACCTCGACATTGAAAAACACCCTCAAATTCAAAATCAACCTCAACATTGAAAAACACCAACAACCTCAAAATTGAAAAAACACCAACAAATTCAACAACAAACTCAACATTTAAAAACAACAACAACCTCAACATTGAAAAACACCAACAAATTCAACAACAACCTCAGCATTGAAAAACAACAACAACCTCAACTTTGAAAAACACCAGCAAATTCAACAACAACCTCAACATTGAAAAACAACAACAACCTCAACATTGAAAAACAACAACAAATTCAACAACAACCTCAACATTGAAAAACACCAACAAATTCAACAACTACCTCAGCATTGAAAAACAACAACAACCTCAACATTGAAAAACACCAACAAATTCAACAACAACCTCAACATTGAAAAACACCAACAAATTCAACAACAAACTCAACATTTAAAAACAACAACAACCTCAAATTTGAAAAACACCAGCAAATTCAACAACAACCTCAACATTGAAAAACAACAACAACCTCAACATTGAAAAACAACAACAAATTCAACAAAAACTTCAACATTGAAAAACACCAACAAATTCAACAACAACCTCGAAATTGAAAAACACCAACAAATACAACAACAACCTCTACATTGAAAGACAACAACAACCTCAACATTGAAAAACACCAACAAATTCAACAACAACCTCAACATTGAAAAACAACAACAACCTCAACATTGCAAAACACCAGCAAATTCAACAACAACCTCAACATTTAAAAACACCAACAAAATCAACAACAACCTCAACATTGAAAAACAACAACAATCACAACATTGAAAAACACCAAAAAATTCAACAACAACCTCAACATTGAAAAACAACAACAACCTCAACATTGAAAAACACGAACAAATTCAACAACAACCTCGACATTGAAAAACACCCTCAAATTCAAAATCAACCTCAACATTGAAAAACACCAACAACCTCATCTTTGAAAAACACCAGCAAATTCAACAACAACCTCAACATTGAAAAACAACAACAACCTCAACATTGAAAAACAACAACAAATTCAACAAAAACTTCAACATTGAAAAACACCAACAAATTCAACAACAACCTCGAAATTGAAAAACACCAACAAATACAACAACAACCTCTACATTGAAAAACAACAACAACCTCAACATTGAAAAACACCAACAAATTCAACAACAACCTCGACATTGAAAAACACCCTCAAATTCAAAATCAACCTCAACATTGAACAACACCAACAACCTCAAAATTGAAAAAACACCAACAAATTCAACAACAACCTCAACATTTAAAAACAACAACAACCTCAACATTGAAAAACACCAACAAAATCAACAACAACCTCAACATTGAAAAACACCAACAAATTCAACAACAACCTCAACATTGAAAAACACCAACAAATTCAACAACAACCTCAACTTTGAAAAACAACAACAACCTCAACATTGAAAAACACCAACAAATTCAAAAACAACCTCAACATTGAAAAACAACAACAAACTCAACATTGAAAAACACCAACAAATTCAACAACAACCTCAACATTGAAAAACAACAACAACCTCAACATTGAAAAACACCAACAAATTCAACAATAACCGCAACATTGAAAAACAATAACAACCTCAACATTGAAAAACACAAACAAATTCAACAACAACCTCGAAATTGAAAAACACCAACAAATTCAACAGCAACCACAACATTGAAAAACAACAACAACCTCAACATTGAAAAACACCAACAAATTCAACAACAACCTCAACATTGAAAAACAACAACAACCTCAACATTGAAAAACAACAACAAATTCAACAACAACCTCAACATTGAAAAACACCAACAAATTCAACAACAACCTCAGCATTGAAAAACAACAACAACCTCAACATTGAAAAACACCAACAAATTCAACAACAACCTCAACATTGAAAAACACCAACAAATTCAACAACAACCTCAGCATTGAAAAACAACAACAACCTCAACTTTGAAAAACACCAGCAAATTCAACAACAACCTCAACATTGAAAAACAACAACAACCTCAACATTGAAAAACAACAACAAATTCAACAAAAACTTCAACATTGAAAAACACCAACAAATTCAACAACAACCTCGAAATTGAAAAACACCAACAAATACAACAACAACCTCTACATTGAAAGACAACAACAACCTCAACATTGAAAAACACCAACAAATTCAACAACAACCTCAACATTGAAAAACAACAACAACCTCAACATTGCAAAACACCAGCAAATTCAACAACAACCTCAACATTTAAAAACACCAACAAAATCAACAACAACCTCAACATTGAAAAACAACAACAATCACAACATTGAAAAACACCAAAAAATTCAACAACAACCTCAACATTGAAAAACAACAACAACCTCAACATTGAAAAACACGAACAAATTCAACAACAACCTCGACATTGAAAAACACCCTCAAATTCAAAATCAACCTCAACATTGAAAAACACCAACAACCTCATCTTTGAAAAACACCAGCAAATTCAACAACAACCTCAACATTGAAAAACAACAACAACCTCAACATTGAAAAACAACAACAAATTCAACAAAAACTTCAACATTGAAAAACACCAACAAATTCAACAACAACCTCGAAATTGAAAAACACCAACAAATACAACAACAACCTCTACATTGAAAAACAACAACAACCTCAACATTGAAAAACACCAACAAATTCAACAACAACCTCGACATTGAAAAACACCCTCAAATTCAAAATCAACCTCAACATTGAACAACACCAACAACCTCAAAATTGAAAAAACACCAACAAATTCAACAACAACCTCAACATTTAAAAACAACAACAACCTCAACATTGAAAAACACCAACAAAATCAACAACAACCTCAACATTGAAAAACACCAACAAATGCAACAACAACCTCAACATTGAAAAACACCAACAAATTCAACAACAACCTCAACTTTGAAAAACAACAACAACCTCAACATTGAAAAACACCAACAAATTCAAAAACAACCTCAACATTGAAAAACAACAACAAACTCAACATTGAAAAACACCAACAAATTCAACAACAACCTCAACATTGAAAAACAACAACAACCTCAACATTGAAAAACACCAACAAATTCAACAATAACCGCAACATTGAAAAACAATAACAACCTCAACATTGAAAAACACAAACAAATTCAACAACAACCTCGAAATTGAAAAACACCAACAAATTCAACAGCAACCACAACATTGAAAAACAACAACAACCTCAACATTGAAAAACACCAACAAATTCAACAACAACCTCAACATTGAAAAACAACAACAACCTCAACATTGAAAAACAACAACAAATTCAACAACAACCTCAACATTGAAAAACACCAACAAATTCAACAACAACCTCTGCATTGAAAAACAACAACAACCTCAACATTGAAAAACACCAACAAATTCAACAACAACCTCAACATTGAAAAACACCAACAAATTCAACAACAACCTCAGCATTGAAAAACAACAACAACCTCAACTTTGAAAAACACCAGCAAATTCAACAACAACCTCAACATTGAAAAACAACAACAACCTCAACATTGAAAAACAACAACAAATTCAACAAAAACTTCAACATTGAAAAACACCAACAAATTCAACAACAACCTCGAAATTGAAAAACACCAACAAATACAACAACAACCTCTACATTGAAAGACAACAACAACCTCAACATTGAAAAACACCAACAAATTCAACAACAACCTCAACATTGAAAAACAACAACAACCTCAACATTGCAAAACACCAGCAAATTCAACAACAACCTCAACATTTAAAAACACCAACAAAATCAACAACAACCTCAACATTGAAAAACAACAACAATCACAACATTGAAAAACACCAACAAATTCAACAACAACCTCAACATTGAAAAACAACAACAACCTCAACATTGAAAAACACGAACAAATTCAACAACAACCTCGACATTGAAAAACACCCTCAAATTCAAAATCAACCTCAACATTGAAAAACACCAACAACCTCAAAATTGAAAAAACACCAACAAATTCAACAACAAACTCAACATTTAAAAACAACAACAACCTCAACATTGAAAAACACCAACAAATTCAACAACAACCTCAGCATTGAAAAACAACAACAACCTCAACTTTGAAAAACACCAGCAAATTCAACAACAACCTCAACGTTGAAAAACAACAACAACCTCAACATTGAAAAACAACAACAAATTCAACAACAACTTCAACATTGAAAAACACCAACAAATTCAACAACAACCTCGAAATTGAAAAACACCAACAAATACAACAACAACCTCTACATTGAAAAACAACAACAACCTCAACATTGAAAAACACCAACAAATTCAACAACAACCTCAACATTGAAAAACAACAACAACCTCAACATTGCAAAACACCAGCAAATTCAACAACAACCTCAACATTTAAAAACACCAACAAATTCAACAACAACCTCAACATTGAAAAACACCAACAAATTCAACAACAACCTCGACATTGAAAAACACCCTCAATTTCAAAATCAACCTCAACATTGAAAAACACCAACAACCTCAAAATTGAAAAAACACCAACAAATTCAACAACAACCTCAACATTTAAAAACAACAACAACCTCAACATTGAAAAACACCAACAAATTCAACAACAACCTCAACATTGAAAAACACCAACAAATTCAACAAAAACCTCAACATTGAAAAACACCAACAAACTCAACAACAACCTCAACATTGAAATATAACAACAACCTCAACATTGAAAAACACCAGCAAATTCAACAACAACCTCAACATAGAAAAACACCAACAAATTCAACAACAATCTCAACATTGAAAAACACCAACAAATTCAACAACAACCTCAACTTTGAAAAACAACAACAACCTCAACATTGAAAAACACCAACAAATTCAACAACAACCTCAACATTGAAAAACAACAACAAACTCAACATTGAAAAACACCAACAAATTCAACAACAACCTCAACATTGAAAAACAACAACAACCTCAACATTGAAAAACACCAACAAATTCAACAATAACCTCAACATTGAAAAACAATAACAACCTCAACATTGAAAAACACAAACAAATTCAACAACAACCTCGAAATTGAAAAACACCAACAAATTCAACAGCAACCACAACATTGAAAAACAACAACAACCTCAACATTGAAAAACAACAACAAATTCAACAACAACCTCAACATTGAAAAACACCAACAAATTCAACAACAACATCAGCATTGAAAAACAACAACAAATTCAACAACAACCTCAGCATTGAAAAACAACAACAACCTCAACTTTGAAAAACACCAGCAAATTCAACAACAACCTCAACATTGAAAAACAACAACAACCTCAACATTGAAAAACAACAACAAATTCAACAAAAACTTCAACATTGAAAAACACCAACAAATTCAACAACAACCTCGAAATTGAAAAACACCAACAAATACAACAACAACCTCTACATTGAAAGACAACAACAACCTCAACATTGAAAAACACCAACAAATTCAACAACAACCTCAACATTGAAAAACAACAACAACCTCAACATTGCAAAACACCAGCAAATTCAACAACAACCTCAACATTTAAAAACACCAACAAAATCAACAACAACCTCAACATTGAAAAACAACAACAATCACAACATTGAAAAACACCAACAAATTCAACAACAACCTCAACATTGAAAAACAACAACAACCTCAACATTGAAAAACACGAACAAATTCAACAACAACCTCGACATTGAAAAACACCCTCAAATTCAAAATCAACCTCAACATTGAAAAACACCAACAACCTCATCTTTGAAAAACACCAGCAAATTCAACAACAACCTCAACATTGAAAAACAACAACAACCTCAACATTGAAAAACAGCAACAAATTCAACAAAAACTTCAACATTGAAAAACACCAACAAATTCAACAACAACCTCGAAATTGAAAAACACCAACAAATACAACAACAACCTCTACATTGAAAAACAACAACAACCTCAACATTGAAAAACACCAACAAATTCAACAACAACCTCGACATTGAAAAACACCCTCAAATTCAAAATCAACCTCAACATTGAACAACACCAACAACCTCAAAATTGAAAAAACACCAACAAATTCAACAACAACCTCAACATTTAAAAACAACAACAACCTCAACATTGAAAAACACCAATAAAATCAACAACAACCTCAACATTGAAAAACACCAACAAATTCAACAACAACCTCAACATTGAAAAACACCAACAAATTCAACAACAACCTCAACTTTGAAAAACAACAACAACCTCAACATTGAAAAACACCAACAAATTCAAAAACAACCTCAACATTGAAAAACAACAACAAACTCACATTGAAAAACACCAACAAATTCAACAACAACCTCAACATTGAAAAACAACAACAACCTCAACATTGAAAAACACCAACAAATTCAACAATAACCGCAACATTGAAAAACAATAACAACCTCAACATTGAAAAACACAAACAAATTCAACAACAACCTCGAAATTGAAAAACACCAACAAATTCAACAGCAACCACAACATTGAAAAACAACAACAACCTCAACATTGAAAAACACCAACAAATTCAACAACAACCTCAACATTGAAAAACAACAAAAACCTCAACATTGAAAAACAACAACAAATTCAACAACAACCTCAACATTGAAAAACACCAACAAATTCAACAACAATCTCAGCATTGAAAAACAACAACAACCTCAACATTGAAAAACACCAACAAATTCAACAACAACCTCAACATTGAAAAACACCAACAAATTCAACAACAACCTCAGCATTGAAAAACAACAACAACCTCAACTTTGAAAAACACCAGCAAATTCAACAACAACCTCAACATTGAAAAACAACAACAACCTCAACATTGAAAAACAACAACAAATTCAACAAAAACTTCAACATTGAAAAACACCAACAAATTCAACAACAACCTCGAAATTGAAAAACACCAACAAATACAACAACAACCTCTACATTGAAAGACAACAACAACCTCAACATTGAAAAACACCAACAAATTCAACAACAACCTCAACATTGAAAAACAACAACAACCTCAACATTGCAAAACACCAGCAAATTCAACAACAACCTCAACATTTAAAAACACCAACAAAATCAACAACAACCTCAACATTGAAAAACAACAACAATCACAACATTGAAAAACACCAACAAATTCAACAACAACCTCAACATTGAAAAACAACAACAACCTCAACATTGAAAAACACGAACAAATTCAACAACAACCTCGACATTGAAAAACACCCTCAAATTCAAAATCAACCTCAACATTGAAAAACACCAACAACCTCAAAATTGAAAAAACACCAACAAATTCAACAACAAACTCAACATTTAAAAACAACAACAACCTCAACATTGAAAAACACCAACAAATTCAACAACAACCTCAGCATTGAAAAACAACAACAACCTCAACTTTGAAAAACACCAGCAAATTCAACAACAACCTCAACGTTGAAAAACAACAACAACCTCAACATTGAAAAACAACAACAAATTCAACAACAACTTCAACATTGAAAAACACCAACAAATTCAACAACAACCTCGAAATTGAAAAACACCAACAAATACAACAACAACCTCTACATTGAAAAACAACAACAACCTCAACATTGAAAAACACCAACAAATTCAACAACAACCTCAACATTGAAAAACAACAACAACCTCAACATTGCAAAACACCAGCAAATTCAACAACAACCTCAACATTTAAAAACACCAACAAATTCAACAACAACCTCAACATTGAAAAACACCAACAAATTCAACAACAACCTCGACATTGAAAAACACCCTCAATTTCAAAATCAACCTCAACATTGAAAAACACCAACAACCTCAAAATTGAAAAAACACCAACAAATTCAACAACAACCTCAACATTTAAAAACAACAACAACCTCAACATTGAAAAACACCAACAAATTCAACAACAACCTCAACATTGAAAAACACCAACAAATTCAACAAAAACCTCAACATTGAAAAACACCAACAAACTCAACAACAACCTCAACATTGAAATATAACAACAACCTCAACATTGAAAAACACCAGCAAATTCAACAACAACCTCAACATTGAAAAACACCAACAAATTCAACAACAACCTCAACATTGAAAAACACCAACAAATTCAACAACAACCTCAACTTTGAAAAACAACAACAACCTCAACATTGAAAAACACCAACAAATTCAACAACAACCTCAACATTGAAAAACAACAACAAACTCAAGATTGAAAAACACCAACAAATTCAACAACAACCTCAACATTGAAAAACAACAACAACCTCAACATTGAAAAACACCAACAAATTCAACAATAACCTCAACATTGAAAAACAATAACAACCTCAACATTGAAAAACACAAACAAATTCAACAACAACCTCGAAATTGAAAAACACCAACAAATTCAACAGCAACCACAACATTGAAAAACAACAACAACCTCAACATTGAAAAACACCAACAAATTCAACAAAAACCTCAACATTGTAAAACAACAACAACCTCAACATTGAAAAACAACAACAAATTCAACAACAACCTCAACATTGAAAAACACCAACAAATTCAACAACAACCTCAGCATTGAAAAACAACAACAACCTCAACATTGAAAAACACCAACAAATTCAACAACAACCTCAACATTGAAAAACACCAACAAATTCAACAACAACCTCAGCATTGAAAAACAACAACAACCTCATCTTTGAAAAACACCAGCAAATTCAACTACAACCTCAACATTGAAAAACAACAACAACCTCAACATTGAAAAACAACAACAAATTCAACAAAAACTTCAACATTGAAAAACACCAACAAATTCAACAACAACCTCGAAATTGAAAAACACCAACAAATACAACAACAACCTCTACATTGAAAAACAACAACAACCTCAACATTGAAAAACACCAACAAATTCAACAACAACCTCGACATTGAAAAACACCCTCAAATTCAAAATCAACCTCAACATTGAACAACACCAACAACCTCAAAATTGAAAAAACACCAACAAATTCAACAACAACCTCAACATTTAAAAACAACAACAACCTCAACATCGAAAAACACCAACAAAATCAACAACAACCTCAACATTGAAAAACACCAACAAATTCAACAACAACCTCAACATTGAAAAACACCAACAAATTCAACAACAACCTCAACTTTGAAAAACAACAACAACCTCAACATTGAAAAACACCAACAAATTCAAAAACAACCTCAACATTGAAAAACAACAACAAACTCAACATTGAAAAACACCAACAAATTCAACAACAACCTCAACATTTAAAAACAACAACAACCTCAACATTGAAAAACACCAACAAATTCAACAATAACCTCAAGATTGAAAAACAATAACAACCTCAACATTGAAAAACACAAACAAATTCAACAACAACCTCGAAATTGAAAAACACCAACAAATTCAACAGCAACCACAACATTGAAAAACAACAACAACCTCAACATTGAAAAACACCAACAAATTCAACAACAACCTCAACATTGAAAAACAACAACAACCTCAACATTGAAAAACAACAACAAATTCAACAACAACCTCAACATTGAAAAACACCAACAAATTCAACAACAACCTCAGCATTGAAAAACAACAACAACCTCAACATTGAAAAACACCAACAAATTCAACAACAACCTCAACATTGAAAAATACCAACAAATTCAACAACAACCTCAGCATCGAAAAACAACAACAACCTCAACTTTGAAAAACACCAGCAAATTCAACAACAACCTCAACATTGAAAAACAACAACAACCTCAACATTGAAAAACAACAACAAATTCAACAAAAACTTCAACATTGAAAAACACCAACAAATTCAACAACAACCTCGAAATTGAAAAACACCAAGAAATACAACAACAACCTCTACATTGAAAGACAACAACAACCTCAACATTGAAAAACACCAACAAATTCAACAACAACCTCAACATTGAAAAACAACAACAACCTCAACATTGCAAAACACCAGCAAATTCAACAACAACCTCAACATTTAAAAACACCAACAAAATCAACAACAACCTCAACATTGAAAAACAACAACAATCACAACATTGAAAAACACCAACAAATTCAACAACAACCTCAACATTGAAAAACAACAACAACCTCAACATTGAAAAACACGAACAAATTCAACAACAACCTCGACATTGAAAAACACCCTCAAATTCAAAATCAACCTCAACATTGAAAAACACCAACAACCTCAAAATTGAAAAAACACCAACAAATTCAACAACAAACTCAACATTTAAAAACAACAACAACCTCAACATTGAAAAACACCAACAAATTCAACAACAACCTCAGCATTGAAAAACAACAACAACCTCAACTTTGAAAAACACCAGCAAATTCAACAACAACCTCAACGTTGAAAAACAACAACAACCTCAACATTGAAAAACAACAACAAAATCAACAACAACTTCAACATTGAAAAACACCAACAAATTCAACAACAACCTCGAAATTGAAAAACACCAACAAATACAACAACAACCTCTACATTGAAAAACAACAACAACCTCAACATTGAAAAACACCAACAAATTCAACAACAACCTCAACATTGAAAAACAACAACAACCTCAACATTGCAAAACACCAGCAAATTCAACAACAACCTCAACATTTAAAAACACCAACAAATTCAACAACAACCTCAACATTGAAAAACACCAACAAATTCAACAACAACCTCGACATTGAAAAACACCCTCAAATTCAAAATCAACCTCAACATTGAAAAACACCAACAACCTCAAAATTGAAAAAACACCAACAAATTCAACAACAACCTCAACATTTAAAAACAACAACAACCTCAACATTGAAAAACACCAACAAATTCAACAACAACCTCAACATTGAAAAACACCAACAAATTCAACAAAAACCTCAACATTGAAAAACACCAACAAACTCAACAACAACCTCAACATTGAAATATAACAACAACCTCAACATTGAAAAACACCAGCAAATTCAACAACAACCTCAACATTGAAAAACACCAACAAATTCAACAACAACCTCAACATTGAAAAACACCAACAAATTCAACAACAACCTCAACATTGAAAAACAACAACAACCTAAACATTGAAAAACACCAACAAATTCAACAACAACCTCAACATTGAAAAACAACAACAACCTCAACATTGAAAAACACCAACAAATTCAACAACAACCTCAACATTGAAAAACACCAACAAATTCAACAACAACCTCAGCATTGAAAAACAACAACAACCTCAACATTGAAAAACACCAACAAATTCAACAACAACCTCAACATTGAAAAACAACAACAACCTCAACATTGAAAAACACCAGCAAATTCAACAACAACTTCAACATTGAAAAACACCAACAAATTCAACAACAACCTCGAAATTGAAAAACACCAACAAATACAACAACAACCTCAACATTGAAAAACAACAAAAACCTCAACATTGAAAAACACCAACAAATTCAACAACAACCTCAACATTGAAAAACAACAACAACCTCAACATTGCAAAACACCAACAAATTCAACAACAACCTCAACATTGAAAAACAACAACAATCTCAACATTGAAAAACACCAACAAATTCAACAACAACCTCAACATTGAAAAACAACAACAACCTCAACATTGAAAAACACCAACAAATTCAACAACAACCTCGACATTGAAAAACACCCTCAAATTCAAAATCAACCTCAACATTGAACAACTCCAACAACCTCAAAATTGAAAAAACACCAACAAATTCAACAACAACCTCAACATTTAAAAACAACAACAACCTCAACATTGAAAAACACCAACAAAATCAACAACAACCTCAACATTGAAAAACACCAACAAATTCAACAACAAACCTACATTGAAAAACACCAACAAATTCAACAACAACCTCAACTTTGAAAAACAACAACAACCTCAACATTGAAAAACACCAACAAATTCAACAACAACCTCAGCATTGAAATACAACAACAAACTCAACATTGAAAAACACCAACAAATTCAACAACAACCTTAACATTGAAAAACAACAACAACCTCGAAATTGAAAAACACCAACAAATTCAACAGCAACCACAACATTGTATAACAACAACAACCTCAACATTGAAAAACACCAACAAATTCAACAACAACCTCAACATTGAAAAACAACAACAACCTCAACATTGAAAAACACCAACAAATTCAACAACAACCTCAACATTGAAAAACACCAACAAATTCAACAACAACCTCAGCATTGAAAAACAACAACAACCTCAACATTGAAAAACACTAACAAATTCAACAACAACCTCAACATTGAAAAACAACAACAACCTCAACATTGAAAAACACCAACAAATTCAACAACAACTTCAACATTGAAAAACACCAACAAATTCAACAACAACCTCGAAATTGAAAAACACCAACAAATTCAACAACAACCTCAACATTGAAAAACAACAACAACCTCAACATTGAAAAACACCAACAAATTCAACAACAACCTCAAAATTGAAAAACAACAGCAACCTCAACTTTGAAAAACACCAACAAATTCAACAACAACCTCAACATTGAAAAACAACAACAAACTAAACATTGAAAAACACCAACAAATTCAACAACAACCTCAACATTGAAAAACAACAACAACCTCAACATTGAAAAACACCAACAAATTCAACAACAACCTCAACATTGAAAAACACCAACAAATTCAACAACAACCTCAACATTGAAAAACACTAACAAATTTAACAACAACCTCGAAATTGAAAAACACCAACAAATTCAACGACAAACTCAACATTGAAAAACACCAACAAATTCAACAACTACCTCAACATTGAAAAACAACAACAACCTGAACATTGAAAAACACCAACAAATTCAACAACAATCTCAACATTGAAAAGCACCAACAAATTCAACAACAACCTCAACATTGAAAAACAACAACAACCTCAACATTGAAAAACACCAACAACTTCAACAACAACCTCAACATTGAAAAACAACAACAACCTCAACATTGAAAAACACCAACAAATTCAACAACAACCTCAACATTGAAAACCAACAACAAACTCAACATTGAAAAACACCAACAAATTCAACAACAACCTCAACATTGAAAAACAATAACAACCTCATCATTGAAAAACACCAACAAATTCAACAACAACCTCAACATTGAAAAACACCAACAAATTCAACAACAACCTCAAAATTGAAAAACAACAACAACCTAAACATTGAAAAACACCAACAAATTCAACAACAACCTCAACATTGAAAAACAACAACAACCTCAACATTGAAAAACACCAACAAATTCAACAACAACCTCAACATTGAAAAACACCAACAAATTCAACAACAACCTCAGCATTGAAAAACAACAACAACCTCAACATTGAAAAACACCAACAAATTCAACAACAACCTGAACATTGAAAAACAACAACAACCTCAACATTGAAAAACACCAACAAATTCAACAACAACTTCAACATTGAAAAACACCAACAAATTCAACAACAACCTCGAAATTGAAAAACACCAACAAATACAACAACAACCTCAACATTGAAAATCAACAACAACCTCATCGTTGAAAAACACCAACAAATTCAACAACAACCTCAACATTGACAAACACCAACTAATTCAACAGCAACCTCAGCATTGAAAAACAACAACAACCTCAACATTGAAAAACACCAACAAATTCAACAACAACCTCAACATTGCAAAACAACAACAACCTCAACTTTGAAAAACACCAGCAAATTCAACAACAACTTCAACATTGAAAAACACCAACAAATTCAACAGCAACCTCGAAATTGAAAAACAACAAAAACCTCAACATTGAAAAACACCAACAAATTCAACAACAACCTCAACATTGAAAAACAACAACAACCTCAACATTGCAAAACACCAGCAAATTAAACAACAACCTGAACGTTTCAAAACACCAACAAATTCAACAACAACCTCAACATTGAAAAACAACAACAACCTCAACATTGAAAAACACCAACAAATTCAACAACAACCTCGACATTGAAAAACACCCTCAAATTCAAAATCAACGTCAACATTGAACAACACCAACAACCTCAAAATTGAAAAAACACCAACAAATTCAACAACAACCTCAACATTTAAAAACAACAACAACCTCAACATTGAAAAACACCAACAAATTCAACAACAACCTCAACATTTAAAAACACCAACAAATTCAACAACAGCCTCAACATTGAAAAACACCAACAAACTCAACAACAACCTAAAGATTGAAAAATAACAACAACCTCAACATTGAAAAACACCAACAAATTCAACAACAACCTCAACATTGAAAAACACCAACAAATTCAACAACAACCTCGAAATTGAAAAACACCAACAAATTCAACAACAAACTCAACATTGAAAAACGCCAACAAATTCAACAACAACCTCAACATTGAAAAACAACAACAACCTCAACATTGAAAAACACCAACAAAGTCAACAACAACCTCAACATTGAAAAGCACCAACAAATTCAACAACAACCTCAACATTCAAAAACAACAACAACCTCAACATTGAAAAACATCAACAAATTAAAAAATAACCTCAACATTGAAAAACAACAACAACCTCAACATTGAAAAACACCAACAAATTCAACAACAACCTCAACATTGAAAAACTACAACAAACTCAACATTGAAAAACACCAACAAATTCAACAACAACCTCAACATTGAAAAACAACAACAACCTCAACATTGAAAAACACCAACAAATTCAACAACAACCTCAACATTGAAAAACAACAACAACCTCAACATTGAAAAACACCAACAAATTCAACAACAACCTCAACATTGAAAAACAACAACAACCTCAACATTGAAAAACACCAACAAATTCAACAACAACCTCAACATTGAAAAACACCAACAAATTCAACAACAACCTCAGCATTGAAAAACAACAACAACCTCAACTTTGAAAAACACCAGCAAATTCAACAACAACCTCAACATTGAAAAACAACAACAACCTCAACATTTAAAAACACCAACAAGTTCAACAACAACTTCAACATTGAAAAACACCAACAAATTCAACAACAACCTCGAAATTGAAAAACACCAACAAATACAACAACAACCTCTACATTGAAAAACAACAACAACCTCAACATTGAAAAACACGAACAAATTCAACAACAACCTCAACATTGAAAAACAACAACAACCTCAACATTGCAAAAAACCAGCAAATTCAACAACAACCTCAACATTTAAAAACACCAACAAATTCAACAACAACCTCAACATTGAAAAACAACAACAATCACAACATTGAAAAACACCAACAAATTCAACAACAACCTCAACATTGAAAAACAACAACAACCTCAACATTGAAAAACACCAACAAATTCAACAACAACCTCGACATTGAAAAACACCCTCAAATTCAAAATCAACCTCAACATTGAAAAACACCAACAACCTCAAAATTGAAAAAACACCAACAAATTCAACAACAACCTCAACATTTAAAAACAACAACAACCTCAACATTGAAAAACACCAACAAATTCAACAACAACCTCAACATTGAAAAACACCAACAAATTCAACAACAACCTCAACATTGAAAAACACCAACAAAATCAACAACAACCTCAACATTGAAATATAACAACAACCTCAACATTGAAAAACACCAGCAAATTCAACAACAACCTCAACATTGAAAAACACCAACAAATTCAACAACAACCTCAACATTGAAAAACACCAACAAATTCAACAACAACCTCAACATTGAAAAACAACAACAACCTAAACATTGAAAAACACCAACAAATTCAACAACAACCTCAACATTGAAAAACAACAACAACCTCAACATTGAAAAACACCAACAAATTCAACAACAACCTCAACATTGAAAAACACCAACAAATTCAACAACAACCTCAACATTGAAAAACAACAACAACCTCAACATTGAAAAACACCAACAAATTCAACAACAACTTCAACGTTGAAAAACACCAACAAATTAAACAACAACCTCGAAATTGAAAAACACCAACAAATTCAACAACAACCTCAACATTGAAAAACAACAACAACCTCAACATTGAAAAACACCAACAAATTCAACAACAACCTCAAAATTGAAAAACAACAGCAACCTCAACTTTGAAAAAGACCAACAAATTCAACAACAACCTCAACTTTGAAAAACAACAACAAACTAAACATTGAAAACCACCAACAAATTCAACAACAACCTCAACATTGAAAAACAACAACAACCTCAACATTGAAAAACACCAACAAATTCAACAACAACCTCAACATTGAAAAACACCAACAAATTCAACAACAACCTCAACATTGAAAAACACTAACAAATTCAACAACAACCTCGAAATTGAAAAACACCAACAAATTCAACGACAAACTCAACATTGAAAAACACCAACAAATTCAACAACAACCTCAACATTGAAAAACAACAACAACCTCAACATTGAAAAACACCAACAAATTCAACAACAATCTCAACATTGAAAAGCACCAACAAATTCAACAACAACCTCAACATTGAAAAACAACAACAACCTCAACATTGAAAAACACCAACAACTTCAACAACAACCTCAACATTGAAAAACAACAACAACCTCAACATTGAAAAACACCAACAAATTCAACAACAACCTCAACATTGAAAACCAACAACAAACTCAACATTGAAAAACACCAACAAATTCAACAACAACCTCAACATTGAAAAACAATAACAACCTCATCATTGAAAAACACCAACAAATTCAACAACAACCTCAACATTGAAAAACACCAACAAATTCAACAACAACCTCATAATTGAAAAACAACAACAACCTAAACATTGAAAAACACCAACAAATTCAACAACAACCTCAACATTGAAAAACAACAACAACCTCAACATTGAAAAACACCAACAAATTCAACAACAACCTCAACATTGAAAAACACCAACAAATTCAACAACAACCTCAGCATTGAAAAACAACAACAACCTCAACATTGAAAAACACCAACAAATTCAACAACAACCTGAACATTGAAAAACAACAACAATCTCAACATTGAAAAACACCAACAAATTCAACAACAACTTCAACATTGAAAAACACCAACAAATTCAACAACAACCTCGAAATTGAAAAACACCAACAAATACAACAACAACCTCAACATTGAAAATCAACAACAACCTCATCGTTGAAAAACACCAACAAATTCAACAACAACCTCAACATTGACAAACACCAACAAATTCAACAGCAACCTCAGCATTGAAAAACAACAACAACCTCAACATTGAAAAACACCAACAAATTCAACAACAACCTCAACATTGAAAAACAACAACAACCTCAACATTGAAAAACACCAGCAAATTCAACAACAACCTCAACATTGAAAAACAACAAAAACCTCAACATTGAAAAACACCAACAAATTCAACAACAACCTCAACATTGAAAAACAACAACAACCTCAACATTGCAAAACACCAGCAAATTAAACAACAACCTGAACATTTAAAAACACCAACAAATTCAACAACAACCTCAACATTGAAAAACAACAACAACCTCAACATTGAAAAACACCAACAAATTCAACAACAACCTCGACATTGAAAAACAACCTCAAATTCAAAATCAACGTCAACATTGAACAACACCAACAACCTCAAAATTGAAAAAACACCAACAAAATCAACAACAACCTCAACATTTAAAAACAACAACAACCTCAACATTGAAAAACACCAACAAATTCAACAACAACCTCAACATTTAAAAACACCAACAAATTCAACAACAGCCTCAACATTGAAAAACACCAACAAACTCAACAACAACCTAAAGATTGAAAAATAACAACAACCTCAACATTGAAAAACACCAACAAATTCAACAACAACCTCAACATTGAAAAACACCAACAAATTCAACAACAACTTCGAAATTGAAAAACACCAACAAATTCAACAACAAACTCAACATTGAAAAACGCCAACAAATTCAACAACAACCTCAACATTGAAAAACAACAACAACCTCAACATTGAAAAACACCAACAAAGTCAACAACAACCTCAACATTGAAAAGCACCAACAAATTCAACAACAACCTCAACATTCAAAAACAACAACAACCTCAACATTGAAAAACACCAACAAATTCAAAAATAACCTCAACATTGAAAAACAACAACAACCTCAACATTGAAAAACACCAACAAATTCAACAACAACCTCAACATTGAAAAACTACAACAAATTCAACATTGAAAAACACCAACAAATTCAACAACAACCTCAACATTGAAAAACACCCACAAATTCAACAACAACCTCAACATTGAAAAACAACAACAACCTCAACATTGAAAAACACCAACAAATTCAACAACAACCTCAACATTGAAAAACAAAAACAACCTCAACATTGAAAAACACCAATAAATTCAACAACAACCTCAACATTGAAAAACACCAACAAATTCAACAACAACCTCAGCATTGAAAAACAACAACAACCTCAACTTTGAAAAACACCAGCAAATTCAACAACAACCTCAACATTGAAAAACAACAACAACCTCAACATTGAAAAACACCAACAAATTCAACAACAACTTCAACATTGAAAAACACCAACAAATTCAACAACAACCTCGAAATTGAAAAACACCAACAAATACAACAACAACCTCTACATTGAAAAACAACAACAACCTCAACATTGAAAAACACGAACAAATTCAACAACAACCTCAACATTGAAAAACAACAACAACCTCAACATTGCAATACACCAGCAAATTCAACAACAACCTCAACATTTAAAAACACCAACAAATTCAACAACAACCTCAACATTGAAAAACAACAACAATCACAACATTGAAAAACACCAACAAATTCAACAACAACCTCAACATTGAAAAACAACAACAACCTCAACATTGAAAAACACCAACAAATTCAACAACAACCTCGACATTGAAAAACACCCTCAAATTCAAAATCAACCTCAACATTGAAAAACACCAACAACCTCAAAATTGAAAAAACACCAACAAATTCAACAACAACCTCAACATTTAAAAACAACAACAACCTCAACATTGAAAAACACCAACAAATTCAACAACAACCTCAACATTGAAAAACACCAACAAATTCAACAACAACCTCAACATTGAAAAACACCAACAAACTCAACAACAACCTCAACATTGAAATATAACAACAACCTCAACATTGAAAAACACCAGCAAATTCAACAACAACCTCAACATTGAAAAACACCAACAAATTCAACAACAACCTCAACATTGAAAAACACCAACAAATTCAACAACAACCTCAACATTGAAAAACAACAACAACCTAAACATTTAAAAACACCAACAAATTCAACAACAACCTCAACATTGAAAAACAACAACAACCTCAACATTGAAAAACACCAACAAATTCAACAACAACCTCAACATTGAAAAACACCAACAAATTCAACAACAACCTCAGCATTGAAAAACAACAACAACCTCAACATTGAAAAACACCAACAAATTCAACAACAACCTCAACATTGAAAAACAACAACAACCTCAACATTGAAAAACACCAGCAAATTCAACAACAACTTCAACATTGAAATACACCAACAAATTCAACAACAACCTCGAAATTGAAAAACACCAACAAATACAACAACAACCTCAACATTGAAAAACAACAAAAACCTCAACATTGAAAAACACCAACAAATTCAACAACAACCTCAACATTGAAAAACAACAACAACCTCAACATTGCAAAACACCAACAAATTCAACAACAACCTCAACATTGAAAAACAACAACAATCTCAACATTGAAAAACACCAACAAATTCAACAACAACCTCAACATTGAAAAACAACAACAACCTCAACATTGAAAAACACCAACAAATTCAACAACAACCTCGACATTGAAAAACACCCTCAAATTCAAAATCAAACTCAACATTGAACAACACCAAGAACCTCAAAATTGAAAAAACACCAACAAATTCAACAACAACCTCAACATTTAAAAACAACAACAACCTCAACATTGAAAAACACCAACAAAATCAACAACAACCTCAACATTGAAAAACACCAACAAATTCAACAACAACCTCAACATTGAAAAACACCAACAAATTCAACAACAACCTCAACTTTGAAAAACAACAACAACCTCAACATTGAAAAACACCAACAAATTCAACAATAACCTCAACATTGAAAAACAACAACAACCTCAACATTGAAAAACACAAACAAATTCAACAACAGCCTCGAAATTGAAAAACACCAACAAATTCAACAACAACCACAACATTGAAAAACAACAACAACCTCAACATCGAAAAACACCAACAAATTCAACAACAACCTCAACATTGAAAAACAACAACAACCTCAACATTGAAAAACACCAACAAATTCAACAACAACCTCAACATTGAAAAACACCAACAAATTCAACAACAACCTCAGCATTGAAAAACAACAACAACCTCAACATTGAAAAACACCAACAAATTCAACAACAACCTCAACATTGAAAAACAACAACAACCTCAACATTGAAAAACACCAACAAATTCAACAACAACTTCAACATTGAAAAACACCAACAAATTCAACAACAACCTCGAAATTGAAAAACACCAACAAATTCAACAACAACCTCAACATTGAAAAACAACAACAACCTCAACATTGAAAAACACCAACAAATTCAACAACAACCTCAAAATTGAAAAACAACAGCGACCTCAACTTTGAAAAACACCAACAAATTCAACAACAACCTCAACATTGAAAAACAACAACAAACTAAACATTGAAAAACACCAACAAATTCAACAACAACCTCAACATTGAAAAACAACAACAACCCCAACATTGAAAAACACCAACAAATTCAACAACAACCTCAACATTGAAAAACACCAACAAATTCAACAACAACCTCAACATTGAAAAACACTAACAAATTCAACAACAACCTCGAAATTGAAAAACACCAACAAATTCAACGACAAACTCAACATTGAGAAACAACAACAAATTCAACAATAACCTCAACATTGAAAAACAACAACAACGTCAACATTGAAAAACACCAACAAATTCAACAACAATCTCAACATTGAAAAGCACCAACAAATTCAACAACAACCTCAACATTGAAAAACAACAACAACCTCAACATTGAAAAACACCAACAAATTCAACAACAACCTCAACATTGAAAAACAACAACAACCTCAACATTGAAAAACACCAACAAATTCAACAACAACCTCAACATTGAAAACCAACAACAAACTCAACATTGAAAAACACCAACAAATTCAACAACAACCTGAACATTGAAAAACAATAACAACCTCATCATTGAAAAACACCAACAAATTCAACAAAAACCTCAACATTGAAAAACACCAACAAATTCAACAACAACCTCAACATTGAAAAACAACAACAACCTAAACATTGAAAAACACCAACAAATTCAACAACACCCTCAACATTGAAAAACAACAACAACCTCAATATTGAAAAACACCAACAAATTCAACAACAACCTCAACATTGAAAAACACCAACAAATTCAACAACAACCTCAGCATTGAAAAACAACAACAACCTCAACATTGAAAAACACCAACAAATTCAACAACAACCTGAACATTGAAAAACAACAACAACCTGAACATTGAAAAACACCAACAAATTCAACAACAACTTCAACATTGAAAAACACCAACAAATTCAACAACAACCTCGAAATTGAAAAACACCAACAAATACAACAACAACCTCAACATTGAAAATCAACAACAACCTCAACGTTGAAAAACACAATCAAATTCAACAACAACCTCAACATTGACAAACACCAGCAAATTCAACAGCAACCTCAGCATTGAAAAACAACAATAACCTCAACTTTGAAAAACACCAGCAAATTCAACAACAACTTCAACATTGAAAAACACCAACAAATTCAACAGCAACCTCGAAATTGAAAAACAACAAAAAACTCAACATTGAAAAACACCAACAAATTCAACAACAACCTCAACATTGAAAAACAACAACAACCTCAACATTGCAAAACACCAGCAAATTAAACAACAACCTGAACATTTAAAAACACCAACACATTCAACAACAACCTCAACATTGAAAAACAACAACAACCTCAACATTGAAAAACACCAACAAATTCAACAACAACCTCGACAGTGAAAAACACCCTCAAATTCAAAATCAACGTCAACATTGAAAAACACCAACAACCTCAAAATTGAAAAAACACCAACAAATTCAACAACAACCTCAACATTTAAAAACAACAACAACCTCAACTTTGAAAAACACCAACAAATTCAACAACAATCACAACATTTAAAAACACCAACAAATTCAACAACAACCTCAACATTGAAAAACACCAACAAACTCAACAACAACCTAAAGATTGAAAAATAACAACAACCTCAACATTGAAAAACACCAACAAATTCAACAACAACCTCAACATTGAAAAACACCAAAAAATTCAACAACAAACTCAAGATTGAAAAACACCCACAAATTCAACAACCTCAACATTGAAAAACAACAACAACCTCATCATTGAAAAACACGAACAAATTCAACAACAACCTCAACATTGAAAAACACCAACAAATTCAACAACAACCTCAACATTGAAAAACACAAACAACCTCAACATTGAAAAACACCAACAAATTCAACAACAACCTCAACATTGAAAAACAACAACAACCTCAACATTGAAAAACACCAACAAATTCAACAATAACCTCAACATTGAAAAACAACAACAACCTCAACATTGAAAAACACAAACAAATTCAACAACAACCTCGAAATTGAAAAACACCAACAAATTCAACAACAACCTCAACATTGAAAAACAACAACAACCTAAACATTGAAAAACACCAACAAATTCAACAACAACCTCAACACTGAAAAACAACAACAACCTCAACATTAAGAAACACCAACAAATTCAACAACAACCTCAACATTGAAATACACCAACAAATTCAACAACAACCTCAACACTGAAAAACACCAACAAATTCAACAACAACCTCAACATTGAAAAACACTAACAAATTCAACAACAACCTCGAAATTGAAAAACACCAACAAATTCAACGACAAACTCAACATTGAAAAACACCAACAAATTCAACAACAATCACAACATTGAAAAGCACCAACAAATTCAACAACAACCTCAACATTGAAAAACAACAACAACCTCAACATTGAAAAACACCAACAACTTCAACAACAACCTCAACATTGAAAAACAACAACAACCTCAACATTGAAAAACACCAACAAATTCAACAACAACCTCAACATTGAAAAACAACAACAAACTCAACATTGAAAAACACCAACAAATTCAACAACAACCTCAGCATTGAAAAACAACAACAACCTCAACATTGAAAAACACCAACAAATTCAACAACAACCTCAACATTGAAAAACAACAACAACCTCAACATTGAAAAACACCAACAAATTCAACAACAACTTCAACATTGAAAAACAGCAACAAATTCAACAACAACTTCGAAATTGAAAAACACCAACAAATACAACAACAACCTCAGCATTGAAAATCAACAACAACCTCAACGCTGAAAAACACCAACAAATTCAACAACAACCTCAACATTGAAAAAAACCAACAAATTCAACAGCAACCTCAGCATTGAAAAACAACAACAACCTCAACATTGAAAAACACCAACAAATTCAACAACAACCTCAACATTGAAAAACAACAACAACCTCAACATTGAAAAACACCAGCAAATTCAACAACAACTTCAACATTGAAAAACACCAACAAATTCAACAACAACCTCGAAATTGAAAAACAACAAAAACCTCAACATTGAAAAACACCAACAAATTCAACAACAGCCTCAACAATGAAAAACACCAACAAATTCAACAACAACCTCAACATTGAAAAACAACAACAAACTCAACATTGAAAAACACCAACAAATTCAACAACAACCTCAACATTGAAAAACAACAACAACCTCGAAATTGAAAAACACCAACAAATTCAACAACAACCTCAACATTGAAAAACAACAACCTCAACATTGAAAAACACCAACAAATTCAACAACAACCTCAACATTGAAAAACAACAACAACCTCAACATTGAAAAACACCAACAAATTCAACAACAACCTCAACATTGAAAAACAACAACAACCTCAACATTGAAAAACACCAACAAATTCAACAACAACTTCAACATTGAAAAACACCAACAAATTCAACAACAACCTCGAAATTGAAAAACACCAACAAATTCAACAACAACCTCAACTTTGAAAAACAACAACAACCTCAACATTGAAAAACACCAACAAATTCAACAACAACCTCAAAATTGAAAAACAACAACAACCTCAACATTGAAAAACACCAACAAATTCAACAACAACCTCAACATTGAAAAACAACAACAACCTCAACATTGAAAAACACCAACAAATTCAACAACAACCTCAACATTGAAAAACAACAACAACCTCAACATTGAAAAACACCAACAAATTCAACAACAACCTCAACATTGAAAAACACCAACAAATTCAACAACAACCTCAACATTGAAAAACACTAACAAATTCAACAACAACCTCGAAATTGAAAAACACCAACAAACTCAACGACAAACTCAACATTGAAAAACACCAACAAATTCAACAACAACCTCAACATTGAAAAACAACAACAACCTCAACATTGAAAAACACCAACAAATTCAACAACAACCTCAACATTGAAAAACACCAACAAATTCAACAACAACCTCAACATTGAAAAACAACAACAACCTAAACATTGAAAAACACCAACAAATTCAACAACAACCTCAACATTGAAAAACAACAACAACCTCAACATTGAAAAACACCAACAAATTCAACAACAACCTCAACATTGAAAAACACCAACAAATTCAACAACAACCTCAGCATTGAAAAACAACAACAACCTCAACATTGAAAAACACCAACAAATTCAACAACAACCTCAACATTGAAAAACAACAACAACCTCAACATTGAAAAACACCAACAAATTCAACAACAACCTCAACATTGAAAAACAACAACAACCTCAACATTGAAAAACACCAACAAATTCAACAACAACCTCAACATTGAAAAACACCAACAAATTCAACAACAACCTCAACATTGAAAAACAACAACCTAAACATTGAAAAACACCAACAAATTCAACAACAACCTCAACATTGAAAAACAACAACAACCTCAACATTGAAAAACACCAACAAATTCAACAACAACCTCAACATTGAAAAGCACCAACAAATTCAACAACAACCTCAGCATTGAAAAACAACAACAACCTCAACATTGAAAAACACCAACAAATTCAACAACAACCTCAACATTGAAAAACAACAACAACCTCAACATTGAAAAACACCAACAAATTCAACAACAACTTCAACATTGAAAAACACCAACAAATTCAACAACAACCTCGAAATTGAAAAACACCAACAAATACAACAACAACCTCAACATTGAAAATCAACAACAACCTCAACGTTGAAAAACACCAACAAATTCATCAACAGCCTCAACATTGAAAAACACCAACAAATTCAACAGCAACCTCAGCATTGAAAAACAACAACAACCTCAACATTGAAAAGCACCAACAAATTCAACAACAACCTCAACATTGAAAAACAACAACAACCTCAACATTGAAAAACACCAGCAAATTCAACAACAACTTCAACATTGAAAAACACCAACAAATTCAACAACAACCTCGAAATTGAAATTCAACAACAACCTCAACATTGAAAAACAACAACAACCTCAACATTGCAAAACACCAGCAAATTCAACAACAACCTGAACATTTAAAAACACCAACAAATTCAACAACAACCTCAACATTGAAAAACAACAACAACCTCAACATTGAAAAACACCAACAAATTCAACAACAACCTCGACATTGAAAAACACCCTCAAATTCAAAATCAACCTCAACATTGAACAACACCAACAACCTCAAAATTGAAAAAACACCAACAAATTCAACAACAACCTCAACATTTAAAAACAACAACAACCTCAACATTGAAAAACACCAACAAATTCAACAACAACCTCAACATTGAAAAACACCAACAAATTCAACAACACCCTCAACATTGAAAAACACCAACAAACTCAACAACAACCTATACATTGAAAAATAACAACAACCTCAACATTGAAAAACACGAACAAATTCAACAACAACCTCAACATTGAAAAAAACCAACAAATTCAACAACAAACTCAAGATTGAAAAACACCCACAAATTCAACAACCTCAACATTGAAAAACACCAACAAATTCAACAACAACCTGAAAATTGAAAAACAACAACAACCTCAACATTGAAAAACACCAACAAATTCAACAATAACCTCAACATTGACAAACAACAAAAACCTCAACATTGAAAAACACCAACAAATTCAACAACAACCTCAACATTGAAAAACAACAACAACCTCAACATTGCAAAACACCAACAAATTCAACAACAACCTCAACATTGAAAAACAACAACAATCTCAACATTGAAAAACACCAACAAATTCAACAACAACCTCAACATTGAAAAACAACAACAACCTCAACATTGAAAAACACCAACAAATTCAACAACAACCTCGACATTGAAAAACACCCTCAAATTCAAAATCAAACTCAACATTGAACAACACCAAGAACCTCAAAATTGAAAAAACACCAACAAATTCAACAACAACCTCAACATTTAAAAACAACAACAACCTCAACATTGAAAAACACCAACAAAATCAACAACAACCTCAACATTGAAAAACACCAACAAATTCAACAACAACCTCAACATTGAAAAACACCAACAAATTCAACAACAACCTCAACTTTGAAAAACAACAACAACCTCAACATTGAAAAACACCAACAAATTCAACAACAACCTCAACATTGAAAAACAACAACAAACTCAACATTGAAAAACACCAACAAATTCAACAACAACCTCAACATTGAAAAACAACAACAACCTCAACATTGAAAAACACCAACAAATTCAACAATAACCTCAACATTGAAAAACAACAACAACCTCAACATTGAAAAACACAAACAAATTCAACAACAGCCTCGAAATTGAAAAACACCAACAAATTCAACAACAACCACAACATTGAAAAACAACAACAACCACAACATTGAAAAACACCAACAAATTCAACAACAACCTCAACATTGAAAAACAACAACAACCTCAACATTGAAAAACACCAACAAATTCAACAACAACCTCAACATTGAAAAACACCAACAAATTCAACAACAACCTCAGCATTGAAAAACAACAACAACCTCAACATTGAAAAACACCAACAAATTCAACAACAACCTCAACATTGAAAAACAACAACAACCTCAACATTGAAAAACACCAACAAATTCAACAACAACTTCAACATTGAAAAACACCAACAAATTCAACAACAACCTCGAAATTGAAAAACACCAACAAATTCAACAACAACCTCAACATTGAAAAACAACAACAACCTCAACATTGAAAAACACCAACAAATTCAACAACAACCTCAAAATTGAAAAACAACAGCGACCTCAACTTTGAAAAACACCAACAAATTCAACAACAACCTCAACATTGAAAAACAACAACAAACTAAACATTGAAAAACACCAACAAATTCAACAACAACCTCAACATTGAAAAACAACAACAACCCCAACATTGAAAAACACCAACAAATTCAACAACAACCTCAACATTGAAAAACACCAACAAATTCAACAACAACCTCAACATTGAAAAACACTAACAAATTCAACAACAACCTCGAAATTGAAAAACACAAACAAATTCAACGACAAACTCAACATTGAAAAACAACAACAAATTCAACAATAACCTCAACATTGAAAAACAACAACAACGTCAACATTGAAAAACACCAACAAATTCAACAACAATCTCAACATTGAAAAGCACCAACAAATTCAACAACAACCTCAACATTGAAAAACAACAACAACCTCAACATTGAAAAACACCAACAACTTCAACAACAACCTCAACATTGAAAAACAACAACAACCTCAACATTGAAAAACACCAACAAATTCAACAACAACCTCAACATTGAAAACCAACAACAAACTCAACATTGAAAAACACCAACAAATTCAACAACAACCTGAACATTGAAAAACAATAACAACCTCATCATTGAAAAACACCAACAAATTCAACAAAAACCTCAACATTGAAAAACACCAACAAATTCAACAACAACCTCAACATTGAAAAACAACAACAACCTAAACATTGAAAAACACCAACAAATTCAACAACACCCTCAACATTGAAAAACAACAACAACCTCAATATTGAAAAACACCAACAAATTCAACAACAACCTCAACATTGAAAAACACCAACAAATTCAACAACAACCTCAGCATTGAAAAACAACAACAACCTCAACATTGAAAAACACCAACAAATTCAACAACAACCTGAACATTGAAAAACAACAACAACCTGAACATTGAAAAACACCAACAAATTCAACAACAACTTCAACATTGAAAAACACCAACAAATTCAACAACAACCTCGAAATTGAAAAACACCAACAAATACAACAACAACCTCAACATTGAAAATCAACAACAACCTCAACGTTGAAAAACACAATCAAATTCAACAACAACCTCAACATTGACAAACACCAGCAAATTCAACAGCAACCTCAGCATTGAAAAACAACAACAACCTCAACTTTGAAAAACACCAGCAAATTCAACAACAACTTCAACATTGAAAAACACCAACAAATTCAACAGCAACCTCGAAATTGAAAAACAACAAAAACCTCAACATTGAAAAACACCAACAAATTCAACAACAACCTCAACATTGAAAAACAACAACAACCTCAACATTGCAAAACACCAGCAAATTAAACAACAACCTGAACATTTAAAAACACCAACACATTCAACAACAACCTCAACATTGAAAAACAACAACAACCTCAACATTGAAAAACACCAACAAATTCAACAACAACCTCGACAGTGAAAAACACCCTCAAATTCAAAATCAACGTCAACATTGAAAAACACCAACAACCTCAAAATTGAAAAAACACCAACAAATTCAACAACAACCTCAACATTTAAAAACAACAACAACCTCAACATTGAAAAACACCAACAAATTCAACAACAATCACAACATTTAAAAACACCAACAAATTCAACAACAACCTCAACATTGAAAAACACCAACAAACTCAACAACAACCTAAAGATTGAAAAATAACAACAACCTCAACATTGAAAAACACCAACAAATTCAACAACAACCTCAACATTGAAAAACACCAAAAAATTCAACAACAAACTCAAGATTGAAAAACACCCACAAATTCAACAACCTCAACATTGAAAAACAACAACAACCTCATCATTGAAAAACACGAACAAATTCAACAACAACCTCAACATTGAAAAACACCAACAAATTCAACAACAACCTCAACATTGAAAAACACAAACAACCTCAACATTGAAAAACACCAACAAATTCAACAACAACCTCAACATTGAAAAACAACAACAACCTCAACATTGAAAAACACCAACAAATTCAACAATAACCTCAACATTG
The DNA here is from genome assembly GCA_026770705.1 of Isurus oxyrinchus. Classification (NCBI taxonomy): domain Eukaryota; kingdom Metazoa; phylum Chordata; class Chondrichthyes; order Lamniformes; family Lamnidae; genus Isurus; species Isurus oxyrinchus. The sequence continues at coordinate 752,156 of JANJGN010000162.1, forward strand.
AAAAACAACAACAACCTCAACATTGAAAAACACAAACAAATTCAACAACAACCTCGAAATTGAAAAACACCAACAAATTCAACAACAACCTCAACATTGAAAAACAACAACAACCTAAACATTGAAAAACACCAACAAATTCAACAACAACCTCAACATTGAAAAACAACAACAACCTCAACATTAAGAAACACCAACAAATTCAACAACAACCTCAACATTGAAATACACCAACAAATTCAACAACAACCTCAACACTGAAAAACACCAACAAATTCAACAACAACCTCAACATTGAAAAACACTAACAAATTCAACAACAACCTCGAAATTGAAAAACACCAACAAATTCAACGACAAACTCAACATTGAAAAACACCAACAAATTCAACAACAATCACAACATTGAAAAGCACCAACAAATTCAACAACAACCTCAACATTGAAAAACAACAACAACCTCAACATTGAAAAACACCAACAACTTCAACAACAACCTCAACATTGAAAAACAACAACAACCTCAACATTGAAAAACACCAACAAATTCAACAACAACCTCAACATTGAAAAACAACAACAAACTCAACATTGAAAAACACCAACAAATTCAACAACAACCTCAGCATTGAAAAACAACAACAACCTCAACATTGAAAAACACCAACAAATTCAACAACAACCTCAACATTGAAAAACAACAACAACCTCAACATTGAAAAACACCAACAAATTCAACAACAACTTCAACATTGAAAAACAGCAACAAATTCAACAACAACTTCGAAATTGAAAAACACCAACAAATACAACAACAACCTCAGCATTGAAAATCAACAACAACCTCAACGCTGAAAAACACCAACAAATTCAACAACAACCTCAACATTGAAAAAAACCAACAAATTCAACAGCAACCTCAGCATTGAAAAACAACAACAACCTCAACATTGAAAAACACCAACAAATTCAACAACAACCTCAACATTGAAAAACAACAACAACCTCAACATTGAAAAACACCAGCAAATTCAACAACAACTTCAACATTGAAAAACACCAACAAATTCAACAACAACCTCGAAATTGAAAAACAACAAAAACCTCAACATTGAAAAACACCAACAAATTCAACAACAGCCTCAACATTGAAAAACACCAACAAATTCAACAACAACCTCAACATTGAAAAACAACAACAAACTCAACATTGAAAAACACCAACAAATTCAACAACAACCTCAACATTGAAAAACAACAACAACCTCGAAATTGAAAAACACCAACAAATTCAACAACAACCTCAACATTGAAAAACAACAACCTCAACATTGAAAAACACCAACAAATTCAACAACAACCTCAACATTGAAAAACAACAACAACCTCAACATTGAAAAACACCAACAAATTCAACAACAACCTCAACATTGAAAAACAACAACAACCTCAACATTGAAAAACACCAACAAATTCAACAACAACTTCAACATTGAAAAACACCAACAAATTCAACAACAACCTCGAAATTGAAAAACACCAACAAATTCAACAACAACCTCAACTTTGAAAAACAACAACAACCTCAACATTGAAAAACACCAACAAATTCAACAACAACCTCAAAATTGAAAAACAACAACAACCTCAACATTGAAAAACACCAACAAATTCAACAACAACCTCAACATTGAAAAACAACAACAACCTCAACATTGAAAAACACCAACAAATTCAACAACAACCTCAACATTGAAAAACAACAACAACCTCAACATTGAAAAACACCAACAAATTCAACAACAACCTCAACATTGAAAAACAGCAACAAATTCAACAACAACCTCAACATTGAAAAACACTAACAAATTCAACAACAACCTCGAAATTGAAAAACACCAACAAACTCAACGACAAACTCAACATTGAAAAACACCAACAAATTCAACAACAACCTCAACATTGAAAAACAACAACAACCTCAACATTGAAAAACACCAACAAATTCAACAACAACCTCAACATTGAAAAACACCAACAAATTCAACAACAACCTCAACATTGAAAAACAACAACAACCTAAACATTGAAAAACACCAACAAATTCAACAACAACCTCAACATTGAAAAACAACAACAACCTCAACATTGAAAAACACCAACAAATTCAACAACAACCTCAACATTGAAAAACACCAACAAATTCAACAACAACCTCAGCATTGAAAAACAACAACAACCTCAACATTGAAAAACACCAACAAATTCAACAACAACCTCAACATTGAAAAACAACAACAACCTCAACATTGAAAAACACCAACAAATTCAACAACAACCTCAACATTGAAAAACAACAACAACCTCAACATTGAAAAACACCAACAAATTCAACAACAACCTCAACATTGAAAAACACCAACAAATTCAACAACAACCTCAACATTGAAAAACAACAACCTAAACATTGAAAAACACCAACAAATTCAACAACAACCTCAACATTGAAAAACAACAACAACCTCAACATTGAAAAACACCAACAAATTCAACAACAACCTCAACATTGAAAAGCACCAACAAATTCAACAACAACCTCTGCATTGAAAAACAACAACAACCTCAACATTGAAAAACACCAACAAATTCAACAACAACCTCAACATTGAAAAACAACAACAACCTCAACATTGAAAAACACCAACAAATACAACAACAACCTCAACATTGAAAATCAACAACAACCTCAACGTTGAAAAACACCAACAAATTCATCAACAGCCTCAACATTGAAAAACACCAACAAATTCAACAGCAACCTCAGCATTGAAAAACAACAACAACCTCAACATTGAAAAGCACCAACAAATTCAACAACAACCTCAACATTGAAAAACAACAACAACCTCAACATTGAAAAACACCAGCAAATTCAACAACAACTTCAACATTGAAAAACACCAACAAATTCAACAACAACCTCGAAATTGAAATTCAACAACAACCTCAACATTGAAAAACAACAACAACCTCAACATTGCAAAACACCAGCAAATTCAACAACAACCTGAACATTTAAAAACACCAACAAATTCAACAACAACCTCAACATTGAAAAACAACAACAACCTCAACATTGAAAAACACCAACAAATTCAACAACAACCTCGACATTGAAAAACACCCTCAAATTCAAAATCAACCTCAACATTGAACAACACCAACAACCTCAAAATTGAAAAAACACCAACAAATTCAACAACAACCTCAACATTTAAAAACAACAACCTCAACATTGAAAAACACCAACAAATTCAACAACAACCTCAACATTGAAAAACACCAACAAATTCAACAACACCCTCAACATTGAAAAACACCAACAAACTCAACAACAACCTATACATTGAAAAATAACAACAACCTCAACATTGAAAAACACCAACAAATTCAACAACAACCTCAACATTGAAAAAAACCAACAAATTCAACAACAAACTCAAGATTGAAAAACACCCACAAATTCAACAACCTCAACATTGAAAAACACCAACAAATTCAACAACAACCTGAAAATTGAAAAACAACAACAACCTCAACATTGAAAAACACCAACAAATTCAACAATAACCTCAACATTGACAAACAACAACAACCTCAACATTGAAAAACACAAACAAATTCAACAACAATCTCGAAATTGAAAAACACCAACAAATTCAACAACAACCTCAACATTGAAAAACAACAACAACCTAAACATTGAAAAACACCAACAAATTCAACAACAACCTCAACATTGAAAAACAACAACAACCTCAACATTGTAAAGCACCAACAAATTCAACAACAACCTCAACATTGAAAAACACCAACAAATTCAACAACAACCTCAACATTGAAAAACACCAACAAATTCAACAACAACCTCAACATTGAAAAACACTGACAAATTCAACAACAACCTCGAAATTGAAAAACACAAACAAATTCAACGACAAACTCAACATTGAAAAACACCAACACATTCAACAACAACCTCAACATTGAAAAACAACAACAACCTCAACATTGAAAAACACCAACAAATTCAACAACAATCTCAACATTGAAAAGCACCAACAAATTCAACAACAACCTCAACATTGAAAAACAACAGCAACCTCAACATTGAAAAACACCAACAATTTCAACAACAACCTCAACATTGAAAAACAACAACAACCTCAACATTGAAAAACACCAACAAATTCAACAACAACCTCAACATTGAAAAACAACAACAAACTCAACATTGAAAAACACCAACAAATTCAACAACAACCTCAACATTGAAAAACAACAACAACCTCAACATTGAAAAACACCAACAAATTCAACAACAACCTCAACATTGAAAAACAACAACAACCTAAACATTGAAAAACACCAACAAATTCAACAACAACCTCAAAATTGAAAAACAACAACAACCTCAACATTGAATAACACCAACAAATTCAACAACAACCTCAACATTGAAAAACACCAACAAATTCAACAACAACCTCAGCATTGAAAAACAACAACAACCTCAACATTGAAAAACACCAACAAATTCAACAACAACCTGAACATTGAAAAACAAAAACAACCTCAACATTGAAAAACACCAGCAAATTCAACAACAACTTCAACATTGAAAAACACCAACAAATTCAACAACAACCTCGAAATTGAAAAACACCAACAAATACAACAACAACCTCAACATTGAAAATCAACAACAACCTCAACGTTGAAAAACACCATCAAATTCAACAACAAACTCAACATTGAAAAACACCAACAAATTCAACAGCAACCTCAGCATTGAAAAACAACAACAACCTCAACATTGAAAAACACCAACAAATTCAACAACAACCTCAACATTGAAAAACAACAACAACCTCAACATTGAAAAACACCAGCAAATTCAACAACGACTTCAACATTGAAAAACACCAACAAATTCAACAACAACCTCGAAATTGAAAAACAACAAAAACCTCAACATTGAAAAACACCAACAAATTCAACAACAACCTCAACATTGAAAAACAACAACAACCTCAACATTGCAAAACACCAGCAAATTCAACAACAACCTGAACATTTAAAAACACCAACAAATTCAACAACAACCTCAACATTGAAAAACACCAACAAATTCAACAACAACCTCGAAATTGAAAAACACCAACAAATACAACAACAACCTCAACATTGAAAATCAACAACAACCTCAACGTTGAAAAACACCAACAAATTCAACAACAACCTCAACATTGAAAAACACCAACAAATTCAACAGCAACCTCAGCATTGAAAAACAACAACAACCTCAACATTGAAAAACACCAACAAATTCAACAACAACCTCAACATTGAAAAACAACACAACCTCAACATTGAAAAACACCAGCAAATTCAACAACAACTTCAACATTGAAAAACACCAACAAATTCAACAACAACCTCAACATTGAAAAAAACCAACAAATTCAACAACAAACTCAAGATTGAAAAACACCCACAAATTCAACAACCTCAACATTGAAAAACACCAACAAATTCAACAACAACCTGAAAATTGAAAAGCAACAACAACCTCAACATTGAAAAACACCAACAAATTCAACAATAACCTCAACATTGACAAACAACAACAACCTCAACATTGAAAAACACAAACAAATTCAACAACAATCTCGAAATTGAAAAACACCAACAAATTCAACAACAACCTCAACATTGAAAAACAACAACAACCTAAACATTGAAAAACACCAACAAATTCAACAACAACCTCAACATTGAAAAACAACAACAACCTCAACATTGTAAAGCACCAACAAATTCAACAACAACCTCAACATTGAAAAACACCAACAAATTCAACAACAACCTCAACATTGAAAAACACCAACAAATTCAACAACAACCTCAACATTGAAAAACACTGACAAATTCAACAACAACCTCGAAATTGAAAAACACAAACAAATTCAACGACAAACTCAACATTGAAAAACACCAACACATTCAACAACAACCTCAACATTGAAAAACAACAACAACCTCAACATTGAAAAACACCAACAAATTCAACAACAATCTCAACATTGAAAAGCACCAACAAATTCAACAACAACCTCAACATTGAAAAACAACAGCAACCTCAACATTGAAAAACACCAACAATTTCAACAACAACCTCAACATTGAAAAACAACAACAACCTCAACATTGAAAAACACCAACAAATTCAACAACAACCTCAACATTGAAAAACAACAACAAACTCAACATTGAAAAACACCAACAAATTCAACAACAACCTCAACATTGAAAAACAACAACAACCTCAACATTGAAAAACACCAACAAATTCAACAACAACCTCAACATTGAAAAACAACAACAACCTAAACATTGAAAAACACCAACAAATTCAACAACAACCTCAAAATTGAAAAACAACAACAACCTCAACATTGAATAACACCAACAAATTCAACAACAACCTCAACATTGAAAAACACCAACAAATTCAACAACAACCTCAGCATTGAAAAACAACAACAACCTCAACATTGAAAAACACCAACAAATTCAACAACAACCTGAACATTGAAAAACAAAAAGAACCTCAACATTGAAAAACACCAGCAAATTCAACAACAACTTCAACATTGAAAAACACCAACAAATTCAACAACAACCTCGAAATTGAAAAACACCAACAAATACAACAACAACCTCAACATTGAAAATCAACAACAACCTCAACGTTGAAAAACACCATCAAATTCAACAACAAACTCAACATTGAAAAACACCAACAAATTCAACAGCAACCTCAGCATTGAAAAACAACAACAACCTCAACATTGAAAAACACCAACAAATTCAACAACAACCTCAACATTGAAAAACAACAACAACCTCAACATTGAAAAACACCAGCAAATTCAACAACGACTTCAACATTGAAAAACACCAACAAATTCAACAACAACCTCGAAATTGAAAAACAACAAAAACCTCAACATTGAAAAACACCAACAAATTCAACAACAACCTCAACATTGAAAAACAACAACAACCTCAACATTGCAAAACACCAGCAAATTCAACAACAACCTGAACATTTAAAAACACCAACAAATTCAACAACAACCTCAACATTGAAAAACACCAACAAATTCAACAACAACCTCGAAATTGAAAAACACCAACAAATACAACAACAACCTCAACATTGAAAATCAACAACAACCTCAACGTTGAAAAACACCAACAAATTCAACAACAACCTCAACATTGAAAAACACCAACAAATTCAACAGCAACCTCAGCATTGAAAAACAACAACAACCTCAACATTGAAAAACACCAACAAATTCAACAACAACCTCAACATTGAAAAACAACACAACCTCAACATTGAAAAACACCAGCAAATTCAACAACAACTTCAACATTGAAAAACACCAACAAATTCAACAACAACCTCGAAATTGAAAAACAACAAAATCCTCAACATTGAAAAACACCAACAAATTCAACAACAACCTCAACATTGAAAAACAACAACAACCTCAACATTGCAAAACACCAGCAAATTCAACAACAACCTGAACATTTAAAAACACCAACAAATTCAACAACAACCTCAACATTGAAAAATAACAACAACCTCAACATTGAAAAACAACAACAAATTCAACAACAACCTCGACATTGAAAAACACCCTCAAATTCAAAATCAACCTCAACATTGAACAACACCAACAACCTCAAAATTGAAAAAACACCAACAAATTCAACAACAAACTCAACATTTAAAAACAACAACAACCTCAACATTGAAAAACACCAACAAATTCAACATCAACCTCAACATTGAAAAACACCAACACATTCAACAACAACCTCAACATTGAAAAACACCAACAAACTCAACAACAACCTAAACATTGAAAAATAACAACAACCTCAACATTGAAAAACACCAACAAATTCAACAACAACCTCAACATTGAAAAACACCAACAAATTCAACAACAAACTCAAGATTGAAAAACACCCACAAATTCAACAACCTCAACATTGAAAAACAACAACAACCTCATCATTGAAAAACACCAACATATTCAACAACAACCTCAACATTGAAAAACACCAACAAATTCAACAACAACCTCAACATTGAAAAACAACAACAACCTCAACATTGAAAAACACCAACAAATTCAACAACAACCTCAACATTGAAAAACACCAACAAATTCAACAACAACCTCAACATTGAAAAACAACAACAACCTCAACATTGAAAAACACCAACAAATTCAACAACAACCTCAACATTGAAAAACACCAACAAATTCAACAACAACCTCAACATTGAAAAACAACAACAAACTCAACATTTAAAAACACCAACAAATTCAACAACAACCTCAACATTGAAAAACAACAACAACCTCAACATTGAAAAAAACCAACAAATTCAACAATAACCTCAACATTGAAAAACAACAACAACCTCAACATTGAAAAACACAAACAAACTCAACAACAACCTCGAAATTGAAAAACACCAACAAATTCAACAACAACCTCAACATTGAAAAACAACAACAACCTCAACATTGAAAAACACCAACAAATTCAACAACAACCTCAACATTGAAAAACAACAACAACCTCAACATTGAAAAACACCAAGAAATTCAACAACAACCTCAACATTGAAAAACAACAACAACCTCAACATTGAAAAACACCAACAAATTCAACAACAACTTCAACATTGAAAAACACCAACAAATTCAACAACAACCTCGAAATTGAAAACACCAACAAATTCAACAACAACCTCAACTTTGAAAAACAACAACAACCTCAACATTGAAAAACACCAACAAATTCAACAACAACCTCAAAATTGAAAAACAACAACAACCTCAACATTGAAAAACACCAACAAATTCAACAACAACCTCAACATTGAAAAACAACAACAAACTAAACATTGAAAAACACCAACAAATTCAACAACAACCTCAACATTGAAAAACAACAACAACCTCAACATTGAAAAACACCAACAAATTCAACAACAACCTCAACATTGAAAAACACCAACAAATTCAACAACAACCTCAACATTGAAAAACACTAACAAATTCAACAACAACCTCGAAATTGAAAAACACCAACAAACTCAACGACAAACTCAACATTGAAAAACAGCAACAAATTCAACAACAACCTCAACATTGAAAATCAACAACAACCTCAACATTGAAAAACACCAACAAATTCAACAACAATCTCAACATTGAAAAGCACCAACAAATTCAACAACAACCTCAACATTGAAAAACAACAACAACCTCAACATTGAAAAACACCAACAACTTCAACAACAACCTCAACATTGAAAAATAACAACAACCTCAACATTGAAAAACACCAACAAATTCAACAACAACCTCAACATTGAAAAACAACAACAAACTCAACATTGAAAAACACCAACAAATTCAACAACAACCTCAACATTGAAAAACAACAACAACCTCAACATTGAAAAACACCAACAAATTCAACAACAACCTCAACATTGAAAAACACCAACAAATTCAACAACAACCTCAACATTGAAAAACAACAACAACCTAAACATTGAAAAACACCAACAAATTCAACAACAACCTCAACATTGAAAAACAACAACAACCTCAACATTGAAAAAGACCAACAAATTCAACAACAACCTCAACATTGAAAAACACCAACAAATTCAACAACAACCTCAGCATTGAAAAACAACAACAACCTCAACATTGAAAAACACCAACAAATTCAACAACAACCTCAACATTGAAAAACAACAACAACCTCAACATTGAAAAACACCAACAAATTCAACAACAACCTCAACATTGAAAAACAACAACAACCTCAACATTGAAAAACACCAACAAATTCAACAACAACCTCAACATTGAAAAACACCAACAAATTCAACAACAACCTCAACATTGAAAAACAACAACAACCTAAACATTGAAAAACACCAACAAATTCAACAACAACCTCAACATTGAAAAACACCAACAAATTCAACAACAACCTCAGCATTGAAAAACAACAACAACCTCAACATTGAAAAACACCAACAAATTCAACAACAACCTCAACATTGAAAAACAACAACAACCTCAACATTGAAAAACACCAACAAATTCAACAACAACTTCAACATTGAAAAACACCAACAAATTCAACAACAACCTCGAAGTTGAAAAACACCAACAAATACAACAACAACCTCAACATTGAAAATCAACAACAACCTCAACGTTGAAAAACACCAACAAATTCAACAACAACCTCAACATTGAAAAACACCAACAAATTCAACAGCAACCTCAGCATTGAAAAACAACAACAACCTCAACATTGAAAAACACCAACAAATTCAACAACAACCTCAACATTGAAAAACAACACAACCTCAACATTGAAAAACACCAGCAAATTCAACAACAACTACAACATTGAAAAACACCAACAAATTCAACAACAACCTCGAAATTGAAAAACAACAAAATCCTCAACATTGAAAAACACCAACAAATTCAACAACAACCTCAAAATTGAAAAACAACAACAACCTCAACATTGCAAAACACCAGCAAATTCAACAACAACCTGAACATTTAAAAACACCAACAAATTCAACAACAACCTCAACATTGAAAAATAACAACAACCTCAACATTGAAAAACAACAACAAATTCAACAACAACCTCGACATTGAAAAACACCCTCAAATTCAAAATCAACCTCAACATTGAACAACACCAACAACCTCAAAATTGAAAAAACACCAACAAATTCAACAACAAACTCAACATTTAAAAACAACAACAACCTCAACATTGAAAAACACCAACAAATTCAACATCAACCTCAACATTGAAAAACACCAACACATTCAACAACAACCTCAACATTGAAAAACACCAACAAACTCAACAACAACCTAAACATTGAAAAATAACAACAACCTCAACATTGAAAAACACCAACAAATTCAACAACAACCTCAACATTGAAAAACAACAACAAATTCAACAACAAACTCAAGATTGAAAAACACCCACAAATTCAACAACCTCAACATTGAAAAACAACAACAACCTCATCATTGAAAAACACCAACATATTCAACAACAACCTCAACATTGAAAAACACCAACAAATTCAACAACAATCTCAACATTGAAAAACAACAACAACCTCAACATTGAAAAACACCAACAAATTCAACAACAACCTCAACATTGAAAAACACCAACAAATTCAACAACAACCTCAACATTGAAAAACAACAACAACCTCAACATTGAAAAACACCAACAAATTCAACAACAACCTCAACATTGAAAAACACCAACAAATTCAACAACAACCTCAACATTGAAAAACAACAACAAACTCAACATTTAAAAACACCAACAAATTCAACAACAACCTCAACATTGAAAAACAACAACAACCTCAACATTGAAAAACACCAACAAATTCAACAATAACCTCAACATTGAAAAACAACAACAACCTCAACATTGAAAAACACAAACAAACTCAACAACAACCTCGAAATTGAAAAACACCAACAAATTCAACAACAACCTCAACATTGAAAAACAACAACAACCTCAACATTGAAAAACACCAACAAATTCAACAACAACCTCAACATTGAAAAACAACAACAACCTCAACATTGAAAAACACCAACAAATTCAACAACAACCTCAACATTGAAAAACAACAACAACCTCAACATTGAAAAACACCAACAAATTCAACAACAACTTCAACATTGAAAAACACCAACAAATTCAACAACAACCTCGAAATTGAAAACACCAACAAATTCAACAACAACCTCAACTTTGAAAAACAACAACAACCTCAACATTGAAAAACACCAACAAATTCAACAACAACCTCAAAATTGAAAAACAACAACAACCTCAACATTGAAAAACACCAACAAATTCAACAACAACCTCAACATTGAAAAACAACAACAAACTAAACATTGAAAAACACCAACAAATTCAACAACAACCTCAACATTGAAAAACAACAACAACCTCAACATTGAAAAACACCAACAAATTCAACAACAACCTCAACATTGAAAAACACCAACAAATTCAACAACAACCTCAACATTGAAAAACACTAACAAATTCAACAACAACCTCGAAATTGAAAAACACAAACAAACTCAACGACAAACTCAACATTGAAAAACAGCAACAAATTCAACAACAACCTCAACATTGAAAATCAACAACAACCTCAACATTGAAAAACACCAACAAATTCAACAACAATCTCAACATTGAAAAGCACCAACAAATTCAACAACAACCTCAACATTGAAAAACAACAACAACCTCAACATTGAAAAACACCAACAACTTCAACAACAACCTCAACATTGAAAAACAACAACAACCTCAACATTGAAAAACACCAACAACTTCAACAACAACCTCAACATTGAAAAATAACAACAACCTCAACATTGAAAAACACCAACAAATTCAACAACAACCTCAACATTGAAAAACAACAACAAACTCAACATTGAAAAACACCAACAAATTCAACAACAACCTCAACATTGAAAAACAACAACAACCTCAACATTGAAAAACACCAACAAATTCAACAACAACCTCAACATTGAAAAACACCAACAAATTCAACAACAACCTCAACATTGAAAAACAACAACAACCTAAACATTGAAAAACACCAACAAATTCAACAACAACCTCAACATTGAAAAACAACAACAACCTCAACATTGAAAAAGACCAACAAATTCAACAACAACCTCAACATTGAAAAACACCAACAAATTCAACAACAACCTCAGCATTGAAAAACAACAACAACCTCAACATTGAAAAACACCAACAAATTCAACAACAACCTCAACATTGAAAAACAACAACAACCTCAACATTGAAAAACACCAACAAATTCAACAACAACCTCAACATTGAAAAACAACAACAACCTCAACATTGAAAAACACCAACAAATTCAACAACAACCTCAACATTGAAAAACACCAACAAATTCAACAACAACCTCAACATTGAAAAACAACAACAACCTAAACATTGAAAAACACCAACAAATTCAACAACAACCTCAACATTGAAAAACACCAACAAATTCAACAACAACCTCAGCATTGAAAAACAACAACAACCTCAACATTGAAAAACACCAACAAATTCAACAACAACCTCAACATTGAAAAACAACAACAACCTCAACATTGAAAAACACCAACAAATTCAACAACAACTTCAACATTGAAAAACACCAACAAATTCAACAACAACCTCGAAGTTGAAAAACACCAACAAATACAACAACAACCTCAACATTGAAAATCAACAACAACCTCAACGTTGAAAAACACCAACAAATTCAACAACAACCTCAACATTGAAAAACACCAACAAATTCAACAGCAACCTCAGCATTGAAAAACAACAACAACCTCAACATTGAAAAACACCAACAAATTCAACAACAACCTCAACATTGAAAAACAACACAACCTCAACATTGAAAAACACCAGCAAATTCAACAACAACTTCAACATTGAAAAACACCAACAAATTCAACAACAACCTCGAAATTGAAAAACAACAAAATCCTCAACATTGAAAAACACCAACAAATTCAACAACAACCTCAAAATTGAAAAACAACAACAACCTCAACATTGCAAAACACCAGCAAATTCAACAACAACCTGAACATTTAAAAACACCAACAAATTCAACAACAACCTCAACATTGAAAAATAACAACAACCTCAACATTGAAAAACAACAACAAATTCAACAACAACCTCGACATTGAAAAACACCCTCAAATTCAAAATCAACCTCAACATTGAACAACACCAACAACCTCAAAATTGAAAAAACACCAACAAATTCAACAACAAACTCAACATTTAAAAACAACAACAACCTCAACATTGAAAAACACCAACAAATTCAACATCAACCTCAACATTGAAAAACACCAACACATTCAACAACAACCTCAACATTGAAAAACACCAACAAACTCAACAACAACCTAAACATTGAAAAATAACAACAACCTCAACATTGAAAAACACCAACAAATTCAACAACAACCTCAACATTGAAAAACACCAACAAATTCAACAACAAACTCAAGATTGAAAAACACCCACAAATTCAACAACCTCAACATTGAAAAACAACAACAACCTCATCATTGAAAAACACCAACATATTCAACAACAACCTCAACATTGAAAAACACCAACAAATTCAACAACAATCTCAACATTGAAAAACAACAACAACCTCAACATTGAAAAACACCAACAAATTCAACAACAACCTCAACATTGAAAAACACCAACAAATTCAACAACAACCTAAACATTGAAAAACAACAACAACCTCAACATTGAAAAACACCAACAAATTCAACAACAACCTCAACATTGAAAAACACCAACAAATTCAACAACAACCTCAACATTGAAAAACAACAACAAACTCAACATTTAAAAACACCAACAAATTCAACAACAACCTCAACATTGAAAAACAACAACAACCTCAACATTGAAAAACACCAACAAATTCAACAATAACCTCAACATTGAAAAACAACAACAACCTCAACATTGAAAAACACAAACAAACTCAACAACAACCTCGAAATTGAAAAACACCAACAAATTCAACAACAACCTCAACATTGAAAAACAACAACAACCTCAACATTGAAAAACACCAACAAATTCAACAACAACCTCAACATTGAAAAACAACAACAACCTCAACATTGAAAAACACCAACAAATTCAACAACAACCTCAACATTGAAAAACAACAACAACCTCAACATTGAAAAACACCAACAAATTCAACAACAACTTCAACATTGAAAAACACCAACAAATTCAACAACAACCTCGAAATTGAAAACACCAACAAATTCAACAACAACCTCAACTTTGAAAAACAACAACAACCTCAACATTGAAAAACACCAACAAATTCAACAACAACCTCAAAATTGAAAAACAACAACAACCTCAACATTGAAAAACACCAACAAATTCAACAACAACCTCAACATTGAAAATCAACAACAAACTAAACATTGAAAAACACCAACAAATTCAACAACAACCTCAACATTGAAAAACAACAACAACCTCAACATTGAAAAACACCAACAAATTCAACAACAACCTCAACATTGAAAAACACCAACAAATTCAACAACAACCTCAACATTGAAAAACACTAACAAATTCAACAACAACCTCGAAATTGAAAAACACAAACAAACTCAACGACAAACTCAACATTGAAAAACAGCAACAAATTCAACAACAACCTCAACATTGAAAATCAACAACAACCTCAACATTGAAAAACACCAACAAATTCAACAACAATCTCAACATTGAAAAGCACCAACAAATTCAACAACAACCTCAACATTGAAAAACAACAACAACCTCAACATTGAAAAACACCAACAACTTCAACAACAACCTCAACATTGAAAAATAACAACAACCTCAACATTGAAAAACACCAACAAATTCAACAACAACCTCAACATTGAAAAACAACAACAAACTCAACATTGAAAAACACCAACAAATTCAACAACAACCTCAACATTGAAAAACAACAACAACCTCAACATTGAAAAACACCAACAAATTCAACAACAACCTCAACATTGAAAAACACCAACAAATTCAACAACAACCTCAACATTGAAAAACAACAACAACCTAAACATTGAAAAACACCAACAAATTCAACAACAACCTCAACATTGAAAAACAACAACAACCTCAACATTGAAAAAGACCAACAAATTCAACAACAACCTCAACATTGAAAAACACCAACAAATTCAACAACAACCTCAACATTGAAAAACAACAACAACCTCAACATTGAAAAACACCAACAAATTCAACAACAACCTCAACATTGAAAAACAACAACAACCTCAACATTGAAAAACACCAACAAATTCAACAACAACCTCAACATTGAAAAACAACAACAACCTCAACATTGAAAAACACCAACAAATTCAACAACAACCTCAACATTGAAAAACACCAACAAATTCAACAACAACCTCAACATTGAAAAACAACAACAACCTAAACATTGAAAAACACCAACAAATTCAACAACAACCTCAACATTGAAAAACAACAACAACCTCAACATTGAAAAACACCAACAAATTCAACAACAACCTCAACATTGAAAAACACCAACAAATTCAACAACAACCTCAGCATTGAAAAACAACAACAACCTCAACATTGAAAAACACCAACAAATTCAACAACAACCTCAACATTGAAAAACAACAACAACCTCAACATTGAAAAACACCAACAAATTCAACAACAACTTCAACATTGAAAAACACCAACAAATTCAACAACAACCTCGAAGTTGAAAAACACCAACAAATACAACAACAACCTCAACATTGAAAATCAACAACAACCTCAACATTGAAAAACACCAACAAATTCAACAGCAACCTCAGCATTGAAAAACAACAACAACCTCAACATTGAAAAACACCAACAAATTCAACAACAACCTCAACATTGAAAAACAACAACAACCTCAACATTGAAAAACACCAGCAAATTCAACAACAACTTCAACATTGAAAAACACCAACAAATTCAACAACAACCTCGAAATTGAAATTCAACAACAACCTCAACATTGAAAAACAACAACAACCTCAACATTGCAAAACACCAGCAAATTCAACAACAACCTGAACATTTAAAAACACCAACAAATTCAACAACAACCTCAACATTGAAAAACAACAACAACCTCAACATTGAAAAACACCAACAAATTCAACAACAACCTCGACATTGAAAAACACTCTCAAATTCAAAATCAACCTCAACATTGAACAACACCAACAACCTCAAAATTGAAAAAACACCAACAAATTCAACAACAACCTCAACATTTAAAAACAACAACAACCTCAACATTGAAAAACACCAACAAATTCAACAACAACCTCAACATTGAAAAACACCAACAAATTCAACTACACCCTCAACATTGAAAAACACCAACAAACTCAACAACAACCTATACATTGAAAAATAACAACAACCTCAACATTGAAAAACACCAACAAATTCAACAACAACCTCAACATTGAAAAACACCAACAAATTCAACAACAAACTCAAGATTGAAAAACACCCACAAATTCAACAACCTCAACATTGAAAAACAACAACAACCTCATCATTGAAAAACACCAACAAATTCAACAACAACCTCAACATTGAAAAACACCAACAAATTCAACAACAACCTGAAAATTGAAAAACAACAACAACCTCAACATTGAAAAACACCAACAAATTCAACAATAACCTCAACATTGACAAACAACAGCAACCTCAACATTGAAAAACACAAACAAATTCAACAACAACCTCGAAATTGAAAAACACCAACAAATTCAACATCAACCTCAACATTGAAAAACAACAACAACCTAAACATTGAAAAACTCTAACAAATTCAACAACAACCTCAACATTGAAAATCAACAACAACCTCAACATTGAAAAACACCAACAAATTCAACAACAACCTCAACATTGAAAAACACCAACAAATTCAACAACAACCTCAACATTGAAAAACACCAACAAATTCAACAACAACCTCAACATTGAAAAACACTAACAAATTCAACAACAACCTCGAAATTGAAAAACACCAACAAATTCAACGACAAACTCAACATTGAAAAACACCAACAAATTCAACAATAACCTCAACATTGAAAAACAACAACAACCTCAACATTGAAAAATACCAACAAATTCAACAACAATCTCAACATTGAAAAGCACCAACAAATTCAACAACAACCTCAACATTGAAAAACAACAGCAACCTCAACATTGAAAAACACCAACAATTTCAGCAACAACCTCAACATTGAAAAACAACAACAACCTCAACATTGAAAAACACCAACAAATTCAACAACAACCTCAACATTGAAAAACAACAACAAACTCAACATTGAAAAACACCAACAAATTCAACAACAACCTCAACATTGGAAAACAACAACAACCTCAACATTGAAAAACACCAACAAATTCAACAACAACCTCAACATTGAAAAACAACAACAACCTAAACATTGAAAAACACCAACAAATTCAACAACAACCTCAACATTGAAAAACAACAACAACCTCAACATTGAATAACACCAACAAATTCAACAACAACCTCAACATTGAAAAACACCAACAAATTCAACAACAACCTCAGCATTGAAAAACAACAACCTCAACATTGAAAAACACCAACAAATTCAACAACAACCTGAACATTGAAAAACAACAACAACCTCAACATTGAAAAACACCAGCAAATTCAACAACAACTTCAACATTGAAAAACACCAACAAATTCAACAACAACCTCGAAATTGAAAAACACCAACAAATACAACAACAACCTCAACATTGAAAATCAACAACAACCTCAACGTTGAAAAACACCATCAAATTCAACAACAAACTCAACATTGAAAAACACCAACAAATTCAACAGCAACCTCAGCATTGAAAAACAACAACAACCTCAACATTGAAAAACACCAACAAATTCAACAACAACCTCAACATTGAAAAACAACAACAACCTCAACATTGAAAAACACCAGCAAATTCAACAACAACTTCAACATTGAAAAACACCAACAAATTCAACAACAACCTCGAAATTGAAAAACAACAAAAACCTCAACATTGAAAAACACCAACAAATTCAACAACAACCTCAACATTGAAAAACAACAACAACCTCAACATTGCAAAACACCAGCAAATTCAGCAACAACCTGAACATTTAAAAACACCGACAAATTCAACAACAACCTCAACATTGAAAAACACCAACAAATTCAACAACAACTTCAACATTGAAAAACACCAACAAATTCAACAACAACCTCGAAATTGAAAAACACCAACAAATACAACAACAACCTCAACATTGAAAATCAACAACAACCTCAACGTTGAAAAACACCAACAAATTCAACAACAACCTCAACATTGAAAAACACCAACAAATTCAACAGCAACCTCAGCATTGAAAAACAACAACAACCTCAACATTGAAAAACACCAACAAATTCAACAACAACCTCAACATTGAAAAACAACAACAACCTCAACATTGAAAAACACCAGCAAATTCAACAACAACTTCAACATTGAAAAACACCAACAAATTCAACAACAACCTCGAAATTGAAAAACAACAAAAACCTCAACATTGAAAAACACCAACAAATTCAAGAACAACCTCAACATTGATAAACAACAACAACCTCAACATTGCAAAACACCAGCAAATTCAACAACAACCTGAACATTTAAAAACACCAACAAATTCAACAACAACCTCAACATTGAAAAACAACAACAACCTCAACATTGAAAAACACCAACAAATTCAACAACAACCTCGACATTGAAAAACACCCTCAAATCAAAATCAACCTCAACATTGAACAACAGCAACAACCTCAAAATTGAAAAAACACCAACAAATTCAACAACAAACTCAACATTTAAAAACAACAACAACCTCAACATTGAAAAACACCAACAAATTCAACATCAACCTCAACATTGAAAAAGAACAACAAACTCAACATTGAAAAACACCAACAAATTCAACAACAACCTCAACATTGAAAAACAACAACAACCTCAACATTGAAAAACACCAACAAATTCAACAACAACCTCAACATTGAAAAACACCAACAAATTCAACAACAACCTCAACATTGAAAAACAACAACAACCTAAAGATTGAAAAACACCAACAAATTCAACAACAACCTCAACATTGAAAAACAACAACAACCTCAACATTGAAAAAGACCAACAAATTCAACAACAACCTCAACATTGAAAAACACCAACAAATTCAACAACAACCTCAGCATTGAAAAACAACAACAACCTCAACATTGAAAAAAACCAACAAATTCAACAACAACCTCAACATTGAAAAACAACAACAACCTCAACATTGAAAAACACCAACAAATTCAACAACAACCTCAACATTGAAAAACAACAACAACCTCAACATTGAAAAACACCAACAAATTCAACAACAACCTCAACATTGAAAAACAACAACAACCTAAACATTGAAAAACACCAACAAATTCAACAACAACCTCAACATTGAAAAACAACAACAACCTCAACATTGAAAAACACCAACAAATTCAACAACAACCTCAACATTGAAAAACACCAACAAATTCAACAACAACCTCAGCATTGAAAAACAACAACAACCTCAACATTGAAAAACACCAACAAATTCAACAACAACCTCAACATTGAAAAACAACAACAACCTCAACATTGAAAAAAACCAACAAATTCAACAACAACTTCAACATTGAAAAACACCAACAAATTCAACAACAACCTCGAAATTGAAAAACACCAACAAATACAACAACAACCTCAACATTGAAAATCAACAACAACCTCAACGTTGAAAAACACCAACAAATTCAACAACAGCCTCAACATTGAAAAACACCAACAAATTCAACAGCAACCTCAGCATTGAAAAACAACAACAACCTCAACATTGAAAAACACCAGCAAATTCAACAACAACTTCAACATTGAAAAACACCAACAAATTCAACAACAACCTAGAAATTGAAATTCAACAACAACCTCAACATTGAAAAACAACAACAACCTCAACATTGCAAAACACCAGCAAATTCAACAACAACCTGAACATTTAAAAACACCAACAAATTCAACAACAACCTCAACATTGAAAAACAACAACAACCTCAACATTGAAAAACACCAACAAATTCAACAACAACCTCGACTTTGAAAAATACCCTCAAATTCAAAATCAACCTCAACATTGAACAACACCAACAACCTCAAAATTGAAAAAACACCAACAAATTCAACAACAACCTCAACATTTAAAAACAACAACAACCTCAACATTGAAAAACACCAACAAATTCAACAACAACCTCAACATTGAAAAACACCAACAAATTCAACAACACCCTCAACATTGAAAAACACCAACAAACTCAACAACAACCTATACATTGAAAAATAACAACAACCTCAACATTGAAAAATACCAACAAATTCAACAACAACCTCAACATTGAAAAACACCAACAAATTCAACAACAAACTCAAGATTGAAAAACACCCACAAATTCAACAACCTCAACATTGAAAAACAACAACAACCTCATCATTGAAAAACACCAACAAATTCAACAACAACCTCAACATTGAAAAACACCAACAAATTCAACAACAACCTGAAAATTGAAAAACAACAACAACCTCAACATTGAAAAACACCAACAAATTCAACAATAACCTCAACATTGACAAACAACAACAACCTCAACATTGAAAAACACAAACAAATTCAACAACAACCTCGAAATTGAAAAACACCAACAAATTCAACAACAACCTCAACATTGAAAAACAACAACAACCTAAACATTGAAAAACACTAACAAATTCAACAACAACCTCAACATTGAAAAACAACAACAACCTCAACATTGAAAAACACCAACAAATTCAACAAAAATCTCAACATTGAAAAACACCAACAAATTCAACAACAACCTCAACATTGAAAAACACTAACAAATTCAACAACAACCTCGAAATTGAAAAACACCAACAAATTCAACGACAAACTCAACATTGAAAAACACCAACAAATTCAACAAGAACCTCAACATTGAAAAACAACAACAACCTCAACATTGAAAAACACCAACAAATTCAACAACAATCTCAACATTGAAAAGCACCAACAAATTCAACAACAACCTCAACATTGAAAAACAACAGCAACCTCAACATTGAAAAACACCAACAATTTCAACAACAACCTCAACATTGAAAAACAACAACAACCTCAACATTGAAAAACACCAACAAATTCAACAACAACCTCAACATTGAAAAACAACAACAAACTCAACATTGAAAAACACCAACAAATTCAACAACAACCTCAACATTGAAAAACAACAACAACCTCAACATTGAAAAACACCAACAAATTCAACAACAACCTCAACATTGAAAAACAACAACAACCTAAACATTGAAAAACACCAACAAATTCAACAACAACCTCAACATTGAAAAACAACAACAACCTCAACATTGAATAACACCAACAAATTCAACAACAACCTCAACATTGAAAAACACCAACAAATTCAACAACAACCTCAGCATTGAAAAACAACAACAACGTCAACATTGAAAAACACCAACAAGTTCAACAACAACCTGAACATTGAAAAACAACAACAACCTCAACATTGAAAAACACCAGCAAATTCAACAACAACTTCAACATTGAAAAACACCAACAAATTCAACAACAACCTCGAAATTGAAAAACAACAAAAACCTCAACATTGAAAAACACCAACAAATTCAACAACAACCTCAACATTGAAAAACAACAACAACCTCAACATTGCAAAACACCAGCCAATTCAACAACAACCTGAACATTTAAAAACACCAACAAATTCAACAACAACCTCAACATTGAAAAAAACCAACAAATTCAAAAACAACTTCAACATTGAAAAACACCAACAAATTCAACAACAACCTCGAAATTGAAAAACACCAACAAATACAACAACAACCTCAACATTGAAAATCAACAACAACCTCAACGTTGAAAAACACCAACAAATTCAACAACAACCTCAACATTGAAAAACACCAACAAATTCAACAGCAACCTCAGCATTGAAAAACAACAACAACCTCAACATTGAAAAACACCAACAAATTCAACAACAACCTCAACATTGAAAAACAACAACAACCTCAACATTGAAAAACACCAGCAAATTCAACAACAACTTCAACATTGAAAAACACCAACAAATTCAACAACAACCTCGAAATTGAAAAACAACAAAAACCTCAACATTGAAAAACACCAACAAATTCAACAACAACCTCAACATTGAAAAACAACAACAACCTCAACATTGCAAAGCACCAGCAAATTCAACAACAACCTGAACAGTTAAAAACACCAACAAATTCAACAACAACCTCAACATTGAAAAACAACAACAACCTCAACATTGAAAAACACCAACAAATTCAACAACAACCTCGACATTGAAAAAGACCCTCAAATTCAAAATCAACCTCAACATTGAACAACAGCAACAACCTCAAAATTGAAAAAACACCAACAAATTCAACAACAACCTCAACATTTAAAAACAACAACAACCTCAACATTGAAAAACACCAACAAATTCAACATCAACCTCAACATTGAAAAACACCAACAAATTGAACAACAACCTCAACATTGAAAAACACCAACAAACTCAACAACAACCTAAACATTGAAAAATAACAACAACCTCAACATTGAAAAACACCAACAAATTCAACAACAACCTCAACATTGAAAAACACCAACAAATTCAACAACAAACTCAAGATTGAAAAACACCCACAAATTCAACAACCTCAAAATTGAAAAACAACAACAACCTCATCATTGAAAAACACCAACAAATTCAACAACAACTTCAACATTGAAAAACACCAACAAATTCAACAACAACCTCAACATTGAAAAACAACAACAACCTCAACATTGAAAAACAACAACAAATTCAACAACAACCTCAACATTGAAAAACAACAACAACCTCAACATTGAAAAACACCAACAAATTCAACAATAACCTCAACATTGAAAAACAACAACAACCTCAACATTGAAAAACACAAACAAATTCAACAACAACCTCGAAATTGAAAAACACCAACAAATTCAACAACAACCTCAACATTGAAAAACAACAACAACCTAAACATTGAAAAACACCAACAAATTCAACAACAACCTCAACATTGAAAAGCAACAACAACCTCAACATTGAAAAACACCAACAAATTCAACAACAACCTCAACATTGAAAAACACCAACAAATTCAACAACAACCTCAACATTGAAAAACACCAACAAATTCAACAACAACCTCAACATTGAAAAACACTAACAAGTTCAACAACAACCTCGAAATTGAAAAACACCAACAAATTCAACGACAAACTCAACATTGAAAAACACGAACAAATTCAACAACAACCTCAACATTGAAAAACAACAACAACCTCGACATTGAAAAACACCAACAAATTTAACAACAATCTCAACATTGAAAAGCACCAACAAATTCAACAACAACCTCAACATTGAAAAACAACAACAACCTCAACATTGAAAAACACCAACAACCTCAACAACATCCTCAACATTGAAAAACAACAACAACCTCAACATTGAAAAACACCAACAAATTCAACAACAAACTCAATATTGAAAAACAACAACAAACTCAACATTGAAAAACACCAACAAATTCAACAACAACCTCAACATTGAAAAACAAGAACAACCTCAACATTGAAAAACACCAACAAATTCAACAACAACCTCAACATTGAAAAACACCAACAAATTCAACAACAACCTCAACATTGAAAAACAACAACAACCTAAACATTGAAAAACACCAACAAATTCAACAACAACCTCAACATTGAAAAACAACAACAACCTCAACATTGAAAAACACCAACAAATTCAACAACAACCTCAACATTGAAAAACACCAACAAATTCAACAACAACCTCAGCATTGAAAAACAACAACAACCTCAACATTGGAAAACACCAACAAAATCAACAACAACCTCAACATTGAAAAACAACAACAACCTCAACATTGAACAACACCAACAAATTCAACAACAACTTCAACATTGAAAAACACCGACAAATTCAACAACAACCTCGAAATTGAAAAACACCAACAAATACAACAACAACCTCAACATTGAAAATCAACAACAACCTCAACGTTGAAAAACACCAACAAATTCAACAACAACCTCAACATTGAAAAACACCAACAAATTCAACAGCAACCTCAGCATTGAAAAACAACAACAACCTCAACATTGAAAAACACCAACAAATTCTACAACAACCTCAACATTGAAAAACAACAACAACCTCAACATTGAAAAACACCAGCAAATTCAACAACAACTTCAACATTGAAAAACAACAACAAATTCAACAACAACCTCGAAATTGAAAAACAACAAAAACCTCAACATTGAAAAACACCAACAAATTCAACAACAACCTCAACATTGAAAAACAACAACAACCTCAACATTGCAAAACACCAGCAAATTCAACAACAACCTGAACATTGAAAAACACCAACAAATTCATCAACAACCTCAACATTGAAAAACAACAACAAACTCAACATTGAAAAACACCAACAAATTCAACAACAACCTCAACATTGAAAAACAACAACAACCTCAACATTGAAAAACACCAACAAATTCAACAATAACCTCAACATTGAAAAACAACAACAACCTCAACATTGAAAAACACAAACAAACTCAACAACAACCTCGAAATTGAAAAACACCAACAAATTCAACAACAACCTCAACATTGAAAAACAACAACAACCTCAACATTGAAAAACACCAACAAATTCAACAACAACCTCAACATTGAAAAACAACAACAACGTCAACATTGAAAAACACCAAAAAATTCAACAACAACCTCAACATTGAAAAACACCAACAAATTGAACAACAACCTCAACATTGAAAAACACCAACAAACTCAACAACAACCTAAACATTGAAAAATAACAACAACCTCAACATTGAAAAACACCAACAAATTCAACAACAACCTCAACATTGAAAAACACCAACAAATTCAACAACAAACTCAAGATTGAAAAACACCCACAAATTCAACAACCTCAACATTGAAAAACAACAACAACCTCATCATTGAAAAACACCAACAAATTCAACAACAACTTCAACATTGAAAAACACCAACAAATTCAACAACAACCTCAACATTGAAAAACAACAACAACCTCAACATTGAAAAACACCAACAAATTCAACAACAACCTCAACATTGAAAAACAACAACAACCTCAACATTGAAAAACACCAACAAATTCAACAATAACCTCAACATTGAAAAACAACAACAACCTCAACATTGAAAAACACAAACAAATTCAACAACAACCTCGAAATTGAAAAACACCAACAAATTCAACAACAACCTCAACATTGAAAAACAACAACAACCTAAACATTGAAAAACACCAACAAATTCAACAACAACCTCAACATTGAAAAACAACAACAACCTCAACATTGAAAAACACCAACAAATTCAACAACAACCTCAAAATTGAAAAACACCAACAAATTCAACAACAACCTCAACATTGAAAAACACTAACAAGTTCAACAACAACCTCGAAATTGAAAAACACCAACAAATTCAACGACAAACTCAACATTGAAAAACACCAACAAATTCAACAACAACCTCAACATTGAAAAACAACAACAACCTCGACATTGAAAAACACCAACAAATTTAACAACAATCTCAACATTGAAAAGCACCAACAAATTCAACAACAACCTCAACATTGAAAAACAACAACAACCTCAACATTGAAAAACACCAACAACCTCAACAACAACCTCAACATTGAAAAACAACAACAACCTCAACATTGAAAAACAACAACAAATTCAACAACAAACTCAATATTGAAAAACAACAACAAACTCAACATTGAAAAACACCAACAAATTCAACAACAACCTCAACATTGAAAAACAAGAACAACCTCAACATTGAAAAACACCAACAAATTCAACAACAACCTCAACATTGAAAAACACCAACAAATTCAACAACAACCTCAACATTGAAAAACAACAACAACCTAAACATTGAAAAACACCAACAAATTCAACAACAACCTCAACATTGAAAAACAACAACAACCTCAACATTGAAAAACACCAACAAATTCAACAACAACCTCAACATTGAAAAACACCAACAAATTCAACAACAACCTCAGCATTGAAAAACAACAACAACCTCAACATTGGAAAACACCAACAAAATCAACAACAACCTCAACATTGAAAAACAACAACAACCTCAACATTGAACAACACCAACAAATTCAACAACAACTTCAACATTGAAAAACACCGACAAATTCAACAACAACCTCGAAATTGAAAAACACCAACAAATACAACAACAACCTCAACATTGAAAATCAACAACAACCTCAACGTTGAAAAACACCAACAAATTCAACAACAACCTCAACATTGAAAAACAACAACAAATTCAACAGCAACCTCAGCATTGAAAAACAACAACAACCTCAACATTGAAAAACACCAACAAATTCTACAACAACCTCAACATTGAAAAACAACAACAACCTCAACATTGAAAAACACCAGCAAATTCAACAACAACTTCAACATTGAAAAACAACAACAAATTCAACAACAACCTCGAAATTGAAAAACAACAAAAACCTCAACATTGAAAAACACCAACAAATTCAACAACAACCTCAACATTGAAAAACAACAACAACCTCAACATTGCAAAACACCAGCAAATTCAACAACAACCTGAACATTGAAAAACACCAACAAATTCATCAACAAACTCAACATTGAAAAACAACAACAAACTCAACATTGAAAAACACCAACAAATTCAACAACAACCTCAACATTGAAAAACAACAACAACCTCAACATTGAAAAACACCAACAAATTCAACAATAACCTCAACATTGAAAAACAACAACAACCTCAACATTGAAAAACACAAACAAACTCAACAACAACCTCGAAATTGAAAAACACCAACAAATTCAACAACAACCTCAACATTGAAAAACAACAACAACCTCAACATTGAAAAACACCAACAAATTCAACAACAACCTCAACATTGAAAAACAACAACAACGTCAACATTGAAAAACACCAATAAATTCAACAACAACCTCAACATTGAAAAACAACAACAACCTCAACATTGAAAAACACCAACAAATTCAACAACAACTTCAACATTGAAAAACACCAACAAATTCAACAACAACCTCGAAATTGAAAAACACCAACAAATTCAACAACAACCTCAGCATTGAAAAACAACAACAACCTCAACATTGAAAAACACCAACAAATTCAACAACAACCTCAAAATTGAAAAACAACAACAACCTCAACATTGAAAAACACCAACAAATTCAACAACAACCTCAACATTGAAAAACAACAACAAACTAAACATTGAAAAACACCAACAAAATCAACAACAACCTCAACATTGAAAAACAACAACAACCTCAACATTGAAAAACACCAACAAATTCAACAACAACCTCAACATTGAAAAACACCAACAAATTCAACAACAACCTCAACATTGAAAAACACAAACAAATTCAACAACAACCTCGAAATTGAAAAACACCAACAAACTCAACGACAAACTCAACATTGAAAAACACCAACAAATTCAACAACAACCTCAACATTGAAAAACAACAACAACTTCAACATTGAAAAACACCAACAAATTCAACAACAATCTCAACATTGAAAAGCACCAACAAATTCAACAACAACCTCAACATTGAAAAACAACAACAACCTCAACATTGAAAAACACCAACAACTTCAACAACAACCTCAACATTGAAAAACAACAACAACCTCAACATTGAAAAACACCAACAAATTCAACAACAACCTCAATATTGAAAAACAACAACAAACTCAACATTGAAAAACACCAACAAATTCAACAACAACCTCAACATTGAAAAACAACAACAAACTCAACATTGAAAAACACCAACAAATTCAACAACAACCTCAACATTGAAAAACAACAACAACCTCAACATTGAAAAACACCAACAAATTCAACAACAACCTCAACATTGAAAAACACCAACAAATTCAACAACAACCTCAACATTGAAAAACAACAACAACCTAAACATTGAAAAACACCAACAAATTCAACAACAACCTCAACATTGAAAAACAACAACAACCTCAACATTGAAAAACACCAACAAATTCAACAACAACCTCAACATTGAAAAACACCAACAAATTCAACAACAACCTCAGCATTGAAAAACAACAACAAGCTCAACATTGAAAAACACCAACAAATTCAACAACAACCTCAACATTGAAAAACAACAACAACCTCAACATTGAAAAACACCAACAAATTCAACAACTACTTCAACATTGTAAAACACCAACAAATTCAACAACAACCTCGAAATTGAAAAACACCAACAAATACAACAACAACCTCAACATTGAAAATCAACAACAACCTCAACGTTGAAAAACACCAACAAATTCAACAACAACCTCAACATTGAAAAACACCAACAAATTCAACAGCAACCTCAGCATTGAAAAACAACAACAACCTCAACATTGAAAAACACCAACAAATTCAACAACAACCTCAACATTGAAAAACACCAACAAATTCAACAACAACCTCAACATTGAAAAACACCAACAAACTCAACAACAACCTTAACATTGAAAAATAACAACAACCTCAACATTGAAAAACACCAACAAATTCAACAACAACCTCAACATTGAAAAACACCAACAAATTCAACAACAAACTCAGCATTGAAAAACACCCACAAATTCAACAACCTCATATTGAAAAACAACAACAACCTCATCATTGAAAAACACCAACAATTTCAACAACAACCTCAACATTGAAAAACACCAACAAATTCAACAACAACCTCAACATTGAAAAACAACAACAACCTCAACATTGAAAAACACCAACAAATTCAACAACAACCTCAACATTGAAAAACAACAACAACCTCAACATTGAAAAACACCAACAAATTCAACAATAACCTCAACATTGAAAAACAACAACAACCTCAACATTGAAAAACACAAACAAATTCAACAACAACTTCGAAATTGAAAAACACCAACAAATTCAACAACAACCTCAACATTGAAAAACAACAACAACCTAAACATTGAAAAACACCAACAAATTCAACAACAACCTCAACATTGAAAAACAACAACAACCTCAACATTGAAAAACACCAACAAATTCAACAACAACCTCAACATTGAAATACACCAACAAATTCAACAACAACCTCAACATTGAAAAACACTAACAAATTCAACAACAACCTCGAAATTGAAAAACACCAACAAATTCAACGACAAACTCAACATTGAAAAACACCAACAAATTCAACAACAACCTCAACATTGAAAAACAACAACAACCTCAACATTGAAAAACGCCAACAAATTCAACAGCAATCTCAACATTGAAAAACACCAACAAATTCAACAACAACCTCAACATTGAAAAACAACAACAACCTCAACATTGAAAAACACCAACAACTTCAACAACAACCTCAACATTGAAAAACAACAACAACCTCAACATTGAAAAACACCAACAAATTCAACAACAACCTCAACATTGAAAAACAACAACAAACTCAACATTGAAAAACACCAACAAATTCAACAACAACCTCAACATTGAAAAACAACAACAACCTCAACATTGAAAAACACCAACAAATTCAACAACAACCTCAACATTGAAAAACACCAACAAATTCGACAACAACCTCAACACTGATAAAAAACAACAACCTAAACATTGAAAAACACCAACAAATTCAACAACAACCTCAACATTGAAAAACAACAACAACCTCAACACTGAAAAACACCAACAAATTCAACAACAACCTCAACATTGAAAAACACCAACAAATTCAACAACAACCTCAGCATTGAAAAACAACAACAACCTCAACATTGAAAAACACCAACAAATTCAACAACAACCTCAACATTGAAAAACAACAACAACCTCAACATTGAAAAACACCAACAAATTCAACAACAACTTCAACATTGAAAAACACCAACAAATTCAACAACAACCTCGAAATTGAAAAACACCAACAAATACAACAACAACCTCAACATTGAAAATCAACAACAACCTCAACGTTGAAAAACACCATCAAATTCAACAACAACCTCAACATTGAAAAACACCAACAAATTCAACAGCAACCTCAGCATTGAAAAACAACAACAACCTCAACATTGAAAAACACCAACAAATTCAACAACAACCTCAACATTGAAAAACAACAACAACCTCAACATTGAAAAACACCAGCAAATTCAACAACAACTTCAACATTGAAAAACACCAACAAATTCAACAACAACCTCGAAATTGAAAAACAACAAAAACCTCAACATTGAAAAACACCAACAAATTCAACAACAACCTCAACATTGAAAAACAACAACAACCTCAACATTGAAAAACACCAACAAATTCAACAATAACCTCAACATTGAAAAACAACAACAACCTCAACATTGAAAAACTCAAACAAATTCAACAACAACCTCGAAATTGAAAAACACCAACAAATTCAACAACAACCTCAACATTGAAAAACAACAACAACCTCAACATTGAAAAACACCAACAAATTCAACAACAACCTCAACATTGAAAAACAACAACAACCTCAACATTGAAAAACACCAACAAATTCAACAACAACCTCAACATTGAAAAACACCAACAAATTCAACAACAACCTCAACATTGAAATACACCAACAAATTCAACAACAACCTCAACATTGAAAAACACTAACAAATTCAACAACAACCTCGAAATTGAAAAACACCAACAAATTCAACGACAAACTCAACATTGAAAAACACCAACAAATTCAACAACAACCTCAACATTGAAAAACAACAACAACCTCAACATTGAAAAACAACAACAAATTCAACAGCAATCTCAACATTGAAAAGCACCAACAAATTCAACAACAACCTCAACATTGAAAAACAACAACAACCTCAACATTGAAAAACACCAACAACTTCCACAACAACCTCAACATTGAAAAACAACAACAACCTCAACATTGAAAAACACCAACAAATTCAACAACAACCTCAACATTGAAAAACAACAACAAACTCAACATTGAAAAACACCAACAAATTCAACAACAACCTCAACATTGAAAAACAACAACAACCTCAACATTGAAAAACACCAACAAATTCAACAACAACCTCAACATTGAAAAACACCAACAAATTCGACAACAACCTCAACACTGATAAAAAACAACAACCTAAACATTGAAAAACACCAACAAATTCAACAACAACCTCAACATTGAAAAACAACAACAACCTCAACACTGAAAAACACCAACAAATTCAACAACAACCTCAACATTGAAAAACACCAACAAATTCAACAACAACCTCAGCATTGAAAAACAACAACAACCTCAACATTGAAAAACACCAACAAATTCAACAGCAACCTCAACATTGAAAAACAACAACAACCTCAACATTGAAAAACACCAACAAATTCAACAACAACTTCAACATTGAAAAACACCAACAAATTCAACAACAACCTCGAAATTGAAAAACACCAACAAATACAACAACAACCTCAACATTGAAAATCAACAACAACCTCAACGTGGAAAAACACCATCAAATTCAACAACAACCTCAACATTGAAAAACACCAACAAATTCAACAGCAACCTCAGCATTGAAAAACAACAACAACCTCAACATTGAAAAACACCAACAAATTCAACAACAACCTCAACATTGAAAAACAACAACAACCTCAACATTGAAAAACACCAGCAAATTCAACAACAACTTCAACATTGAAAAACACCAACAAATTCAACAACAACCTCGAAATTGAAAAACAACAAAAACCTCAACATTGAAAAACACCAACAAATTCAACAACAACCTCAACATTGAAAAACAACAACAACCTCAACATTGAAAAACACCAACAAATTCAACAATAACCTCAACATTGAAAATCAACAACAACCTCAACATTGAAAAACACAAACAAATTCAACAACAACCTCGAAATTGAAAAACACCAACAAATTCAACAACAACCTCAACATTGAAAAACAACAACAACCTCAACATTGAAAAACACCAACAAATTCAACAACAACCTCAACATTGAAAAACACCAACAAATTCGACAACAACCTCAACACTGATAAAAAACAACAACCTAAACATTGAAAAACACCAACAAATTCAACAACAACCTCAACATTGAAAAACAACAACAACCTCAACACTGAAAAACACCAACAAATTCAACAACAACCTCAACATTGAAAAACACCAACAAATTCAACAACAACCTCAGCATTGAAAAACAACAACAACCTCAACATTGAAAAACACCAACAAATTCAACAACAACCTCAACATTGAAAAACAACAACAACCTCAACATTGAAAAACACCAACAAATTCAACAACAACTTCAACATTGAAAAACACCAACAAATTCAACAACAACCTCGAAATTGAAAAACACCAACAAATACAACAACAACCTCAACATTGAAAATCAACAACAACCTCAACGTTGAAAAACACCATCAAATTCAACAACAACCTCAACATTGAAAAACACCAACAAATTCAACAGCAACCTCAGCATTGAAAAACAACAACAACCTCAACATTGAAAAACACCAACAAATTCAACAACAACCTCAACATTGAAAAACAACAACAACCTCAACATTGAAAAACACCAGCAAATTCAACAACAACTTCAACATTGAAAAACACCAACAAATTCAACAACAACCTCGAAATTGAAAAACAACAAAAACCTCAACATTGAAAAACACCAACAAATTCAACAACAACCTCAACATTGAAAAACAACAACAACCTCAACATTGAAAAACACCAACAAATTCAACAATAACCTCAACATTGAAAAACAACAACAACCTCAACATTGAAAAACTCAAACAAATTCAACAACAACCTCGAAATTGAAAAACACCAACAAATTCAACAACAACCTCAACATTGAAAAACAACAACAACCTCAACATTGAAAAACACCAACAAATTCAACAACAACCTCAACATTGAAAAACAACAACAACCTCAACATTGAAAAACACCAACAAATTCAACAACAACCTCAACATTGAAAAACACCAACAAATTCAACAACAACCTCAACATTGAAATACACCAACAAATTCAACAACAACCTCAACATTGAAAAACACTAACAAATTCAACAACAACCTCGAAATTGAAAAACACCAACAAATTCAACGACAAACTCAACATTGAAAAACACCAACAAATTCAACAACAACCTCAACATTGAAAAACAACAACAACCTCAACATTGAAAAACAACAACAAATTCAACAGCAATCTCAACATTGAAAAGCACCAACAAATTCAACAACAACCTCAACATTGAAAAACAACAACAACCTCAACATTGAAAAACACCAACAACTTCCACAACAACCTCAACATTGAAAAACAACAACAACCTCAACATTGAAAAACACCAACAAATTCAACAACAACCTCAACATTGAAAAACAACAACAAACTCAACATTGAAAAACACCAACAAATTCAACAACAACCTCAACATTGAAAAACAACAACAACCTCAACATTGAAAAACACCAACAAATTCAACAACAACCTCAACATTGAAAAACACCAACAAATTCGACAACAACCTCAACACTGATAAAAAACAACAACCTAAACATTGAAAAACACCAACAAATTCAACAACAACCTCAACATTGAAAAACAACAACAACCTCAACACTGAAAAACACCAACAAATTCAACAACAACCTCAACATTGAAAAACACCAACAAATTCAACAACAACCTCAGCATTGAAAAACAACAACAACCTCAACATTGAAAAACACCAACAAATTCAACAACAACCTCAACATTGAAAAACAACAACAACCTCAACATTGAAAAACACCAACAAATTCAACAACAACTTCAACATTGAAAAACACCAACAAATTCAACAACAACCTCGAAATTGAAAAACACCAACAAATACAACAACAACCTCAACATTGAAAATCAACAACAACCTCAACGTGGAAAAACACCATCAAATTCAACAACAACCTCAACATTGAAAAACACCAACAAATTCAACAGCAACCTCAGCATTGAAAAACAACAACAACCTCAACATTGAAAAACACCAACAAATTCAACAACAACCTCAACATTGAAAAACAACAACAACCTCAACATTGAAAAACACCAGCAAATTCAACAACAACTTCAACATTGAAAAACACCAACAAATTCAACAACAACCTCGAAATTGAAAAACAACAAAAACCTCAACATTGAAAAACACCAACAAATTCAACAACAACCTCAACATTGAAAAACAACAACAACCTCAACATTGAAAAACACCAACAAATTCAACAATAACCTCAACATTGAAAATCAACAACAACCTCAACATTGAAAAACACAAACAAATTCAACAACAACCTCGAAATTGAAAAACACCAACAAATTCAACAACAACCTCAACATTGAAAAACAACAACAACCTAAACATTGAAAAACACCAACAAATTCAACAACAACCTCAACATTGAAAAACAACAACAACCTCAACATTGAAAAACACCAACAAATTCAACAACAACCTCAACATTGAAAAACACCAACAAATTCAACAACAACCTCAACATTGAAATACACCAACAAATTCAACAAAAACCTCAACATTGAAAAACACTAACAGATTCAACAACAACCTCGAAATTGAAAAACACCAACAAATTCAACGACAAACTCAACATTGAAAAACACCAACAAATTCAACAACAACCTCAACATTGAAAAACAACAACAACCTCAACATTGAAAAACACCAACAAATTCAACAACAATCTCAACATTGAAAAGCACCAACAAATTCAACAACAACCTCAACATTGAAAAACAACAACAACCTCAACATTGAAAACACCAACAACTTCAACAACAACCTCAACATTGAAAAACAACAACAAACTCAACATTGAAAAACACCAACAAATTCAACAACAACCTCAACATTGAAAAACAACAACAACCTCAACATTGAAAAACACCAACAAATTCAACAACAACCTCAACATTGAAAAACACCAACAAATTCGACAACAACCTCAACACTGATAAAAAACAACAACCTAAACATTGAAAAACACCAACAAATTCAACAACAACCTCAACATTGAAAAACAACAACAACCTCAACACTGAAAAACACCAACAACTTCAACAACAACCTCAACATTGAAAAACACCAACAAATTCAACAACAACCTCAGCATTGAAAAACAACAACAACCTCAACATTGAAAAACACCAACAAATTCAACAACAACCTCAACATTGAAAAACAACAACAACCTCAACATTGAAAAACACCAACAAATTCAACAACAACTTCAACATTGAAAAACACCAACAAATTCAACAACAACCTCGAAATTGAAAAACACCAACAAATACAACAACAACCTCAACATTGAAAATCAACAACAACCTCAACGTTGAAAAACACCATCAAATTCAACAACAACCTCAACATTGAAAAACACCAACAAATTCAACAGCAACCTCAGCATTGAAAAACAACAACAACCTCAACATTGAAAAACACCAACAAATTCAACAACAACCTCAACATTGAAAAACAACAACAACCTCAACATTGAAAAACACCAGCAAATTCAACAACAACTTCAACATTGAAAAACACCAACAAATTCAACAACAACCTCGAAATTGAAAAACAACAAAAACCTCAACATTGAAAAACACCAACAAATTCAACAACACCCTCAACATTGAAAAACAACAACAACCTCAACATTGCAAAACACCAGCAAATTCAACAACAACCTGAACATTGAAAAACACCAACAAATTCAACAACAACCTCAACATTGAAAAACAACAACAACCTCAACATTGAAAAACACCAACAAATTCAACAACAACCTCGACATTGAAAAACAACCTCAAATTCAAAATCAACCTCAACATTGAACAACACCAACAACCTCAAAATTGAAAAAACACCAACAAATTCAACAACAACCTCAACATTTAAAAACAACAACAACCTCAACATTGAAAAACACCAACAAATTCAACAACAACCTCAACATTGCAAAACACCAACAAATTCAACAACAACCTCAACATTGAAAAACACCAACAAACTCAACAACAACCTAAACATTGAAAAATAACAACAACCTCAACATTGAAAAACACCAACAATTTCAACAACAACCTCAACATTGAAAAACACCGACAAATTCAACAACAAACTCAAGATTGAAAAACACCCGCAAATTCAACAACCTCAACATTGAAAAACAACAACAACCTCAACATTGAAAAACACCAACAAATTCAACAACAACCTCAACATTGAAAAACAGCAACAAATTCAACAACAACCTCAACATTGAAAAACAACAACAACCTCAACATTGAAAAACACCAACAAATTCAACAACAACCTCAACATTGAAAAACAACAACAACCTCAACATTGAAAAACACCAACAAATTCAACAATAACCTCAACATTGAAAAACAACAACAACCTCAACATTGAAAAACACAAACAAATTCAACAACAACCTCGAAATTGAAAAACACCAACAAATTCAACAACAACCTCAACATTGAAAAACAACAACAACCTAAACATTGAAAAACACCAACAAATTCAACAACAACCTCAACATTGAAAAACAACAACAACCTCAACATTGAAAAACACCAACAAATTCAACAACAACCTCAACATTGAAAAACACCAACAAATTCAACAAC
This sequence comes from Isurus oxyrinchus, assembly GCA_026770705.1. Lineage (NCBI taxonomy): Eukaryota > Metazoa > Chordata > Chondrichthyes > Lamniformes > Lamnidae > Isurus > Isurus oxyrinchus. The sequence continues at coordinate 790,312 of JANJGN010000162.1, forward strand.
AACCTTAGCATTGAAAAACAACAACAACCTCAACATTGAAAAACACCAACAAATTCAACAACAACCTCAACATTGAAACAGAACAACAACCTCAACATTGAAAAACACCAACAAATTCAACAACAACTTCAACATTGAAAAACACCAACAAAGTCAACAACAACCTCGAAATTGAAAAACACCAACAAATTCAACAACAACCTCAAAATTGAAAAACAACAACAACCTCAACATTGAAAAACACCAACAAATTCAACAACAACCTCAAAATTGAAAAACAACAACAACCTCAACATTGAAAAACACCAACAAATTCAACAGCAACCTCAACATTGAAAAACAACAACAAACTAAACATTGAAAAACACCAACAAATTCAACAACAACCTCAACATTGAAAAACAACAACAACCTCAACATTGAAAAACACCAACAAATTCAACAACAACCTCAACATTGAAAAACACCAACAAATTCAACAACAACCTCAACATTGAAAAACACTAACAAATTCAACAACAACCTCGAAATTGAAAAACACCAACAAATTCAACGACAAATTCAACATTGAAAAACACCAACAAATTCAACAACAACCTCAACATTGAAAAACAACAACAAACTCAACATTGAAAAACACCAACAAATTCAACAACAATCTCAACATTGAAAAGCGCCAACAAATTCAACAACAACCTCAACATTGAAAAACAACAACAACCTCAACATTGAAAAACACCAACAAATTCAACAACAACCTCAACACTGAAAAACAACAACAACCTCAACATTGAAAAACGCCAACAAATTCAGCAACAACCTCAACATTGAAAAAACAACAACAAACTCAACATTGAAAAACACCAACAAATTCAACAACAACCTCAACATTGAAAAACAACAACAACCTCAACTTTGAAAAACACCAACAAATTCAACAACAACCTCAACATTGAAAAGCACCAACAAATTCAACAACAACCTCAACATTGAAAAACAACAACAACCTAAACAGTGAAAAACACCAACAAATTCAACAACAACCTCAACATTGAAAAACAACAACAACCTCAACATTGAAAAACACCAACAAATTCAACAACAACCTCAACATTGAAAAACAACAACAAATTCAACAACAACCTCAACATTGAAAAACAACAACAACCTCAACATTGAAAAACACCAACAAATTCAACAATAACCTCAGCATTGAAAAACAACAACAACCTCAACATTGAAAAACACAAACAAACTCAACAACAACCTCGAAATTGAAAAACACCAACAAATTCAACAACAACCTCAACATTGAAAAACAACAACAACCTCAACGTTGAAAAACACCAACAAATTCAACAACAACCTCAACATTGAAAAACAACAACAACCTCAACATTGAAAAACACCAACAAATTCAACAACAACCTCAACATTGAAAAACAACAACAACCTCAACATTGAAAAACACCAACAAATTCAACAACAACTTCAACATTGAAAAACACCAACAAATTCAACAACAACCTCGAAATTGAAAAACACCAACAAATTCAACAACAACCTCAACATTGAAAAACAACAACAACCTCAACATTGAAAAACACCAACAAATTCAACAACAACCTCAAAATTGAAAAACAACAACAACCTCAACATTGAAAAAACCAACAAATTCAACAACAACCTCAACATTGAAAAACAACAACAAACTAAGCATTGAAAAACACCAACAAAATCAACAACAACCTCAACATTGAAAAACAACAACAACCTCAACATTGAAAAACACCAACAAATTCAACAAGAACCTCAACATTGAAAAACACCAACAAATTCAACAACAACCTCAACATTGAAAAACACTAACAAATTCAACAACAACCTCGAAATTGAAAAACACCAACAAACTCAACGACAAACTCAACATTGAATAACACCAACAAATTCAACAACAACCTCAACATTGAAAAACAACAACAACCTGAACATTGAAAAACACCAACAAATTCTTCAACAATCTCAACATTGAAAAGCACCAACAAATTCAACAACAACCTCAACATTGAAAAACAACAACAACCTCAACATTGAAAAACACCAACAACTTCAACAACAACCTCAACATTGAAAAACAACAGCAACCTCAACATTGAAAATCACCAACAAATTCAACAACAACCTCAATATTGAAAAACAACAACAAACTCAACATTGAAAAACACCAACAAATTCAACAACAACCTCAACATTGAAAAACAACAACAACCTCAACATTGAAAAACACCAACAAATTCAACAACAACCTCAACATTGAAAAACACCAACAAATTCAACAACAACCTCAACATTGAAAAACAACAACAACCTAAACATTGAAAAACACCAACAAATTCAACAACAACCTCAACATTGAAAAACAACAACAACCTCAACATTGAAAAACACCAACAAATTCAACAACAACCTCAACATTGAAAAACACCAACAAATTCAACAACAACCTCAGCATTGAAAAACAACAACAAGCTCAACATTGAAAAACACCAACAAATTCAACAACAACCTCAACATTGAAAAACAACAACAACCTCAACATTGAAAAACACCAACAAATTCAACAACAACTTCAACATTGAAAAACACCAACAAATTCAACAACATCCTCGAAATTGAAAAACACCAACAAATACAACAACAACCTCAACAATGAAAATCAACAACAACCTCAACGTTGAAAAACACCAACAAATTCAACAACAACCTCAACATTGAAAAACACCAACAAATTCAACAGCAACCTCAGCATTGAAAAACAACAACAACCTCAACATTGAAAAACACCAACAAATTCAACAACAACCTCAACATTGAAAAACAACAACAACCTCAACATTGAAAAACACCAACAACTTCAACAACAACCTCAACATTGAAAAACAACAGCAACCTCAACATTGAAAATCACCAACAAATTCAACAACAACCTCAATATTGAAAAACAACAACAAACTCAACATTGAAAAACACCAACAAATTCAACAACAACCTCAACATTGAAAAACAACAACAACCTCAACATTGAAAAACACCAACAAATTCAACAACAACCTCAACATTGAAAAACACCAACAAATTCAACAACAACCTCAACATTGAAAAACAACAACAACCTAAACATTGAAAAACACCAACAAATTCAACAACAACCTCAACATTGAAAAACAACAACAACCTCAACATTGAAAAACACCAACAAATTCAACAACAACCTCAACATTGAAAAACACCAACAAATTCAACAACAACCTCAGCATTGAAAAACAACAACAAGCTCAACATTGAAAAACACCAACAAATTCAACAACAACCTCAACATTGAAAAACAACAACAACCTCAACATTGAAAAACACCAACAAATTCAACAACAACTTCAACATTGAAAAACACCAACAAATTCAACAACATCCTCGAAATTGAAAAACACCAACAAATACAACAACAACCTCAACAATGAAAATCAACAACAACCTCAACGTTGAAAAACACCAACAAATTCAACAACAACCTCAACATTGAAAAACACCAACAAATTCAACAGCAACCTCAGCATTGAAAAACAACAACAACCTCAACATTGAAAAACACCAACAAATTCAACAACAACCTCAACATTGAAAAACAACAACAACCTCAACATTGAAAAACACCAGCAAATTCAACAACAACTTCAACATTGAAAAACACCAACAAATTCAACAACAACCTCGAAATTGAAAAACAACAAAAACCTCAACATTGAAAAACACCAACAAATTCAACAACAACCTCAACATTGAAAAACAACAACAACCTCAACATTGCAAAACACCAGCAAATTCAACAACAAACTGAACATTTAAAAACACCAACAAATTCAACAACAACCTCAACATTGAAAAACAACAACAACCTCAACATCGAAAAACACCAACAAATCCAACAACAACCTCGACATTGAAAAACACCCTCAAATTCAAAATCAACCTCAACATTGAACAACACCAACAACCTCAAAATTGAAAAAACAACAACAAATTCAACAACAACCTCAACATTTAAAAACAACAACAACCTCAACATTGAAAAACACCAACAAATTCAACAACAACCTCAACATTGAAAAACACCTACAAATTCAACAACAACCTCAACATTGAAAAACACCAACAAACTCAACAACAACCTAAACATTGAAAAATAACAACAACCTCAACATTGAAAAACACCAACAAATTCAACAACAACCTCAACATTGAAAAACAACAACAACCTCAACATTGAAAAACACCAACAAATTCAACAACAACCTCAACATCGAAAAACACCAACAAATTCAACAACAACCTCAACATTGAAATACACCAACAAATTCAACAACAACCTCAACATTGAAAAACACTAACAAATTCAACAACAACCTCGAAATTGAAAAACACCAACAAATTCAACGACAAAATCAACATTGAAAAACACCAACAAATTCAACAACAACCTCAACATTGAAAAACATCAACAACCTCTACATTGAAAAACACCAACAAATTCAACAACAATCTCAACATTGAAAAGCACCAACAAATTCAACAACAACCTCAACATTGAAAAACAACAACAACCTCAACATTGAAAAACACCAACAACTTCAACAACAACCTCAACATTGAAAAACAACAACAACCTCAACATTGAAAAACACCAACAAATTCAACAACAACCTCAACATTGAAAAACAACAACAAACTCAACATTGAAAAACACCAACAAATTCAACAACAACCTCAACATTGAAAAACAACAACAACCTCAACATTGAAAAGCACCAACAAATTCAACAACAACCTCAACATTGAAAAACACTAACAAATTCAGCAACAACCTCAACACTGATAAACAACAACAACCTAAACATTGAAAAACACCAAAAAATTCAACAACAACCTCAACATTGAAAAACAACAACAACCTCAACACTGAAAAACACCAACAAATTCAACAACAACCTCAACATTGAAAAACACCAACAAATTCAACAACAACCTCAGCATTGAAAAACAACAACAACCTCAACATTGAAAAACACCAACAAATTCAACAACAACCTCAACATTGAAAAACAACAACAACCTAAACATTGAAAAACACCAACAAATTCAACAACAACCTCAACATTGAAAAACAACAACAACCTCAACATTGAAAAACACCAACAAATTCAACAACAACCTCAACATTGAAAAACACCAACAAATTCAACAACAACCTCAGCATTGAAAAACAACAACAAGCTCAACATTGAAAAACACCAACAAATTCAACAACAACCTCAACATTGAAAAACAACAACAACCTCAACATTGAAAAACACCAACAAATTCAACAACAACTTCAACATTGAAAAACACCAACAAATTCAACAACAACCTCAACAATGAAAATCAACAACAACCTCAACGTTGAAAAACACCAACAAATTCAACAACAACCTGAACATTTAAAAACACCAACAAATTCAACAACAACCTCAACATTGAAAAACAACAACAACCTCAACATCGAAAAACACCAACAAATTCAACAACAACCTCGACATTGAAAAACACCCTCAAATTCAAAATCAACCTCAACATTGAACAACACCAACAACCTCAAAATTGAAAAAACAACAACAAATTCAACAACAACCTCAACATTTAAAAACAACAACAACCTCAACATTGAAAAACACCAACAAATTCAACAACAACCTCAACATTGAAAAACACCAACAAATTCAACAACAACCTCAACATTGAAAAACACCAACAAATTCAACAACAACCTCGACATTGAAAAACACCCTCAAATTCAAAATCAACCTCAACATTGAACAACACCAACAACCTCAAAATTGAAAAAACAACAACAAATTCAACAACAACCTCAACATTTAAAAACAACAACAACCTCAACATTGAAAAACACCAACAAATTCAACAACAACCTCAACATTGAAAAACACCTACAAATTCAACAACAACCTCAACATTGAAAAACACCAACAAACTCAACAACAACCTAAACATTGAAAAATAACAACAACCTCAACATTGAAAAACACCAACAAATTCAACAACAACCTCAACATTGAAAAACAACAACAACCTCAACATTGAAAAACACCAACAAATTCAACAACAACCTCAACATCGAAAAACACCAACAAATTCAACAACAACCTCAACGTTGAAATACACCAACAAATTCAACAACAACCTCAACATTGAAAAACAACAACAACCTCAACATTGAAAAACACCAACAAATTCAACAACAACCTCAACATTGAAAAACAACAACAAACTAAGCATTGAAAAACACCAACAAAATCAACAACAACCTCAACATTGAAAAACAACAACAACCTCAACATTGAAAAACACCAACAAATTCAACAAGAACCTCAACATTGAAAAACACCAACAAATTCAACAACAACCTCAACATTGAAAAACACTAACAAATTCAACAACAACCTCGAAATTGAAAAACACCAACAAACTCAACGACAAACTCAACATTGAATAACACCAACAAATTCAACAACAACCTCAACATTGAAAAACAACAACAACCTGAACATTGAAAAACACCAACAAATTCTTCAACAATCTCAACATTGAAAAGCACCAACAAATTCAACAACAACCTCAACATTGAAAAACAACAACAACCTCAACATTGAAAAACACCAACAACTTCAACAACAACCTCAACATTGAAAAACAACAGCAACCTCAACATTGAAAATCACCAACAAATTCAACAACAACCTCAATATTGAAAAACAACAACAAACTCAACATTGAAAAACACCAACAAATTCAACAACAACCTCAACATTGAAAAACAACAACAACCTCAACATTGAAAAACACCAACAAATTCAACAACAACCTCAACATTGAAAAACACCAACAAATTCAACAACAACCTCAACATTGAAAAACAACAACAACCTAAACATTGAAAAACACCAACAAATTCAACAACAACCTCAACATTGAAAAACAACAACAACCTCAACATTGAAAAACACCAACAAATTCAACAACAACCTCAACATTGAAAAACACCAACAAATTCAACAACAACCTCAGCATTGAAAAACAACAACAAGCTCAACATTGAAAAACACCAACAAATTCAACAACAACCTCAACATTGAAAAACAACAACAACCTCAACATTGAAAAACACCAACAAATTCAACAACAACTTCAACATTGAAAAACACCAACAAATTCAACAACATCCTCGAAATTGAAAAACACCAACAAATACAACAACAACCTCAACAATGAAAATCAACAACAACCTCAACGTTGAAAAACACCAACAAATTCAACAACAACCTCAACATTGAAAAACACCAACAAATTCAACAGCAACCTCAGCATTGAAAAACAACAACAACCTCAACATTGAAAAACACCAACAAATTCAACAACAACCTCAACATTGAAAAACAACAACAACCTCAACATTGAAAAACACCAACAACTTCAACAACAACCTCAACATTGAAAAACAACAGCAACCTCAACATTGAAAATCACCAACAAATTCAACAACAACCTCAATATTGAAAAACAACAACAAACTCAACATTGAAAAACACCAACAAATTCAACAACAACCTCAACATTGAAAAACAACAACAACCTCAACATTGAAAAACACCAACAAATTCAACAACAACCTCAACATTGAAAAACACCAACAAATTCAACAACAACCTCAACATTGAAAAACAACAACAACCTAAACATTGAAAAACACCAACAAATTCAACAACAACCTCAACATTGAAAAACAACAACAACCTCAACATTGAAAAACACCAACAAATTCAACAACAACCTCAACATTGAAAAACACCAACAAATTCAACAACAACCTCAGCATTGAAAAACAACAACAAGCTCAACATTGAAAAACACCAACAAATTCAACAACAACCTCAACATTGAAAAACAACAACAACCTCAACATTGAAAAACACCAACAAATTCAACAACAACTTCAACATTGAAAAACACCAACAAATTCAACAACATCCTCGAAATTGAAAAACACCAACAAATACAACAACAACCTCAACAATGAAAATCAACAACAACCTCAACGTTGAAAAACACCAACAAATTCAACAACAACCTCAACATTGAAAAACACCAACAAATTCAACAGCAACCTCAGCATTGAAAAACAACAACAACCTCAACATTGAAAAACACCAACAAATTCAACAACAACCTCAACATTGAAAAACAACAACAACCTCAACATTGAAAAACACCAGCAAATTCAACAACAACTTCAACATTGAAAAACACCAACAAATTCAACAACAACCTCGAAATTGAAAAACAACAAAAACCTCAACATTGAAAAACACCAACAAATTCAACAACAACCTCAACATTGAAAAACAACAACAACCTCAACATTGCAAAACACCAGCAAATTCAACAACAAACTGAACATTTAAAAACACCAACAAATTCAACAACAACCTCAACATTGAAAAACAACAACAACCTCAACATCGAAAAACACCAACAAATTCAACAACAACCTCGACATTGAAAAACACCCTCAAATTCAAAATCAACCTCAACATTGAACAACACCAACAACCTCAAAATTGAAAAAACAACAACAAATTCAACAACAACCTCAACATTTAAAAACAACAACAACCTCAACATTGAAAAACACCAACAAATTCAACAACAACCTCAACATTGAAAAACACCTACAAATTCAACAACAACCTCAACATTGAAAAACACCAACAAACTCAACAACAACCTAAACATTGAAAAATAACAACAACCTCAACATTGAAAAACACCAACAAATTCAACAACAACCTCAACATTGAAAAACAACAACAACCTCAACATTGAAAAACACCAACAAATTCAACAACAACCTCAACATCGAAAAACACCAACAAATTCAACAACAACCTCAACATTGAAATACACCAACAAATTCAACAACAACCTCAACATTGAAAAACACTAACAAATTCAACAACAACCTCGAAATTGAAAAACACCAACAAATTCAACGACAAAATCAACATTGAAAAACACCAACAAATTCAACAACAACCTCAACATTGAAAAACATCAACAACCTCTACATTGAAAAACACCAACAAATTCAACAACAATCTCAACATTGAAAAGCACCAACAAATTCAACAACAACCTCAACATTGAAAAACAACAACAACCTCAACATTGAAAAACACCAACAACTTCAACAACAACCTCAACATTGAAAAACAACAACAACCTCAACATTGAAAAACACCAACAAATTCAACAACAACCTCAACATTGAAAAACAACAACAAACTCAACATTGAAAAACACCAACAAATTCAACAACAACCTCAACATTGAAAAACAACAACAACCTCAACATTGAAAAGCACCAACAAATTCAACAACAACCTCAACATTGAAAAACACTAACAAATTCAGCAACAACCTCAACACTGATAAACAACAACAACCTAAACATTGAAAAACACCAAAAAATTCAACAACAACCTCAACATTGAAAAACAACAACAACCTCAACACTGAAAAACACCAACAAATTCAACAACAACCTCAACATTGAAAAACACCAACAAATTCAACAACAACCTCAGCATTGAAAAACAACAACAACCTCAACATTGAAAAACACCAACAAATTCAACAACAACCTCAACATTGAAAAACAACAACAACCTAAACATTGAAAAACACCAACAAATTCAACAACAACCTCAACATTGAAAAACAACAACAACCTCAACATTGAAAAACACCAACAAATTCAACAACAACCTCAACATTGAAAAACACCAACAAATTCAACAACAACCTCAGCATTGAAAAACAACAACAAGCTCAACATTGAAAAACACCAACAAATTCAACAACAACCTCAACATTGAAAAACAACAACAACCTCAACATTGAAAAACACCAACAAATTCAACAACAACTTCAACATTGAAAAACACCAACAAATTCAACAACATCCTCGAAATTGAAAAACACCAACAAATACAACAACAACCTCAACAATGAAAATCAACAACAACCTCAACGTTGAAAAACACCAACAAATTCAACAACAACCTGAACATTTAAAAACACCAACAAATTCAACAACAACCTCAACATTGAAAAACAACAACAACCTCAACATCGAAAAACACCAACAAATTCAACAACAACCTCGACATTGAAAAACACCCTCAAATTCAAAATCAACCTCAACATTGAACAACACCAACAACCTCAAAATTGAAAAAACAACAACAAATTCAACAACAACCTCAACATTTAAAAACAACAACAACCTCAACATTGAAAAACACCAACAAATTCAACAACAACCTCAACATTGAAAAACACCAACAAATTCAACAACAACCTCAACATTGAAAAACACCAACAAATTCAACAACAACCTCGACATTGAAAAACACCCTCAAATTCAAAATCAACCTCAACATTGAACAACACCAACAACCTCAAAATTGAAAAAACAACAACAAATTCAACAACAACCTCAACATTTAAAAACAACAACAACCTCAACATTGAAAAACACCAACAAATTCAACAACAACCTCAACATTGAAAAACACCTACAAATTCAACAACAACCTCAACATTGAAAAACACCAACAAACTCAACAACAACCTAAACATTGAAAAATAACAACAACCTCAACATTGAAAAACACCAACAAATTCAACAACAACCTCAACATTGAAAAACAACAACAACCTCAACATTGAAAAACACCAACAAATTCAACAACAACCTCAACATCGAAAAACACCAACAAATTCAACAACAACCTCAACGTTGAAAAACACCAACAAATTCAACAACAACCTCAACATTGAAAAACACTAACAAATTCAACAACAACCTCGAAATTGAAAAACACCAACAAATTCAACGACAAAATCAACATTGAAAAACACCAACAAATTCAACAACAACCTCAACATTGAAAAACATCAACAACCTCTACATTGAAAAACACCAACAAATTCAACAACAATCTCAACATTGAAAAGCACCAACAAATTCAACAACAACCTCAACATTGAAAAACAACAACAACCTCAACATTGAAAAACACCAACAACTTCAACAACAACCTCAACATTGAAAAACAACAACAACCTCAACATTGAAAAACACCAACAAATTCAAAAACAACCTCAACATTGAAAAACAACAACAAACTCAACATTGAAAAACACCAACAAATTCAACAACAACCTCAACATTGAAAAACAACAACAACCTCAACATTGAAAAGCACCAACAAATTCAACAACAACCTCAACATTGAAAAACACTAACAAATTCAGCAACAACCTCAACACTGATAAACAACAACAACCTAAACATTGAAAAACACCAAAAAATTCAACAACAACCTCAACATTGAAAAACAACAACAACCTCAACACTGAAAAACACCAACAAATTCAACAACAACCTCAACATTGAAAAACACCAACAAATTCAACAACAACCTCAGCATTGAAAAACAACAACAACCTCAACATTGAAAAACACCAACAAATTCAACAACAACCTCAACATTGAAAAACAACAACAACCTAAACATTGAAAAACACCAACAAATTCAACAACAACCTCAACATTGAAAAACAACAACAACCTCAACATTGAAAAACACCAACAAATTCAACAACAACCTCAACATTGAAAAACACCAACAAATTCAACAACAACCTCAGCATTGAAAAACAACAACAAGCTCAACATTGAAAAACACCAACAAATTCAACAACAACCTCAACATTGAAAAACAACAACAACCTCAACATTGAAAAACACCAACAAATTCAACAACAACTTCAACATTGAAAAACACCAACAAATTCAACAACATCCTCGAAATTGAAAAACACCAACAAATACAACAACAACCTCAACAATGAAAATCAACAACAACCTCAACGTTGAAAAACACCAACAAATTCAACAACAACCTGAACATTTAAAAACACCAACAAATTCAACAACAACCTCAACATTGAAAAACAACAACAACCTCAACATCGAAAAACACCAACAAATTCAACAACAACCTCGACATTGAAAAACACCCTCAAATTCAAAATCAACCTCAACAATGAACAACACCAACAACCTCAAAATTGAAAAAACAACAACAAATTCAACAACAACCTCAACATTTAAAAACAACAACAACCTCAACATTGAAAAACACCAACAAATTCAACAACAACCTCAACATTGAAAAACACCAACAAATTCAACAACAACCTCAACATTGAAAAACACCAACAAACTCAACAACAACCTAAACATTGAAAAATAACAAGAACCTCAACATTGAAAAACACCAACAAATTCAACAACAACCTCAACATTGAAAAACACCAACAAATTCAACAACAAACTCAAGATTGAAAAACACCCACAAATTCAACAACCTCATATTGAAAAACAACAACAACCTCATCATTGAAAAACACCAACAAATTCAACAACAACCTCAACATTGAAAAACACCACCAAATTCAACAACAACCTCAACATTGAAAAACAACAACAACCTCAACATTGAAAAACACCAACAAATTCAACAACAACCTCAACATTGAAAAACACCAACAAATTCAACAATAACCTCAACATTGAAAAACAACAACAACCTCAACATTGAAAAACACAAACAAATTCAACAACAACCTCGAAATTGAAAAACACCAACAAATTCAACAACAACCTCAACATTGAAAAACAACAACAACCTAAACATTGAAAAACACCAACAAATTCAACAACAACCTCAACATTGAAAAACAACAACAACCTCAACATTGAAAAACACCAACAAATTCAACAACAACCTCAACATCGAAAAACACCAACAAATTCAACAACAACCTCAACATTGAAATACACCAACAAATTCAACAACAACCTCAACATTGAAAAACACTAACAAATTCAACAACAACCTCGAAATTGAAAAACACCAACAAATTCAACGACAAAATCAACATTGAAAAACACCAACAAATTCAACAACAACCTCAACATTGAAAAACAACAACAACCTCAACATTGAAAAACACCAACAAATTCAACAACAATCTCAACATTGAAAAGCACCAACAAATTCAACAACAACCTCAACATTGAAAAACAACAACAACCTCAACATTGAAAAACACCAACAACTTCAACAACAACCTCAACATTGAAAAACAACAACAACCTCAACATTGAAAAACACCAACAAATTCAACAACAACCTCAACATTGAAAAACAACAACAAACTCAACATTGAAAAACACCAACAAATTCAACAACAACCTCAACATTGAAAAACAACAACAACCTCAACATTGAAAAGCACCAACAAATTCAACAACAACCTCAACATTGAAAAACACCAACAAATTCAGCAACAACCTCAACACTGATAAACAACAACCTAAACATTGAAAAACACCAAAAAATTCAACAACAACCTCAACATTGAAAAACAACAACAACCTCAACACTGAAAAACACCAACAAATTCAACAACAACCTCAACATTGAAAAACACCAACAAATTCAACAACAACCTCAGCATTGAAAAACAACAACAACCTCAACATTGAAAAACACCAACAAATTCAACAACAACCTCAACATTGAAAAACAACAACAACCTAAACATTGAAAAACACCAACAAATTCAACAACAACCTCAACATTGAAAAACAACAACAACCTCAACATTGAAAAACACCAACAAATTCAACAACAACCTCAACATTGAAAAACACCAACAAATTCAACAACAACCTCAGCATTGAAAAACAACAACAAGCTCAACATTGAAAAACACCAACAAATTCAACAACAACCTCAACATTGAAAAACAACAACAACCTCAACATTGAAAAACACCAACAAATTCAACAACAACTTCAACATTGAAAAACACCAACAAATTCAACAACATCCTCGAAATTGAAAAACACCAACAAATACAACAACAACCTCAACAATGAAAATCAACAACAACCTCAACGTTGAAAAACACCAACAAATTCAACAACAACCTCAACATTGAAAAACACCAACAAATTCAACAGCAACCTCAGCATTGAAAAACAACAACAACCTCAACATTGAAAAACACCAACAAATTCAACAACAACCTCAACATTGAAAAACAACAACAACCTCAACATTGAAAAACACCAGCAAATTCAACAACAACTTCAACATTGAAAAACACCAACAAATTCAACAACAACCTCGAAATTGAAAAACAACAAAAACCTCAACATTGAAAAACACCAACAAATTCAACAACAACCTCAACATTGAAAAACAACAACAACCTCAACATTGCAAAACACCAGCAAATTCAACAACAACCTGAACATTTAAAAACACCAACAAATTCAACAACAACCTCAACATTGATAAACAACAACAACCTCAACATCGAAAACACCAACAAATTCAACAACAACCTCGACATTGAAAAACACCCTCAAATTCAAAATCAACCTCAACATTGAACAACACCAACATCCTCAAAATTGAAAAAACAACAACAAATTCAACAACAACCTCAACATTTAAAAACAACAACAACCTCAACATTGAAAAACACCAACAAATTCAACAACAACCTCAACATTGAAAAACACCAACAAATTCAACAACAACCTCAACATTGAAAAACACCAACAAACTCAACAACAACCTAAACATTGAAAAATAACAACAACCTCAACATTGAAAAACACCAACAAATTCAACAACAACCTCAACATTGAAAAACACCAACAAATTCAACAACAAACTCAAGATTGAAAAACACCCACAAATTCAACAACCTCATATTGAAAAACAACAACAACCTCATCATTGAAAAACACCAACAAATTCAACAACAACCTCAACATTGAAAAACACCACCAAATTCAACAACAACCTCAACATTGAAAAACAACAACAACCTCAACATTGAAAAACACCAACAAATTCAACAACAACCTCAACATTGAAAAACACCAACAAATTCAACAATAACCTCAACATTGAAAAACAACAACAACCTCAACATTGAAAAACACAAACAAATTCAACAACAACCTCGAAATTGAAAAACACCAACAAATTCAACAACAACCTCAACATTGAAAAACAACAACAACCTAAACATTGAAAAACACCAACAAATTCAACAACAACCTCAACATTGAAAAACAACAACAACCTCAACATTGAAAAACACCAACAAATTCAACAACAACCTCAACATCGAAAAACACCAACAAATTCAACAACAACCTCAACATTGAAATACACCAACAAATTCAACAACAACCTCAACATTGAAAAACACTAACAAATTCAACAACAACCTCGAAATTGAAAAACACCAACAAATTCAACGACAAAATCAACATTGAAAAACACCAACAAATTCAACAACAACCTCAACATTGAAAAACAACAACAACCTCAACATTGAAAAACACCAACAAATTCAACAACAATCTCAACATTGAAAAGCACCAACAAATTCAACAACAACCTCAACATTGAAAAACAACAACAACCTCAACATTGAAAAACACCAACAACTTCAACAACAACCTCAACATTGAAAAACAACAACAACCTCAGCATTGAAAAACACCAACAAATTCAACAACAACCTCAACATTGAAAAACAACAACAAACTCAACATTGAAAAACACCAACAAATTCAACAACAACCTCAACATTGAAAAACAACAACAACCTCAACATTGAAAAGCACCAACAAATTCAACAACAACCTCAACATTGAAAAACACCAACAAATTCAGCAACAACCTCAACACTGATAAACAACAACAACCTAAACATTGAAAAACACCAAAAAATTCAACAACAACCTCAACATTGAAAAACAACAACAACCTCAACACTGAAAAACACCAACAAATTCAACAACAACCTCAACATTGAAAAACACCAACAAATTCAACAACAACCTCAGCATTGAAAAACAACAACAACCTCAACATTGAAAAACACCAACAAATTCAACAACAACCTCAACATTGAAAAACAACAACAACCTCAACATTGAAAAACACCAACAAATTCAACAACAACTTCAACATTGAAAAACACCAACAAATTCAACAACAACCTCGAAATTGAAAAACACCAACAAATACAACAACAACCTCAACATTGAAAATCAACAACAACTTCAACGTTGAAAAACACCATCAAATTCAACAACAACCTCAACATTGAAAAACACCAACAAATTCAACAGCAACCTCAACATTGAAAAACAACAACAAATTCAACATTGAAAAGCACCAGCAAATTCAACAACAACTTCAACATTGAAAAACACGAACAAATTCAACAACAACCTCGAAATTGAAAAACAACAAAAACCTCAACATTGAAAAACACCAACAAATTCAACAACAACCTCAACATTGAAAAACAACAACAACCTCAACATTGCAAAACACCAGCAAATTCAACAACAACCTGAACATTTAAAAACACCAACAAATTCAACAACAACCTCAACATTGAAAAACAACAACAACCTCAACATTGAAAAACACCAACAAATTCAACAACAACCTCGACATTGAAAAAAACCTCAAATTCAAAATCAACCTCAACACTGAACAACACCAACAACCTCAAAATTGAAAAAACACCAACAAATTCAACAACAACCTCAACATTTAAAAACAACAACAACCTCAACATTGAAAAACACCAACCAATTCAACAACAACCTCAACATTGCAAAACACCAACAAATTCAACAACAACCTCAACATTGAAAAACACCAACAAACTCAACAACAACCTAAACATTGAAAAATAACAACAACCTCAACATTGAAAAACACCAACAATTTCAACAACAACCTCAACATTGAAAAAGACCAACAAATTCAACAACAAACTCAAGATTGAAAAACACCCACAAATTCAACAACCTCAACATTGAAAAACAACAACAACCTCATCATTGAAAAACACCAACAAATTCAACAACAACCTCAACATTGAAAAACACCAACAAATTCAACAACAACCTCAACATTGAAAAACAACAACAACCTCAACATTGAAAAACACCAACAAATTCAACAACAACCTCAACATTGAAAAACAACAACAACCTCAACATTGAAAAACACCAACAAATTCAACAATAACCTCAACATTGAAAAACAACAACAAACTCAACATTGAAAAACACAAACAAATTCAACAACAACATCGAAATTGAAAAACACCAACAAATTCAACAACAACCTCAACATTGAAAAACAACAACAACCTAAACATTGAAAAACACCAACAAATTCAACAACAACCTCAACATTGAAAAACAACAACAACCTCAACATTGAAAAACACCAACAAATTCAACAACAACCTCAACATTGAAAAACACCAACAAATTCAACAACAACCTCAGCATTGAAAAACAACAACAACCTCAACATTGAAAAACACCAACAAATTCAACAACAACCTCAACATTGAAACAGAACAACAACTTCAACATTGAAAAACACCAACAAATTCAACAACAACCTCAACATTGAAAAACAACAACAACCTCGAAATTGAAAAACACCAACAAATTCAACAACAACCTCAACATTGAAAAACAACAACAACCTCAACATTGAAAAACACCAACAAATTCAACAACAACCTCAACATTGAAAAACAACAACAAACTAAACATTGAAAAACACCAACAAATTCAACAACAACCTCAACATTGAAAAACAACAACAACCTCAACATTGAAAAACACCAACAAATTCAACAACAACCTCAACATTGAAAAACACCAACAAATTCAACAACAACCTCAACATTGAAAAACACTAACAAATTCAACAACAACCTCGAAATTGAAAAACACCAACAAATTCAACGACAAACTCGACATTGAAAAACACCAACAAATTCAACAACAACCTCAACATTGAAAAACAACAACAACCTCAACATTGAAAAACACCAACAAATTCAACAACAATCTCAACATTGAAAAGCACCAACAAATTCAACAACAACCTCAACATTGAAAAACAACAACAACCTCAACATTGAAAAACACCAACAAATTCAACAACAACCTCAACATTGAAAAACAACAACAACCTCAACATTGAAAAACACCAACAAATTCAACAACAACCTCAACATTGAAAAAACAACAACAAACTCAACCTTGAATAAACACCAACAAATTCAACAACAACCTCAACATTGAAAAACAACAACAACCTCCACATTGAAAAACACCAACAAATTCAACAACAACCTCAACATTGAAAAACACCAACAATTTCAACAACAACCTCAACATTGAAAAAGAACAACAACCTAAACATTGAAAAACACCAACAAATTCAACAACAACCTCAACATTGAAAAACAACGACAACCTCAACATTGAAAAACACCAACAAATTCAACAACAACCTCAACATTGAAAAACACCAACAAATTCAACAACAACCTCAGCATTGAAAAACAACAACAACCTCAACATTGAAAAACACCAACAAATTCAACAACAACCTCAACATTGAAAAACACCAACAAATTCAACAACAACCTCGAAATTAAAAAGCACCAACAAATACAACAACAACCTCAACATTGAAAATCAACAACAACCTTAACATTGAAAAACACCAGCAAATTCAACAACAACCTCAACATTTAAAAACACCAACAAATTCAACAACAACCTCAACATTGAAAAACAACAACAATCTCAACATTGAAAAACACCAACAAATTCTGCAACAACCTCAACATTGAAAAACAACAACAACCTCAACATTGAAAAACACCAACAAATTCAACAGCAACCTCGACATTGAAAAACACCCTCAAATTCAAAATCAACCTCAACATTGAAAAACACCAACAACCTCAAAATTGAAGAAACACCAACAAATTCAACAACAACCCCAACTTTTAAAAGCAACAACAACCTCAACATTGAAAAACACCAACAAATTCAACAACAGCCTCAACATTGAAAAACCCCAACAAACTCAACAACAACCTGAACATTGAAATATAACAACAACCTCAACATTGAAAAACAGCAACAATTTCAACAGAACCTCAACATTGAAAAACACTAACAAATTCAACAACAACCTCAACATTGAAAAACACCAACAAACTCAACAACAACCTGAACATTGAAATATAACAACAACCTCAACATTGAAAAACAGCAACAATTTCAACAGAACCTCAACATTGAAAAACACTAACAAATTCAACAACAACCTCAACATTGAAAAACACCAACAAATTCAACAACAACCTCAACATTGAAAAACAACAACAACCTCAACATTGAAAAACACCAACAAATTCAACAACAACCTCAACATTGAAAAACAACAACAACCTCAACATTGAAAAATACCAACAAATTCAACAACAACCTCAGCATTGAAAAACAACAACAACCTCAACATTGAAAAACACCAACAAATTCAACAACAACCTCAACATTGAAAAACAACAACAACCTCAACATTGAAAAACACCAACAAATTCAACAACAACTTCAACATTGAAAAACGCCAACAAATTCAACAACAACCTCGAAATTGAAAAACACCAACAAATACAACAACAACCTCAACATTGAAAAACAACAACAACCTCAACATTGAAAAACACCAAGAAATTCAAAAACAACCTCAACATTGAAAAACAACAACAACCTCAACATTGCAAAACACCAGCAAATTCAACAACAACCTCAACATTTAAAAACACCAACAAATTTAACAACAACCTCAACATTGAAAAACAACAACAATCTCAATATTGAAAAACACCAACAAATTCAACAACAACCTCAACATTGAAAAACAACAACAACCTCAACATTGAAAAACACCAACAAATTCAACAACAACCTCGACATTGAAAAACACCCTCAAATTCAAAATCAACCTCAGCATTGAAAAACAACAACAACCTCAACATTGAAAAACACCAACAAATTCAACAACAACCTCAACATTGAAAAACAACAACAACCTCAACATTGAAAAACACCAACAAATTCAACAACAACTTCAACATTGAAAAACACCAACAAATTCAACAACCTCGAAATTAAAAAGCACCAACAAATACAACAACAACCTCAACATTGAAAATCAACAACAACCTCAACGTTGAAAAACACCAACAAATTCAACAACAACCTCAACATTGAAAAACACCAGCAAATTCAACAACAACCTCAACATTTAAAAACAGCAACAAATTCAACAACAACCTCAACATTGAAAAACAACAACAATCTCAACATTGAAAAACACCAACAAATTCAACAACAACCTCAACATTGAAAAACAACAACAACCTCAACATTGAAAAACACCAACAAATTCAACAGCAACCTCGACATTGAAAAACACCCTCAAATTCAAAATCAACCTCAACATTGAAAAACACCAACAACCTCAAAATTGAAAAAACACCAACAAATTCAACAACAACCTCAACTTTTAAAAACAACAACAACCTCAACATTGAAAAACACCAACAAATTCAACAACAACCTCAACATTGAAAAACACCAACAAATTCAACTACAACCTCAACATTGAAAAACCCCAACAAACTCAACAACAGCCTCAACATTGAAAAATAACAAGAACCTCAACATTGAAAAACACCAACTAATTCAACAGAACCTGAACATTGAAAAACACCAACAAATTCAACAACAACCTCAACATTGAAAAACACCAACAAATTCAACAACAACCTCAACATTGAAAAACAACAACAACCTAAACATTGAAAAACACCAACAAATTCAACAACAACCTCAACATTGAAAAACAACAACAACCTCAACATTGAAAAACACCAACAAATTCAACAACAACCTCAACATTGAAAAACAACAACTACCTCAACATTGAAAAATACCAACAAATTCAACAGCAACCTCAGCATTGAAAAACAACAACAACCTCAACATTGACAAACACCAACAAATTCAACAACAACCTCAACATTGAAAAACAACAACAACCTCAACATTGAAAAACACCAACAAATTCAACAACAACTTCAACATTGAAAAACGCCAACAAATTCAACAACAACCTCGAAATTGAAAAACACCAACAAATACAACAACAACCTCAACATTGAAAAACAACAACAACCTCAACATTGAAAAACACCAACAAATTCAACAACAACCTCAACATTGAAAAACAACAACAACCTCAACATTGCAAAACACCAGCAAATTCAACAACAACCTCAACATTTAAAAACACCAACAAATTTAACAACAACCTCAACATTGAAAAACAACAACAATCTCAATATTGAAAAACACCAACAAATTCAACAACAAGCTCAACATTGAAAAACAACAACAACCTCATCATTGAAAAACACCAACAAATTCAACAACAACCTCGACATTGAAAAACACCCTCAAATTCAAAATCAACCTCAACATTGAACAACACCAACAACCTCAAAATTGAAAAAACACCAACAAATTCAACAACAACCTCAACATTTAAAAACAACAACAACTTCAACATTAAAAAACACCAACAAATTCAACAACAACCTCAACATTGAAAAACAAAAATAACCTCAACATTGAAAAACACCAACAAATTCAACAACAATCTCAACATTGAAAAGCACCAACAAATTCAACAACAACCTCAACATTGAAAAACAACAACAACCTCAACATTGAAAAACACCAACAAATTCAACAACAACCTCAACATTGAAAAACAACAACAACCACAACATTGAAAAACACCAACAAATTCAACAACACCTTCAACATTGAAAAACAACAACAAACTCAACATTGAAAAACACCAACAAATTCAACAACAACCTCAACATTGAAAAACAACAACAACCTCAACATTGAAAAACACCAACAAATTCAACAACAACCTCAACATTGAAAAACAACAACAACCTAAACATTGAAAAACACCAACAAATTCAACAACAACCTCAACATTGAAAAACAACAACAACCTCAACATTGAAAAACACCAACAAATTCAACAACAACCTCAACATTGAAAAACACCAACAAATTCAACAACAACCTCAGCATTGAAAAACAACAACAACCTCAACATTGAAAAACACCAACAAATTCAACAACAACCTCAACATTGAAAAACAACAACAACCTCAACATTGAAAAACACCAACAAATTCAACAACAACTTCAACATTGAAAAACACCAACAAATTCAACAACAACCTCGAAATTAAAAAGCACCAAGAAATACAACAACAACCTCAACATTGAAAATCAACAACAACCTCAACGTTGAAAAACACCAACAAATTCAACAACAACCTCAACATTGAAAAACACCAGCAAATTCAACAACAACCTCAACATTTAAAAACACCAACAAATTCAACAACAACCTCAACATTGAAAAACAACAACAATCTCAACATTGAAAAACACCAACAAATTCAACAACAACCTCAACATTGAAAAACAACAACAACCTCAACATTGAAAAACACCAACAAATTCAACAGCAACCTCGACATAGAAAAATACCCTCAAATTCAACAACAACCTCAACTTTGAAAAACACCAACAACCTCAAAATTGAAAAAACACCAACAAATTCAACAACAACCTCAACTTTTAAAAACAACAACAACCTCAACATTGAAAAACACCAACAAATTCAACAACAACCTCAACATTGAAAAACACCAACAAATTCAACAACAACCTCAACATTGAAAAACCCCAACAAACTCAACAACAACCTCAACATTGAAAAATAACAACAAACTCAACATTGAAAAACACCAACAAATTCAACAGAACCTCAACATTGAAAAACACCAACAAATTCAACAACAACCTAAACATTGAAAAACACCAACAAATTCAACAACAACCTCAACATTGAAAAACAACAACAACCTAAACATTGAAAAACACCAACAAATTCAACAACAACCTCAACATTGAAAAACAACAACAACCTCAACATTGAAAACCACCAACAAATTCAACAACAACCTCAACATTGAAAAACAACAACAACCTCAATATTGAAAAATACCAACAAATTCAACAACAACCCCAGCGTTGAAAAACAACAACAACCTCAACATTGAAAAACACCAACAAATTCAACAACAACCTCAACATTGAAAAACAACAACAACCTCAACATTGAAAAACACCAACAAATTCAACAACAACTTCAACATTGAAAAACGCCAACAAATTCAACAACAACCTCGAAATTGAAAAACACCAACAAATACAACAACAACCTCAACATTGAAAAACAACAACAACCTCAACATTGAAAAACACCAACAAATTCAACAACAACCTCAACTTTTAAAAACAACAACAACCTCAACATTGCAAAACACCAGCAGATTCAACAACAACCTCAACATTGAAAAACACCAACAAATTTAACAACAACCTCAACATTGAAAAACCCCAACAAACTCAACAACAACCTCAACATTGAAAAATAACAACAACATCAACATTGAAAAACACCAACAAATTCAACAGAACCTCAACATTGAAAAACACCAACAAATTCAACAACAACCTAAACATTGAAAAACACCAACAAATTCAACAACAACCTCAACATTGAAAAACAACAACAACCTCAACATTGAAAACCACCAACAAATTCAACAACAACCTCAACATTGAAAAACAACAACAACCTCAATATTGAAAAATACCAACAAATTCAACAACAACCCCAGCGTTGAAAAACAACAACAACCTCAACATTGAAAAACACCAACAAATTCAACAACAACCTCAACATTGAAAAACAACAACAACCTCAACATTGAAAAACACCAACAAATTCAACAACAACTTCAACATTGAAAAACGCCAACAAATTCAACAACAACCTCGAAATTGAAAAACACCAACAAATACAACAACAACCTCAACATTGAAAAACAACAACAACCTCAACATTGAAAAACACTAACAAATTCAACAACAACCTCAACATTGAAAAACAACAACAACCTCAACATTGCAAAACACCAGCAGATTCAACAACAACCTCAACATTTAAAAACACCAACAAATTTAACAACAACCTCAACATTGAAAAACAACAACAATCCCAATATTGAAAAGCACCAACAAATTCAACAACAACCTCAACATTGAAAAACAACAACAACCTCAACATTGAAAAACACCAACAAATTCAACAACAACCTCAACATTGAAAAACAACAACAAACTCAACATTGAAAAACACCAACAAATTCAACAACAACCTCAACATTGAAAAACAACAACAACCTCAACATTGAAAAACACCAACAAATTCAACAACAACCTCAACATTGAAAAACACCAACAAATTCAACAACAACCTCAACATTGAAAAACAACAACAACCTAAACATTGAAAAACACCAACAAATTCAACAACAACCTCAACATTGAAAAACAACAACAACCTCAACATTGAAAAACACCAACAAATTCAACAACAACCTCAACATTTAAAAACACCAACAAATTCAACAACAACCTCAACATTGAAAAACAACAACAATCTCAACATTGAAAAACACCAACAAATTCAACAACAACCTCAACATTGAAAAACAACAACAACCTCAACATTGAAAAACACCAACAAATTCAACAGCAACCTCGACATAGAAAAACACCCTCAAATTCAAAATCAACCTCAACATTGAAAAACACCAACAACCTCAACATTGAAAAAACACCAACAAATTCAACAACAACCTCAACTTTTAAAAACAACAACAACCTCAACATTGAAAAACACCAACAAATTCAACAACAACCTCAACATTGAAAAACACAAACAAATTCAACAACAACCTCAACATTGAAAAACCCCAACAAACTCAACAACAACCTCAACATTGAAAAATAACAACAACCTCAACATTGAAAAACACCAACAAATTCAACAGAACCTCAACATTGAAAAACACCAACAAATTCAACAACAACCTAAACATTGAAAAACACCAACAAATTCAACAACAACCTCAACATTGAAAAACAACAACAACCTCAACATTGAAAACCACCAACAAATTCAACAACAACCTCAACATTGAAAAACAACAACAACCTCAATATTGAAAAATACCAACAAATTCAACAACAACCCCAGCGTTGAAAAACAACAACAACCTCAACATTGAAAAACACCAACAAATTCAACAACAACCTCAACATTGAAAAACAACAACAACCTCAACATTGAAAAACACCAACAAATTCAACAACAACTTCAACATTGAAAAACGCCAACAAATTCAACAACAACCTCGAAATTGAAAAACACCAACAAATACAACAACAACCTCAACATTGAAAAACAACAACAACCTCAACATTGAAAAACACCAACAAATTCAACAACAACCTCAACATTGAAAAACAACAACAACCTCAACATTGCAAAACACCAGCAGATTCAACAACAACCTCAACATTTAAAAACACCAACAAATTTAACAACAACCTCAACATTGAAAAACAGCAACAATCCCAATATTGAAAAGCACCAACAAATTCAACAACAACCTCAACATTGAAAAACAACAACAACCTCAACATTGAAAAACACCAACAAATTCAACAACAACCTCAACATTGAAAAACAACAACAAACTCAACATTGAAAAACACCAACAAATTCAACAACAACCTCAACATTGAAAAACAACAACAACCTCAACATTGAAAAACACCAACAAATTCAACAACAACCTCAACATTGAAAAACACCAACAAATTCAACAACAACCTCAACATTGAAAAACAACAACAACCTAAACATTGAAAAACACCAACAAATTCAACAACAACCTCAACATTGAAAAACAACAACAACCTCAACATTGAAAAACACCAACAAATTCAACAACAACCTCAACATTGAAAAACACCAACAAATTCAACAACAAACTCAGCATTGAAAAACAACAACAACCTCAACATTGAAAAACACCAACAAATTCAACAACAACCTCAACATTGAAAAACAACAACAACCTCAACATTGAAAAACACCAACAAATTCAACAACAACTTCAACATTGAAAAACACCAACAAATTCAACAACAACCTCGAAATTAAAAAGCACCAAGAAATACAACAACAACCTCAACATTTAAAATCAACAACAACCTCAACGTTGAAAAACACCAACAAATTCAACAACTACCTCAACTTTGAAAAACACCAGCAAATTCAACAACAACCTCAACATTTAAAAACACCAACAAATTCAACAACAACCTCAACATTGAAAAACAACAACAATCTCAACATTGAAAAACACCAACAAATTCAACAACAACCTCAACA
This sequence comes from Isurus oxyrinchus, assembly GCA_026770705.1. Classification (NCBI taxonomy): domain Eukaryota; kingdom Metazoa; phylum Chordata; class Chondrichthyes; order Lamniformes; family Lamnidae; genus Isurus; species Isurus oxyrinchus. The sequence continues at coordinate 816,966 of JANJGN010000162.1, forward strand.
TTGAAAAACACCAACAAATTCAACAGCAACCTCGACATAGAAAAACACCCTCAAATTCAAAATCAACCTCAACATTGAAAAACACCAACAACCTCAACATTGAAAAAACACCAACAAATTCAACAACAACCTCAACTTTTAAAAACAACAACAACCTCAACATTGAAAAATAACAACAAATTCAACAACAACCTCAACATTGAAAAACACCAACAAATTCAACAACAACCTCAACATTGAAAAACCCCAACAAACTCAACAACAACCTCAACATTGAGAAATAACAACAACCTCAACATTGAAAAACACCAACAAATTCAACAGAACCTCAACATTGAAAAACACCAACAAATTCAACAACAACCTAAACATTGAAAAACACCAACAAATTCAACAACAACCTCAACATTGAAAAACAACAACAACCTAAACATTGAAAAACACCAACAAATTCAACAACAACCTCAACATTGAAAAACAACAACAACCTCAACATTGAAAACCACCAACAAATTCAACAACAACCTCAACATTGAAAAACAACAACAACCTCAATATTGAAAAATACCAACAAATTCAACAACAACCCCAGCGTTGAAAAACAACAACAACCTCAACATTGAAAAACACCAACAAATTCAACAACAACCTCAACATTGAAAAACAACAACTTCCTCAACATTGAAAAACACCAACAACTTCAACAACAACTTCAACATTGAAAAACGCCAACAAATTCAACAACAACCTCGAAATTGAAAAACACCAACAAATACAACAACAACCTCAACATTGAAAAACAACAACAACCTCAACATTGAAAAACACCAACAAATTCAACAACAACCTCAACATTGAAAAACAACAACAACCTCAACATTGCAAAACACCAGCAAATTCAACAACAACCTCAACATTTAAAAACACCAACAAATTTAACAAAAACCTCAACATTGAAAAACAACAACAATCCCAATATTGAAAAACACCAACAAATTCAACCACAACCTCAACATTGAAAAACAACAACAACCTCAACATTGAAAAACACCAACAAATTCAACAACAACCTCGACATTGAAAAACACCCTCAAATTCAAAATCAACCTCAACATTGAACAATACCAACAACATCAAAATTGAAAAAACACCAACAAATTCAACAACAACCTCAACATTTAAAAACAACAACTTCAACATTAAAAAAAACCAACAAATTCAACAGCAACCTCAACATTGAAAAACACCAACAAATTCAACAACAACCTCAACATTGAAAAGCACGAACAAACTCAACAACAACCTCAACATTGAAAAATAACAACAACCTCACCATTGAAAAACACCAACAAATTCAACAACAACCTCAACATTGAAAAACACCAACAAATTCAACAACAACCTCAACATTGAAAAACAACAACAACCTAAACATTGAAAAACACCAACAAATTCAACAACAACCTCAACATTGAAAAACAACAACAACCTCAACATTGAAAAACACCAACAAATTCAACAACAACCTCAACATTGAAAAACAACAACAACCTCAACATTGAAAAATACTAACAAATTCAACAACAACCTCAGCATTGAAAAACAACAACAACCTCAACATTGAAAAACACCAACAAATTCGACAACAACCTCAACATTGAAAAACAACAACAACCTCAACATTGAAAAACACCAACAAATTCAACAACAACTTCAACATTGAAAAACGCCAACAAATTCAACAACAACCTCAACATTGAAAAACAACAACAAATACAACAACAACCTCAACATTGAAAAACAACAACAACCTCAACATTGAAAAACACCAACAAATTCAACAACAACCTCAACATTGAAAAACAACAAGAACCTCAACATTGCAAAACACCAGCAAATTCAACAACAACCTCTACATTTAAAAACACCAACAAATTTAACAACAACCTCAACATTGAAAAACAACAACAATCTCAATATTGAAAAACACCAACAAATTCAACAACAACCTCAACATTGAAAAACAACAACAACCTCAACATTGAAAAACACCAACAAATTCAACAACAACCTAAACATTGAAAAACACCAACAAATTCAACAACAACCTCAACATTGAAAAACAACAACAACCTAAACATTGAAAAACACCAACAAATTCAACAACAACCTCAACATTGAAAAACAACAACAACCTCAACATTGAAAACCACCAACAAATTCAACAACAACCTCAACATTGAAAAACAACAACAACCTCAATATTGAAAAATACCAACAAATTCAACAACAACCCCAGCGTTGAAAAACAACAACAACCTCAACATTGAAAAACACCAACAAATTCAACAACAACCTCAACATTGAAAAACAACAACAACCTCAACATTGAAAAACACCAACAAATTCAACAACAACTTCAACATTGAAAAACGCCAACAAATTCAACAACAACCTCGAAATTGAAAAACACCAACAAATACAACAACAACCTCAACATTGAAAAACAACAACAACCTCAACTTTGAAAAACACCAACAAATTCAACAACAACCTCAACATTGAAAAACAACAACAACCTCAACATTGCAAAACACCAGCAAATTCAACAACCACCTCAACATTTAAAAACACCAACAAATTTAACAAAAACCTCAACATTGAAAAACAACAACAATCCCAATATTGAAAAACACCAACAAATTCAACAACAACCTCAACATTGAAAAACAACAACAACCTCAACATTGAAAAACACCAACAAATTCAACAACAACCTCGACATTGAAAAACACCCTCAAATTCAAAATCAACCTCAACATTGAACAATACCAACAACATCAAAATTGAAAAAACACCAACAAATTCAACAACAACCTCAACATTTAAAAACAACAACTTCAACATTAAAAAAAACCAACAAATTCAACAGCAACCTCAACATTGAAAAACACCAACAAATTCAACAACAACCTCAACATTGAAAAGCACGAACAAACTCAACAACAACCTCAACATTGAAAAATAACAACAACCTCACCATTGAAAAACACCAACAAATTCAACAACAACCTCAACATTGAAAAACACCAACAAATTCAACAACAACCTCAACATTGAAAAACAACAACAACCTAAACATTGAAAAACACCAACAAATTCAACAACAACCTCAACATTGAAAAACAACAACAACCTCAACATTGAAAAACACCAAGAAATTCAACAACAACCTCAACATTGAAAAACAACAACCACCTCAACATTGAAAAATACTAACAAATTCAACAACAACCTCAGCATTGAAAAACAACAACAACCTCAACATTGAAAAACAACAACAACCTCAACATTCAAAAACACCAACAAATTCAACAACAACTTCAACATTGAAAAACGCCAACAAATTCAACAACAACCTCGAAATTGAAAAACACCAACAAATACAACAACAACCTCAACATTGAAAAACAACAACAACCTCAACATTGAAAAACACCAACAAATTCAACAACAACCTCAACATTGAAAAACAACAACAACCTCAACATTGCAAAACACCAGCAAATTCAACAACAACCTCAACATTTAAAAACACCAACAAATTTAACAACAACCTCAACATTGAAAAACAACAACAATCTCAATATTGAAAAACACCAACAAATTCAACAACAACCTCAACATTGAAAAACAACAACAACCTCAACATTGAAAAACACCAACAAATTCAACAACAACCTCGACATTAGAAAAACACCCTCAAATTCAAAATCAACCTCAACATTGAACAACACCAACAACCTCAAAATTGAAAAAACACCAACAAATTCAACAACAACCTCAACATTTAAAAACAACAACAACTTCAACATTAAAAAACACCAACAAATTCAAAAACAACCTCAACATTGAAAAACAACAACAACCTCAACATAGATAAACACCAACAAATTCAACAACAATCTCAACAAGGAAAAGCACCAACAAATTCAACAACAACCTCAACATTGAAAAACAACAACAACCTCAACATGGAAAAACACCAACAAATTCAACAACAACCTCAACATTGAAAAACAACAACAACCTCAACATTGAAAAACACCAACAAATTCAACAACAACCTCAACATTGAAAAACAACAACAAACTCAACATTGAAAAACACCAACAAATTCAACAACAACCTCAACATTGAAAAACAACAACAACCTCAACATTGAAAAACACCAACAAATTCAACAACAACCTCAACATTGAAAAACACCAACAAATTCAACAACAACCTCAATATTGAAAAACAACAACAACCTAAACATTGAAAAACACCAACAAATTCAACAACAACCTCAACATTGAAAAACAACAACAACCTGAACATTGAAAAACACCAACAAATTCAACAACAACCTCAACATTGAAAAACACCAACAAATTCAACAACAACCTCAGCATTCAAAAACAACAACAACCTCAACATTGAAAAACCCCAACAAATTCAACAACAACCTCAACATTGAAAAACAACAACAACCTCAACATTGAAAAACACCAACAAATTCAACAACAACTTCAACATTGAAAAACACCAACAAATTCAACAACAACCTCGAAATTAAAAAGCACCAACAAATACAACAACAACCTCAACATTGAAAATCAACAACAACCTCAACGTTGAAAAACACCAACAAATTCAACAACAACCTCAACATTGAAAAACACCAGCAAATTCAACAACAACCTCAGCATTTAAAAACACCAACAAATTCAACAACAACCTCAACATTGAAAAACAACAACAATCTCAACATTGAAAAACACCAACAAATTCAACAACAACGTCAACATTGAAAAACAACAACAACCTCAACATTGAAAAACACCAACAAATTCAACAGCAACCTCGACATTGAAAAACACCCTCAAATTCAAAATCAACCTCAACATTGAAAAACACCAACAACCTCAAAATTGAAAAAACACCAACAAATTCAACAACAACCTCAACTTTTAAAAACAACAACAACCTCAACATTGAAAAACACCAACAAATTCAACAACAACCTCAACATTGAAAAACACCAACAAATTCAACAACAACCTCAACATTGAAAAACCCCAACAAACTCAACAACAACCTCAACATTGAAAAATAACAACAACCTCAACATTGAAAAACACCAACAAATTCAACAGAACCTCAACATTGAAAAACACCAACAAATTCAACAACAACCTCAACATTGAAAAACACCAACAAATTCAACAACAACCTCAACATTGAAAAACAACAACAACCTAAACATTGAAAAACACCAACAAATTCAACAACAACCTCAACATTGAAAAACAACAACAACCTCAACATTGAAAAACACCAACAAATTCAACAACAACCTCAACATTGAAAAACAACAACAACCTCAACATTGAAAAATACCAACAAATTCAACAACAACCTCAGCATTGAAAAACAACAACAACCTCAACATTGAAAAACACCAACAAATTCAACAACAACCTCAACATTGAAAAACAACAACAACCTCAACATTGAAAAACACCAACAAATTCAACAACAACTTCAACATTGAAAAACGCCAACAAATTCAACAACAACCTCGAAATTGAAAAACACCAACAAATACAACAACAACCTCAACATTGAAAAACAACAACAACCTCAACATTGAAAAAAACCAACAAATTCAACAACAACCTCAACATTGAAAAACAACAACAACCTCAACATTGCAAAACACCAGCAAATTCAACAACAACCTCAACATTTAGAAACACCAACAAATTTAACAACAACCTCAACATTGAAAAACAACAACAATCTCAATATTGAAAAACACCAACAAATTCAACAACAACCTCAACATTGAAAAACAACAACAACCTCATCATTGAAAAACACCAACAAATTCAACAACATCCTCGACATTGAAAAACACCCTCAAATTCAAAATCAACCTCAACATTGAACAACACCAACAACCTCAAAATTGAAAAAACAACAACAAATTCAACAACAACCTCAACATTTAAAAACAACAACAACTTCAACATTAAAAAACACCAACAAATTCAACAACAACCTCAACATTGAAAAACAACAACAACCTCAACATTGAAAAACACCAACAAATTCAACAACAATCTCAACATTGAAAAGCACCAACAAATTCAACAACAACCTCAACATTGAAAAACAACAACAACCTCAACATTGAAAAACACCAACAAATTCAACAACAACCTCAACATTGAAAAACAACAACAAACTCAACATTGAAAAACACCAACAAATTCAAAAACAACCTCAACATTGAAAAACAACAACAACCTCAACATTGAAAAACACCTTCAAATTCAACAACAACCTCAACATTGAAAAACACCAACAAATTCAACAACAACCTCAACATTGAAAAACAACAACAACCTAAACATTGAAAAACACCAACAAATTCAACAACAACCTCAACATTGAAAAACAACAACAACCTCAACATTCAAAAACACCAACAAATTCAACAACAACCTCAACATTGAAAAACAACAACAACCTCAACATTGAAAAACACCAACAAATTAAACAACCTCAACATTGAAAAACAACAACAACCTCAACATTGAAAAACACCAACAAATTCAACAACAACCTCAACATTGAAAAACAACAACAACCTAAACATTGAAAAACACCAACAAATTCAACAACAACCTCAGCATTGAAAAACATAAACAACCTCAACATTGAAAAACACCAAAAAATTCAACAACAACCTCAACATTGAAAAACAACAACAACCTCAACATTGAAAAACACCAACAAATTTTACAACAACTTCAACATTGAAAAACGCCAACAAATTCAACAACAACCTCGAAATTGAAAAACACCAACAAATACAACAACAACCTCAACATTGAAAAACAACAACAACCTCAACATTGAAAAACACCAGCAAATTCAACAACAACCTCAACATTGAAAAACAACAACAACCTCAACATTGCAAAACACCAGCAAATTCAACAACAACCTCAACATTTAAAAACACCAACAAATTTAACAACAACCTCAACATTGAAAAACAGCAACAATCTCAATATTGAAAAACACCAACAAATTCAACAACAACCACAACATTGAAAAACAACAACAACCTCAACATTGAAAAACACCAACAAATTCAACAACAACCTCGACATTGAAAAACACCCTCAAATTCAAAATCAACCTCAACATTGAACAACACCAACAACCTCAAAATTGAAAAAACACCAACAAATTCAACAACAACCTCAACATTTAAAAACAACAACAACTTCAACATTAAAAAACACCAACAAATTCAACAACAACCTCAACATTGAAAAACAACAACAACCTCAACATAGATAAACACCAACAAATTCAACAACAATCTCAACATTGAAAAGCACCAACAAATTCAACAACAACCTCAACATTGAAAAACAACAACAACCTCAACATTGAAAAACACCAACAAATTCAACAACAACCTCAACATTGAAAAACAACAACAACCTCAACATTGAAAAACACCAACAAATTCAACAACAACCTCAACATTGAAAAACAACAACAAACTCAACATTGAAAAACACCAAAAAATTCAACAACAACCTCAACATTGAAAAACAACAACAACCTCAACATTGAAAAACACCAACAAATTCAACAACAACCTCAACATTGTAAAACACCAACAAATTCAACAACAACCTCAACATTGAAAAACAACAACAACCTAAACATTGAAAAACACCAACAAATTCAACAACAACCTCAACATTGAAAAACAACAACAACCTCAACATTGAAAAACACCAACAAATTCAACAACAACCTCAACATTGAAAAACACCAACAAATTCAACAACAACCTCAGCATTGAAATACAACAACAACCTCAACATTGAAAAACCCCAACAAATTCAACAACAACCTCAACATTGAAAAACAACAACAACCTCAACATTGAAAAACACCAACAAATTCAACAACAACCTCAGCATTGAAATACAACAACAACCTCAACATTGAAAAACCCCAACAAATTCAACAACAACCTCAACATTGAAAAACAACAACAACCTCAACATTGAAAAACACCAACAAATTCAACAACAACCTCAACATTGAAAAACAACAACAATCTCAACATTGAAAAACACCAACAAATTCAACAACAACCTCAACATTGAAAAACAACAACAACCTCAACATTGAAAAACACCAACAAATTCAACAGCAACCTCGACATTGATAAACACCCTCAAATTCAAAATCAACCTCAACATTGAAAAACACCAACAACCTCAAAATTGAAAAAACACCAACAAATTCAACAACAACCTCAACTTTTAAAAACAACAACAACCTCAACATTGAAAAACACCAACAAATTCAACAACAACCTCAACATTGAAAAACACCAACAAATTCAACAACAACCTCAACATTGAAAAACCCCAACAAACTCAACAACAACCTCAACATTGAAAAATAACAACAACCTCAACATTGAAAAACACCAACAAATTCAACAGAACCTCAACATTGAAAAACACCAACAAATTCAACAACAACCTCAACATTGAAAAACACCAACAAATTCAACAACAACCTCAACATTGAAAAACAACAACAACCTAAACATTGAAAAACACCAACAAATTCAACAACAACCTCAACATTGAAAAACAACAACAACCTCAACATTGAAAAACACCAACAAATTCAACAACAACCTCAACATTGAAAAACAACAACAACCTCAACATTGAAAAACACCAACAAATTCAACAACAACCTCAACATTGAAAAACAACAACAACCTCAACATTCAAAAACACCAACAAATTCAACAACAACCTCAACATTGAAAAACAACAACAACCTCAACATTGAAAAACACCAACAAATTAAACAACCTCAACATTGAAAAACAACAACAACCTCAACATTGAAAAACACCAACAAATTCAACAACAACCTCAACATTGAAAAACAACAACAACCTAAACATTGAAAAACACCAACAAATTCAACAACAACCTCAACATTGAAAAACAACAACAACCTCAACATTGAAAAACACCAACAAATTCAACAACAACCTCAACATTGAAAAACAACAACAACCTCAACATTGAAAAATACCAACAAATTCAACAACAACCTCAGCATTGAAAAACAACAACAACCTCAACATTGAAAAACACCAACAAATTCAACAACAACCTCAACATTGAAAAACAACAACAACCTCAACATTGAAAAACACCAACAAATTTTACAACAACTTCAACATTGAAAAACGCCAACAAATTCAACAACAACCTCGAAATTGAAAAACACCAACAAATACAACAACAACCTCAACATTGAAAAACAACAACAACCTCAACATTGAAAAACACCAGCAAATTCAACAACAACCTCAACATTGAAAAACAACAACAACCTCAACATTGCAAAACACCAGCAAATTCAACAACAACCTCAACATTTAAAAACACCAACAAATTTAACAACAACCTCAACATTGAAAAACAACAACAATCTCAATATTGAAAAACACCAACAAATTCAACAACAACCACAACATTGAAAAACAACAAGAACCTCAACATTGAAAAACACCAACAAATTCAACAACAACCTCGACATTGAAAAACACCCTCAAATTCAAAATCAACCTCAACATTGAACAACACCAACAACATCAAAATTGAAAAAACACCAACAAATTCAACAACAACCTCAAAATTTAAAAACAACAACAACTTCAACATTCAAAAACACCAACAAATTCAACAACAACCTCAACATTGAAAAACAACAACAACCTCAACATTGAAAAACACCAACAAATTAAACAACCTCAACATTGAAAAACAACAACAACCTCAACATTGAAAAACACCAACAAATTCAACAACAACCTCAACATTGAAAAACAACAACAACCTAAACATTGAAAAACACCAACAAATTCAACAACAACCTCAACATTGAAAAACAACAACAACCTCAGCATTGAAAAACACCAACAAATTCAACAACAACCTCAACATTGAAAAACAACAACAACCTCAACATTGAAAAATACCAACAAATTCAACAACAACCTCAGCATTGAAAAACAACAACAACCTCAACATTGAAAAACACCAACAAATTCAACAACAACCTCAACATTGAAAAACAACAACAACCTCAACATTGAAAAACACCAACAAATTTTACAACAACTTCAACATTGAAAAACGCCAACAAATTCAACAACAACCTCGAAATTGAAAAACACCAACAAATACAACAACAACCTCAACATTGAAAAACAACAACAACCTCAACATTGAAAAACACCAGCAAATTCAACAACAACCTCAACATTGAAAAACAACAACAACCTCAACATTGCAAAACACCAGCAAATTCAACAACAACCTCAACATTTAAAAACACCAACAAATTTAACAACAACCTCAACATTGAAAAACAACAACAATCTCAATATTGAAAAACACCAACAAATTCAACAACAACCACAACATTGAAAAACAACAAGAACCTCAACATTGAAAAACACCAACAAATTCAACAACAACCTCGACATTGAAAAACACCCTCAAATTCAAAATCAACCTCAACATTGGACAACACCAACAACCTCAAAATTGAAAAAACACCAACAAATTCAACAACAACCTCAAAATTTAAAAACAACAACAACTTCAACATTAAAAAACACCAACAAATTCAACAACAACCTCAACATTGAAAAACAACAACAACCTCAACATAGATAAACACCAACAAATTCAACAACAATCTCAACATTGAAAAGCACCAACAAATTCAACAACAACCTCAACATTGAAAAACAACAACAACCTCAACATTGAAAAACACCAACAAATTCAACAACAACCTCAACATTGAAAAACAACAACAACCTCAACATTGAAAAACACCAACAAATTCAACAACAACCTCAACATTGAAAAACAACAACAAACTCAACATTGAAAAACACCAAAAAATTCAACAACAACCTCAACATTGAAAAACAACAACAACCTCAACATTGAAAAACACCAACAAATTCAACAACAACCTCAACATTGTAAAACACCAACAAATTCAACAACAACCTCAACATTGAAAAACAACAACAACCTAAACATTGAAAAACACCAACAAATTCAACAACAACCTCAACATTGAAAAACAACAACAACCTCAACAACAACCTCAGCATTGAAATACAACAACAACCTCAACATTGAAAAACCCCAACAAATTCAACAACAACATCAACATTGAAAAACAACAACAACCTCAACATTGAAAAACACCAACAAATTCAACAACAACCTCAGCATTGAAATACAACAACAACCTCAACATTGAAAAACCCCAACAAATTCAACAACAACCTCAACATTGAAAAACAACAACAACCTCAACATTGAAAAACACCAACAAATTCAACAACAACCTCAACATTGAAAAACAACAACAATCTCAACATTGAAAAACACCAACAAATTCAACAACAACCTCAACATTGAAAAACAACAACAACCTCAACATTGAAAAACACCAACAAATTCAACAGCAACCTCGACATTGATAAACACCCTCAAATTCAAAATCAACCTCAACATTGAAAAACACCAACAACCTCAAAATTGAAAAAACACCAACAAATTCAACAACAACCTCAACTTTTAAAAACAACAACAACCTCAACATTGAAAAACACCAACAAATTCAACAACAACCTCAACATTGAAAAACACCAACAAATTCAACAACAACCTCAACATTGAAAAACCCCAACAAACTCAACAACAACCTCAACATTGAAAAATAACAACAACCTCAACATTGAAAAACACCAACAAATTCAACAGAACCTCAACATTGAAAAACACCAACAAATTCAACAACAACCTCAACATTGAAAAACAACAACAACCTCAGCATTGAAAAACACCAACAAATTCAACAACAACCTCAACATTGAAAAACAACAACAACCTCAACATTGAAAAATACCAACAAATTCAACAACAACCTCAGCATTGAAAAACAACAACAACCTCAACATTGAAAAACACCAACAAATTCAACAACAACCTCAACATTGAAAAACAACAACAACCTCAACATTGAAAAACACCAACAAATTTTACAACAACTTCAACATTGAAAAACGCCAACAAATTCAACAACAACCTCGAAATTGAAAAACACCAACAAATACAACAACAACCTCAACATTGAAAAACAACAACAACCTCAACATTGAAAAACACCAGCAAATTCAACAACAACCTCAACATTGAAAAACAACAACAACCTCAACATTGCAAAACACCAGCAAATTCAACAACAACCTCAACATTTAAAAACACCAACAAATTTAACAACAACCTCAACATTGAAAAACAACAACAATCTCAATATTGAAAAACACCAACAAATTCAACAACAACCACAACATTGAAAAACAACAAGAACCTCAACATTGAAAAACACCAACAAATTCAACAACAACCTCGACATTGAAAAACACCCTCAAATTCAAAATCAACCTCAACATTGGACAACACCAACAACCTCAAAATTGAAAAAACACCAACAAATTCAACAACAACCTCAAAATTTAAAAACAACAACAACTTCAACATTAAAAAACACCAACAAATTCAACAACAACCTCAACATTGAAAAACAACAACAACCTCAACATAGATAAACACCAACAAATTCAACAACAATCTCAACATTGAAAAGCACCAACAAATTCAACAACAACCTCAACATTGAAAAACAACAACAACCTCAACATTGAAAAACACCAACAAATTCAACAACAACCTCAACATTGAAAAACAACAACAACCTCAACATTGAAAAACACCAACAAATTCAACAACAACCTCAACATTGAAAAACAACAACAAACTCAACATTGAAAAACACCAAAAAATTCAACAACAACCTCAACATTGAAAAACAACAACAACCTCAACATTGAAAAACACCAACAAATTCAACAACAACCTCAACATTGTAAAACACCAACAAATTGAACAACAACCTCAACATTGAAAAACAACAACAACCTAAACATTGAAAAACACCAACAAATTCAACAACAACCTCAACATTGAAAAACAACAACAACCTCAACAACAACCTCAGCATTGAAATACAACAACAACCTCAACATTGAAAAACCCCAACAAATTCAACAACAACCTCAACATTGAAAAACAACAACAACCTCAACATTGAAAAACACCAACAAATTCAACAACAACCTCAGCATTGAAATACAACAACAACCTCAACATTGAAAAACCCCAACAAATTCAACAACAACCTCAACATTGAAAAACAACAACAACCTCAACATTGAAAAACACCAACAAATTCAACAACAACCTCAACATTGAAAAACAACAACAATCTCAACATTGAAAAACACCAACAAATTCAACAACAACCTCAACATTGAAAAACAACAACAACCTCAACATTGAAAAACACCAACAAATTCAACAGCAACCTCGACATTGATAAACACCCTCAAATTCAAAATCAACCTCAACATTGAAAAACACCAACAACCTCAAGATTGAAAAAACACCAACAAATTCAACAACAACCTCAACTTTTAAAAACAACAACAACCTCAACATTGAAAAACACCAACAAATTCAACAACAACCTCAACATTGAAAAACACCAACAAATTCAACAACAACCTCAACATTGAAAAACCCCAACAAACTCAACAACAACCTCAACATTGAAAAATAACAACAACCTCAACATTGAAAAACACCAACAAATTCAACAGAACCTCAACATTGAAAAACACCAACAAATTCAACAACAACCTCAACATTGAAAAACACCAACAAATTCAACAACAACCTCAACATTGAAAAACAATAACAACCTAAACATTGAAAAACACCAACAAATTCAACAACAACCTCAACATTGAAAAACAACAACAACCTCAACATTGAAAAACACCAACAAATTCAACAACAACCTCAACATTGAAAAACAACAACAACCTCAACATTGAAAAATACCAACAAATTCAACAACAACCTCAGCATTGAAAAACAACAACAACCTCAACATTGAAAAACACCAACAAATTCAACAACAACCTCAACATTGAAAAACAACAACAACCTCAACATTGAAAAACACCAACAAATTCAACAACAACTTCAACATTGAAAAACGCCAACAAATTCAACAACAACCTCGAAATTGAAAAACACCAACAAATACAACAACAACCTCAACATTGAAAAACAACAACAACCTCAACATTGAAAAACACCAACAAATTCAACAACAACCTCAACATTGAAAAACAACAACAACCTCAACATTGCAAAACACCAGCAAATTCAACAACAACCTCAACATTTAGAAACACCAACAAATTTAACAACAACCTCAACATTGAAAAACAACAACAATCTCAATATTGAAAAACACCAACAAATTCAACAACAACCTCAACATTGAAAAACAACAACAACCTCATCATTGAAAAACACCAACAAATTCAACAACATCCTCGACATTGAAAAACACCCTCAAATTCAAAATCAACCTCAACATTGAACAACACCAACAACCTCAAAATTGAAAATACAACAACAAATTCAACAACAACCTCAACATTTAAAAACAACAACAACTTCAACATTAAAAAACACCAACAAATTCAACAACAACCTCAACATTGAAAAACAACAACAACCTCAACATTGAAAAACACCAACAAATTCAACAACAATCTCAACATTGAAAAGCACCAACAAATTCAACAACAACCTCAACATTGAAAAACAACAACAACCTCAACATTGAAAAACACCAACAAATTCAACAACAACCTCAACATTGAAAAACAACAACAAACTCAACATTGAAAAACACCAACAAATTAAAAAACAACCTCAACATTGAAAAACAACAACAACCTCAACATTGAAAAACACCTTCAAATTCAACAACAACCTCAACATTGAAAAACACCATCAAATTCAACAACAACCTCAACATTGAAAAACAACAACAACCTAAACATTGAAAAACACCAACAAATTCAACAACAACCTCAACATTGAAAAACAACAACAACCTCAACATTCAAAAACACCAACAAATTCAACAACAACCTCAACATTGAAAAACAACAACAACCTCAACATTGAAAAACACCAACAAATTAAACAACCTCAACATTGAAAAACAACAACAACCTCAACATTGAAAAACACCAACAAATTCAACAACAACCTCAACATTGAAAAACAACAACAACCTAAACATTGAAAAACACCAACAAATTCAACAACAACCTCAACATTGAAAAACAACAACAACCTCAACATTGAAAAACACCAACAAATTCAACAACAACCTCAACATTGAAAAACAACAACAACCTCAACATTGAAAAATACCAACAAATTCAACAACAACCTCAGCATTGAAAAACAACAACAACCTCAACATTGAAAAACACCAACAAATTCAACAACAACCTCAACATTGAAAAACAACAACAACCTCAACATTGAAAAACACCAACAAATTTTACAACAACTTCAACATTGAAAAACGCCAACAAATTCAACAACAACCTCGAAATTGAAAAACACCAACAAATACAACAACAACCTCAACATTGAAAAACAACAACAACCTCAACATTGAAAAACACCAGCAAATTCAACAACAACCTCAACATTGAAAAACAACAACAACCTCAACATTGCAAAACACCAGCAAATTCAACAACAACCTCAACATTTAAAAACACCAACAAATTTAATAACAACCTCAACATTGAAAAACAACAACAATCTCAATATTGAAAAACACCAACAAATTCAACAACAACCACAACATTGAAAAACAACAATAACCTCAACATTGAAAAACACCAACAAATTCAACAACAACCTCGACATTGAAAAACACCCTCAAATTCAAAATCAACCTCAACATTGAACAACACCAACAACCTCAAAATTGAAAAAACACCAACAAATTCAACAACAACCTCAACATTTAAAAACAACAACAACTTCAACATTAAAAAACACCAACAAATTCAACAACAACCTCAACATTGAAAAACAACAACAACCTCAACATAGATAAACACCAACAAATTCAACAACAATCTCAACATTGAAAAGCACCAACAAATTCAACAACAACCTCAACATTGAAAAACAACAACAACCTCAACATTGAAAAACACCAACAAATTCAACAACAACCTCAACATTGAAAAACAACAACAACCTCAACATTGAAAAACACCAACATATTCAACAACAACCTCAACATTCAAAAACAACAACAAACGCAACATTGAAAAACACCAAAAAATTCAACAACAACCTCAACATTGAAAAACAACAACAACCTCAACATTGAAAAACACCAACAAATTCAACAACAACCTCAACATTGTAAAACACCAACAAATTCAACAACAACCTCAACATTGAAAAACAACAACAACCTAAACATTGAAAAACACCAACAAATTCAACAACAACCTCAACATTGAAAAACAACAACAACCTCAACATTGAAAAACACCAACAAATTCAACAACAACCTCAACATTGAAAAACACCAACAAATTCAACAACAACCTCAGCATTGAAATACAACAACAACCTCAACATTGAAAAACCCCAACAAATTCAACAACAACCTCAACATTGAAAAACAACAACAACCTCAACATTGAAAAACACCAACAAATTCAACAACAACTTCAACATTGAAAAACACCAACAAATTAAACAACAACCTCGAAATTAAAAAGCACCAACAAATACAACAACAACCTCAACATTGAAAATCAACAACAACCTCAACGTTGAAAAACACCAACAAATTCAACAACAACCTCAACATTGAAAAACAGCAGCAAATTCAACAACAACCTCAACATTTAAAAACAGCAACAAATTCAACAACAACCTCAACATTGAAAAACAACAACAATCTCAACATTGAAAAACACCAACAAATTCAACAACAACCTCAACATTGAAAAACAACAACAACCTCAACATTGAAAAACACCAACAAATTCAACAGCAACCTCGACATTGAAAAACACCCTCAAATTCAAAATCAACCTCAACATTGAAAAACACCAACAACCTCAAAATTGAAAAAACACCAACAAATTCAACAACAACCTCAACTTTTAAAAACAACAACAACCTCAACATTGAAAAACACCAACAAATTCAACAACAACCTCAACATTGAAAAACACCAACAAATTCAACAACAACCTCAACATTGAAAAACCCCAACAAACTCAACAACAACCTCAACATTGAAAAATAACAACAAATTCAACAACAACCTCAACATTTAAAAACACCAACAAATTTAACAACAACCTCAACATTGAAAAACAACAACAATCTCAATATTGAAAAACACCAACAAATTCAACAACAACCTCAACATTGAAAAACAACAACAACCTCAACATTGAAAAACACCAACAAATTCAACAACAACCTAAACATTGAAAAACACCAACAAATTCAACAACAACCTCAACATTGAAAAACAACAACAACCTAAACATTGAAAAACACCAACAAATTCAACAACAACCTCAACATTGAAAAACAACAACAACCTCAACATTGAAAACCACAACAAATTCAACAACAACCTCAACATTGAAAAACAACAACAACCTCAATATTGAAAAATACCAACAAATTCAACAACAACCCCAGCGTTGAAAAACAACAACCTCAACATTGAAAAACACCAACAAATTCAACAACAACCTCAACATTGAAAAACAACAACAACCTCAACATTGAAAAACACCAACAAATTCAACAACAACCTCAACATTGAAAAACGCCAACAAATTCAACAACAACCTCGAAATTGAAAAACACCAACAAATACAACAACAACCTCAACATTGAAAAACAACAACAACCTCAACATTGAAAAACACCAACAAATTCAACAACAACCTCAACATTGAAAAACAACAACAACCTCAACATTGCAAAACACCAGCAAATTCAACAACAACCTCAACATTTAAAAACACCAACAAATTTAACAAAAACCTCAACATTGAAAAACAACAACAATCCCAATATTGAAAAACACCAACAAATTCAACAACAACCTCAACATTGAAAAACAACAACAACCTCAACATTGAAAAACACCAACAAATTCAACAACAACCTCGACATTGAAAAACACCCTCAAATTCAAAATCAACCTCAACATTGAACAATACCAACAACATCAAAATTGAAAAAACACCAACAAATTCAACAACAACCTCAACATTGAAAAGCACGAACAAACTCAACAACAACCTCAACATTGAAAAATAACAACAACCTCACCATTGAAAAACACCAACAAACTCAACAACAACCTCAACATTGAAAAATAACAACAAATTCAACAACAACCTCAACATTTAAAAACACCAACAAATTTAACAACAACCTCAACATTGAAAAACAACAACAATCTCAATATTGAAAAACACCAACAAATTCAACAACAACCTCAACATTGAAAAACAACAACAACCTCAACATTGAAAAACACCAACAAATTCAACAACAACCTAAACATTGAAAAACACCAACAAATTCAACAACAACCTCAACATTGAAAAACAACAACAACCTAAACATTGAAAAACACCAACAAATTCAACAACAACCTCAACATTGAAAAACAACAACAACCTCAACATTGAAAACCACCAACAAATTCAACAACAACCTCAACATTGAAAAACAACAACAACCTCAATATTGAAAAATACCAACAAATTCAACAACAACCCCAGCGTTGAAAAACAACAACAACCTCAACATTGAAAAACACCAACAAATTCAACAACAACCTCAACATTGAAAAACAACAACAACCTCAACATTGAAAAACACCAACAAATTCAACAACAACCTCAACATTGGAAAACGCCAACAAATTCAACAACAACCTCGAAATTGAAAAACACCAACAAATACAACAACAACCTCAACATTGAAAAACAACAACAACCTCAACATTGAAAAACACCAACAAATTCAACAACAACCTCAACATTGAAAAACAACAACAACCTCAACATTGCAAAACACCAGCAAATTCAACAACAACCTCAACATTTAAAAACACCAACAAATTTAACAAAAACCTCAACATTGAAAAACAACAACAATCCCAATATTGAAAAACACCAACAAATTCAACAACAACCTCAACATTGAAAAACAACAACAACCTCAACATTGAAAAACACCAACAAATTCAACAACAACGTCGACATTGAAAAACACCATCAAATTCAAAATCAACCTCAACATTGAACAATACCAACAACATCAAAATTGAAAAAACACCAACAAATTCAACAACAACCTCAACATTTAAAAACAACAACTTCAACATTAAAAAAAACCAACAAATTCAACAGCAACCTCAACATTGAAAAACACCAACAAATTCAACAACAACCTCAACATTGAAAAGCACGAACAAACTCAACAACAACCTCAACATTGAAAAATAACAACA
Source organism: Isurus oxyrinchus (assembly GCA_026770705.1). Taxonomy (NCBI): domain Eukaryota; kingdom Metazoa; phylum Chordata; class Chondrichthyes; order Lamniformes; family Lamnidae; genus Isurus; species Isurus oxyrinchus. The sequence goes on from JANJGN010000162.1 coordinate 836,700, forward strand.
ACCTCACCATTGAAAAACACCAACAAATTCAACAACAACCTCAACATTGAAAAACACCAACAAATTCAACAACAACCTCAACATTGAAAAACAACAACAACCTAAACATTGAAAAACACCAACAAATTCAACAACAACCTCAACATTGAAAAACAACAACAACCTCAACATTGAAAAACACCAACAAATTCAACAACAACCTCAACATTGAAAAACAACAACCACCTCAACATTGAAAAATACTAACAAATTCAACAACAACCTCAGCATTGAAAAACAACAACAACCTCAACATTGAAAAACACCAACAAATTCAACAACAACCTCAACATTGAAAAACAACAACAACCTCAACATTGAAAAACACCAACAAATTCAACAACAACTTCAACATTGAAAAACGCCAACAAATTCAACAACAACCTCGAAATTGAAAAACACCAACAAATACAACAACAACCTCAACATTGAAAAACAACAACAACCTCAACATTGAAAAACACCAACAAATTCAACAACAACCTCAACATTGAAAAACAACAACAACCTCAACATTGAAAAACACCAACAAATTCAACAACAACCTCGACATTGAAAAACACCCTCAAATTCAAAATCAACCTCAACATTGAAAAACACCAACAAATTCAACAACAACCTCAACATTTAAAAACAACAACAACTTCAACATTAAAAAACACCAACAAATTCAAAAACAACCTCAACATTGAAAAACAACAACAACCTCAACATAGATAAACACCAACAAATTCAACAACAATCTCAACAAGGAAAAGCACCAACAAATTCAACAACAACCTCAACATTGAAAAACAACAACAACCTCAACATTGAAAAACACCAACAAATTCAACAACAACCTCAACATTGAAAAACAACAACAACCTCAACATTGAAAAACACCAACAAATTCAACAACAACCTCAACATTGAAAAACAACAACAAACTCAACATTGAAAAACACCAACAAATTCAACAACAACCTCAACATTGAAAAACAACAACAACCTCAACATTGAAAAACACCAACAAATTCAACAACAACCTCAACATTGAAAAACACCAACAAATTCAACAACAACCTCAACATTGAAAAACAACAACAACCTAAACATTGAAAAACACCAACAAATTCAACAACAACCTCAACATTGAAAAACAACAACAACCTCAACATTGAAAAACACCAACAAATTCAACAACAACCTCAACATTGAAAAACACCAACAAATTCAACAACAACCTCAGCATTCAAAAACAACAACAACCTCAACATTGAAAAACCCCAACAAATTCAACAACAACCTCAACATTGAAAAACAACAACAACCTCAACAACAACCTCGAAATTAAAAAGCACCAACAAATACAACAACAACCTCAACATTGAAAATCAACAACAACCTCAACGTTGAAAAACACCAACAAATTCAACAACAACCTCAACATTGAAAAACACCAGCAAATTCAACAACATCCTCAACATTTAAAAACACCAACAAATTCAACAACAACCTCAACATTGAAAAACAACAACAATCTCAACATTGAAAACCACCAACAAATTCAACAACAACCTCAACATTGAAAAACAACAACAACCTCAACATTGAAAAACACCAACAAATTCAACAGCAACCTCGACATTGAAAAACACCCTCAAATTCAAAATCAACCTCAACATTGAAAAACACCAACAACCTCAAAATTGAAAAAACACCAACAAATTCAACAACAACCTCAACTTTTAAAAACAACAACAACCTCAACATTGAAAAACACCAACAAATTCAACAACAACCTCAACATTGAAAAACACCAACAAATTCAACAACAACCTCAACATTGAAAACCCCCAACAAACTCAACAACAACCTCAACATTGAAAAATAACACCAACCTCAACATTGAAAAACACCAACAAATTCAACAGAACCTCAACATTGAAAAACACCAACAAATTCAACAACAACCTCAACAATGAAAAACACCAACAAATTCAACAACAACCTCAACATTGAAAAACAACAACAACCTAAACATTGAAAAACACCAACAAATTCAACAACAACCTCAACATTGAAAAACAACAACAACCTCAACATTGAAAAACACCAACAAATTCAACAACAACCTCAACATTGAAAAACAACAACAACCTCAACATTGAAAAATACCAACAAATTCAACAACAACCTCAGCATTGAAAAACAACAACAACCTCAACATTGAAAAACACCAACAAATTCAACAACAACCTCAACATTGAAAAACAACAACAACCTCAACATTGAAAAACACCAACAAATTCAACAACAACTTCAACATTGAAAAACGCCAACAAATTCAACAACAACCTCGAAATTGAAAAACACCAACAAATACAACAACAACCTCAACATTGAAAAACAACAACAACCTCAACATTGAAAAACACCAACAATTTCAACAACAACCTCAACATTGAAAAACAACAACAACCTCAACATTGCAAAACACCAGCAAATTCAACAACAACCTCAACATTTAGAAACACCAACAAATTTAACAACAACCTCAACATTGAAAAACAACAACAACCTCAACATTGAAAAACACCAACAAATTCAACAACAACCTCAACATTGAAAAACAACAACCACCTCAACATTGAAAAATACTAACAAATTCAACAACAACCTCAACATTGAAAAACAACAACAACCTCAACATTGAAAAACACCAACAAATTCAACAACAACTTCAACATTGAAAAACGCCAACAAATTCAACAACAACCTCGAAATTGAAAAACACCAACAAATACAACAACAACCTCAACATTGAAAAACAACAACAACCTCAACATTGAAAAACACCAACAAATTCAACAACAACCTCAACATTGAAAAACAACAACAACCTCAACATTGAAAAACACCAGCAAATTCAACAACAACCTCGACATTGAAAAACACCCTCAAATTCAAAATCAACCTCAACATTGAACAACACCAACAACCTCAAAATTGAAAAAACACCAACAAATTCAACAACAACCTCAACATTTAAAAACAACAACTTCAACATTAAAAAACACCAACAAATTCAAAAACAACCTCAACATTGAAAAACAACAACAACCTCAACATAGATAAACACCAACAAATTCAACAACAATCTCAACAAGGAAAAGCACCAACAAATTCAACAACAACCTCAACATTGAAAAACAACAACAACCTCAACATTGAAAAACACCAACAAATTCAACAGAACCTCAACATTGAAAAACACCAACAAATTCAACAACAACCTCAACAATGAAAAACACCAACAAATTCAACAACAACCTCAACATTGAAAAACAACAACAACCTAAACATTGAAAAACACCAACAAATTCAACAACAACCTCAACATTGAAAAACAACAACAACCTCAACATTGAAAAACACCAACAAATTCAACAACAACCTCAACATTGAAAAACAACAACAACCTCAACATTGAAAAATACCAACAAATTCAACAACAACCTCAGCATTGAAAAACAACAACAACCTCAACATTGAAAAACACCAACAAATTCAACAACAACCTCAACATTGAAAAACAACAACAACCTCAACATTGAAAAACACCAACAAATTCAACAACAACTTCAACATTGAAAAACGCCAACAAATTCAACAACAACCTCGAAATTGAAAAACACCAACAAATACAACAACAACCTCAACATTGAAAAACAACAACAACCTCAACATTGAAAAACACCAACAATTTCAACAACAACCTCAACATTGAAAAACAACAACAACCTCAACATTGCAAAACACCAGCAAATTCAACAACAACCTCAACATTTAGAAACACCAACAAATTTAACAACAACCTCAACATTGAAAAACAACAACAACCTCAACATTGAAAAACACCAACAAATTCAACAACAACCTCAACATTGAAAAACAACAACCACCTCAACATTGAAAAATACTAACAAATTCAACAACAACCTCAACATTGAAAAACAACAACAACCTCAACATTGAAAAACACCAACAAATTCAACAACAACTTCAACATTGAAAAACGCCAACAAATTCAACAACAACCTCGAAATTGAAAAACACCAACAAATACAACAACAACCTCAACATTGAAAAACAACAACAACCTCAACAGTGAAAAACACCAACAAATTCAACAACAACCTCAACATTGAAAAACAACAACAACCTCAACATTGAAAAACACCAGCAAATTCAACAACAACCTCGACATTGAAAAACACCCTCAAATTCAAAATCAACCTCAACATTGAACAACACCAACAACCTCAAAATTGAAAAAACACCAACAAATTCAACAACAACCTCAACATTTAAAAACAACAACTTCAACATTAAAAAACACCAACAAATTCAAAAACAACCTCAACATTGAAAAACAACAACAACCTCAACATAGATAAACACCAACAAATTCAACAACAATCTCAACAAGGAAAAGCACCAACAAATTCAACAACAACCTCAACATTGAAAAACAACAACAACCTCAACATTGAAAAACACCAACAAATTCAACAACAACCTCAACATTGAAAAACAACAACAACCTCAACATTGAAAAACACCAACAAATTCAACAACAACCTCGACATTGAAAAACACCCTCAAATTCAAAATCAACCTCAACATTGAACAACACCAACAACCTCAAAATTGAAAAAACAACAACAAATTCAACAACAACCTCAACATTTAAAAACAACAACAACCTCAACATTGAAAAACACCAACAAATTCAACAACAACCTCAACATTGAAAAACAACAACAAACTCAACATTGAAAAACACCAACAAATTCAACAACAACCTCAACATTGAAAAACAACAACAACCTCAACATTGAAAAACACCAACAAATTCAACAACAACCTCAACATTGAAAAACACCAACAAATTCAACAACAACCTCAACATTGAAAAACAACAACAACCTAAACATTGAAAAACACCAACAAATTCAACAACAACCTCAACATTGAAAAACAACAACAACCTCAACATTGAAAAACACCAACAAATTCAACAACAACCTCAACATTGAAAAACACCAACAAATTCAACAACAACCTCAGCATTCAAAAACAACAACAACCTCAACATTGAAAAACCCCAACAAATTCAACAACAACCTCAACATTGAAAAACAACAACAACCTCAACAACAACCTCGAAATTAAAAAGCACCAACAAATACAACAACAACCTCAACATTGAAAATCAACAACAACCTCAACGTTGAAAAACACCAACAAATTCAACAACAACCTCAACATTGAAAAACACCAGCAAATTCAACAACATCCTCAACATTTAAAAACACCAACAAATTCAACAACAACCTCAACATTGAAAAACAACAACAATCTCAACATTGAAAACCACCAACAAATTCAACAACAACCTCAACATTGAAAAACAACAACAACCTCAACATTGAAAAACACCAACAAATTCAACAGCAACCTCGACATTGAAAAACACCCTCAAATTCAAAATCAACCTCAACATTGAAAAACACCAACAACCTCAAAATTGAAAAAACACCAACAAATTCAACAACAACCTCAACTTTTAAAAACAACAACAACCTCAACATTGAAAAACACCAACAAATTCAACAACAACCTCAACATTGAAAAACACCAACAAATTCAACAACAACCTCAACATTGAAAACCCCCAACAAACTCAACAACAACCTCAACATTGAAAAATAACACCAACCTCAACATTGAAAAACACCAACAAATTCAACAGAACCTCAACATTGAAAAACACCAACAAATTCAACAACAACCTCAACAATGAAAAACACCAACAAATTCAACAACAACCTCAACATTGAAAAACAACAACAACCTAAACATTGAAAAACACCAACAAATTCAACAACAACCTCAACATTGAAAAACAACAACAACCTCAACATTGAAAAACACCAACAAATTCAACAACAACCTCAACATTGAAAAACAACAACAACCTCAACATTGAAAAATACCAACAAATTCAACAACAACCTCAGCATTGAAAAACAACAACAACCTCAACATTGAAAAACACCAACAAATTCAACAACAACTTCAACATTGAAAAACGCCAACAAATTCAACAACAACCTCGAAATTGAAAAACACCAACAAATACAACAACAACCTCAACATTGAAAAACAACAACAACCTCAACATTGAAAAACACCAACAATTTCAACAACAACCTCAACATTGAAAAACAACAACAACCTCAACATTGCAAAACACCAGCAAATTCAACAACAACCTCAACATTTAGAAACACCAACAAATTTAACAACAACCTCAACATTGAAAAACAACAACAACCTCAACATTGAAAAACACCAACAAATTCAACAACAACCTCAACATTGAAAAACAACAACCACCTCAACATTGAAAAATACTAACAAATTCAACAACAACCTCAACATTGAAAAACAACAACAACCTCAACATTGAAAAACACCAACAAATTCAACAACAACTTCAACATTGAAAAACGCCAACAAATTCAACAACAACCTCGAAATTGAAAAACACCAACAAATACAACAACAACCTCAACATTGAAAAACAACAACAACCTCAACATTGAAAAACACCAACAAATTCAACAACAACCTCAACATTGAAAAACAACAACAACCTCAACATTGAAAAACACCAGCAAATTCAACAACAACCTCGACATTGAAAAACACCCTCAAATTCAAAATCAACCTCAACATTGAACAACACCAACAACCTCAAAATTGAAAAAACACCAACAAATTCAACAACAACCTCAACATTTAAAAACAACAACTTCAACATTAAAAAACACCAACAAATTCAAAAACAACCTCAACATTGAAAAACAACAACAACCTCAACATAGATAAACACCAACAAATTCAACAACAATCTCAACAAGGAAAAGCACCAACAAATTCAACAACAACCTCAACATTGAAAAACAACAACAACCTCAACATTGAAAAACACCAACAAATTCAACAACAACCTCAACATTGAAAAACAACAACAACCTCAACATTGAAAAACACCAACAAATTCAACAACAACCTCAACATTGAAAAACAACAACAAACTCAACATTGAAAAACACCAACAAATTCAACAACAACCTCAACATTGAAAAACAACAACAACCTCAACATTGAAAAACACCAACAAATTCAACAACAACCTCAACATTGAAAAACACCAACAAATTCAACAACAACCTCAACATTGAAAAACAACAACAACCTAAACATTGAAAAACACCAACAAATTCAACAACAACCTCAACATTGAAAAACAACAACAACCTCAACATTGAAAAACACCAACAAATTCAACAACAACCTCAACATTGAAAAACACCAACAAATTCAACAACAACCTCAGCATTCAAAAACAACAACAACCTCAACATTGAAAAACCCCAACAAATTCAACAACAACCTCAACATTGAAAAACAACAACAACCTCAACATTGAAAAACACCAACAAATTCAACAACAACTTCAACATTGAAAAACACCAACAAATTCAACAACAACCTCGAAATTAAAAAGCACCAACAAATACAACAACAACCTCAACATTGAAAATCAACAACAACCTCAACGTTGAAAAACACCAACAAATTCAACAACAACCTCAACATTGAAAAACACCAGCAAATTCAACAACAACCTCAACATTTAAAAACAACAACAAATTCAACAACAACCTCAACATTGAAAAACAACAACAATCTCAACATTGAAAAACACCAACAAATTCAACAACAACCTCAACATTGAGAAACAACAACAACCTCAACATTGAAAAACACCAACAAATTCAACAGCAACCTCGACATTGAAAAACACCCTCAAATTCAAAATCAACCTCAACATTGAAAAACACCAACAACCTCAAAATTGAAAAAACACCAACAAATTCAACAACAACCTCAACTTTTAAAAACAACAACAACCTCAACATTGAAAAACACCAACAAATTCAACAACAACCTCAACATTGAAAAACACCAACAAATTCAACAACAACCTCAACATTGAAAAACCCCAACAAACTCAACAACAACCTCAACATTGAAAAATAACAACAACCTCAACATTGAAAAACACCAACAAATTCAACAGAACCTCAACATTGAAAAACACCAACAAATTCAACAACAACCTCAACAGTGAAAAACACCAACAAATTCAACAACAACCTCAACATTGAAAAACAACAACAACCTAAACATTGAAAAACACCAACAAATTCAACAACAACCTCAACATTGAAAAACAACAACAACCTCAACATTGAAAAACACCAACAAATTCAACAACAACCTCAACATTGAAAAACAACAACAACCTCAACATTGAAAAATACCAACAAATTCAACAACAACCTCAGCATTGAAAAACAACAACAACCTCAACATTGAAAAACACCAACAAATTCAACAACAACCTCAACATTGAAAAACAACAACAACCTCAACATTGAAAAACACCAACAAATTCAACAACACCTTCAACATTGAAAAACGCCAACAAATTCAACAACAACCTCGAAATTGAAAAACACCAACAAATACAACAACAACCTCAACATTGAAAAACAACAACAACCTCAACATTGAAAAACACCAACAAATTCAACAACAACCTCAACATTGAAAAACAACAACAACCTCAACATTGCAAAACACCAGCAAATTCAACAACAACCTCAACATTTAGAAACACCAACAAATTTAACAACAACCTCAACATTGAAAAACAACAACAATCTCAATATTGAAAAACACCAACAAATTCAACAACAACCTCAACATTGAAAAACAACAACAACCTCATCATTGAAAAACACCAACAAATTCAACAACATCCTCGACATTGAAAAACACCCTCAAATTCAAAATCAACCTCAACATTGAACAACACCAACAACCTCAAAATTGAAAAAACAACAACAAATTCAACAACAACCTCAACATTTAAAAACAACAACAACTTCAACATTAAAAAACACCAACAAATTCAACAACAACCTCAACATTGAAAAACAACAACAACCTCAACATTGAAAAACACCAACAAATTCAACAGCAACCTCAACATTGAAAAACACCAACAAATTCAACAACAACCTCAACATTGAAAAGCACGAACAAACTCAACAACAACCTCAACATTGAAAAATAACAACAACCTCACCATTGAAAAACACCAACAAATTCAACAACAACCTCAACATTGAAAAACACCAACAAATTCAACAACAACCTCAACATTGAAAAACAACAACAACCTAAACATTGAAAAACACCAACAAATTCAACAACAACCTCAACATTGAAAAACAACAACAACCTCAACATTGAAAAACACCAACAAATTCAACAACAACCTCAACATTGAAAAACAACAACCACCTCAACATTGAAAAATACTAACAAATTCAACAACAACCTCAGCATTGAAAAACAACAACAACCTCAACATTGAAAAACACCAACAAATTCAACAACAACCTCAACATTGAAAAACAACAACAACCTCAACATTGAAAAACACCAACAAATTCAACAACAACTTCAACATTGAAAAACGCCAACAAATTCAACAACAACCTCGAAATTGAAAAACACCAACAAATACAACAACAACCTCAACATTGAAAAACAACAACAACCTCAACATTGAAAAACACCAACAAATTCAACAACAACCTCAACATTGAAAAACAACAACAACCTCAACATTGAAAAACACCAACAAATTCAACAACAACCTCGACATTGAAAAACACCCTCAAATTCAAAATCAACCTCAACATTGAAAAACACCAACAAATTCAACAACAACCTCAACATTTAAAAACAACAACAACTTCAACATTAAAAAACACCAACAAATTCAAAAACAACCTCAACATTGAAAAACAACAACAACCTCAACATAGATAAACACCAACAAATTCAACAACAATCTCAACAAGGAAAAGCACCAACAAATTCAACAACAACCTCAACATTGAAAAACAACAACAACCTCAACATTGAAAAACACCAACAAATTCAACAACAACCTCAACATTGAAAAACAACAACAACCTCAACATTGAAAAACACCAACAAATTCAACAACAACCTCAACATTGAAAAACAACAACAAACTCAACATTGAAAAACACCAACAAATTCAACAACAACCTCAACATTGAAAAACAACAACAACCTCAACATTGAAAAACACCAACAAATTCAACAACAACCTCAACATTGAAAAACACCAACAAATTCAACAACAACCTCAACATTGAAAAACAACAACAACCTAAACATTGAAAAACACCAACAAATTCAACAACAACCTCAACATTGAAAAACAACAACAACCTCAACATTGAAAAACACCAACAAATTCAACAACAACCTCAACATTGAAAAACACCAACAAATTCAACAACAACCTCAGCATTCAAAAACAACAACAACCTCAACATTGAAAAACCCCAACAAATTCAACAACAACCTCAACATTGAAAAACAACAACAACCTCAACAACAACCTCGAAATTAAAAAGCACCAACAAATACAACAACAACCTCAACATTGAAAATCAACAACAACCTCAACGTTGAAAAACACCAACAAATTCAACAACAACCTCAACATTGAAAAACACCAGCAAATTCAACAACATCCTCAACATTTAAAAACACCAACAAATTCAACAACAACCTCAACATTGAAAAACAACAACAATCTCAACATTGAAAACCACCAACAAATTCAACAACAACCTCAACATTGAAAAACAACAACAACCTCAACATTGAAAAACACCAACAAATTCAACAGCAACCTCGACATTGAAAAACACCCTCAAATTCAAAATCAACCTCAACATTGAAAAACACCAACAACCTCAAAATTGAAAAAACACCAACAAATTCAACAACAACCTCAACTTTTAAAAACAACAACAACCTCAACATTGAAAAACACCAACAAATTCAACAACAACCTCAACATTGAAAAACACCAACAAATTCAACAACAACCTCAACATTGAAAACCCCCAACAAACTCAACAACAACCTCAACATTGAAAAATAACAACAACCTCAACATTGAAAAACACCAACAAATTCAACAGAACCTCAACATTGAAAAACACCAACAAATTCAACAACAACCTCAACATTGAAAAACACCAACAAATTCAACAACAACCTCAACATTGAAAAACAACAACAACCTAAACATTGAAAAACACCAACAAATTCAACAACAACCTCAACATTGAAAAACAACAACAACCTCAACATTGAAAAACACCAACAAATTCAACAACAACCTCAACATTGAAAAACAACAACAACCTCAACATTGAAAAATACCAACAAATTCAACAACAACCTCAGCATTGAAAAACAACAACAACCTCAACATTGAAAAACACCAACAAATTCAACAACAACCTCAACATTGAAAAACAACAACAACCTCAACATTGAAAAACACCAACAAATTCAACAACAACTTCAACATTGAAAAACGCCAACAAATTCAACAACAACCTCGAAATTGAAAAACACCAACAAATACAACAACAACCTCAACATTGAAAAACAACAACAACCTCAACATTGAAAAACACCAACAATTTCAACAACAACCTCAACATTGAAAAACAACAACAACCTCAACATTGCAAAACACCAGCAAATTCAACAACAACCTCAACATTTAGAAACACCAACAAATTTAACAACAACCTCAACATTGAAAAACAACAACAACCTCAACATTGAAAAACACCAACAAATTCAACAACAACCTCAACATTGAAAAACAACAACCACCTCAACATTGAAAAATACTAACAAATTCAACAACAACCTCAACATTGAAAAACAACAACAACCTCAACATTGAAAAACACCAACAAATTCAACAACAACTTCAACATTGAAAAACGCCAACAAATTCAACAACAACCTCGAAATTGAAAAACACCAACAAATACAACAACAACCTCAACATTGAAAAACAACAACAACCTCAACATTGAAAAACACCAACAAATTCAACAACAACCTCAACATTGAAAAACAACAACAACCTCAACATTGAAAAACACCAACAAATTCAACAACAACCTCGACATTGAAAAACACCCTCAAATTCAAAATCAACCTCAACATTGAACAACACCAACAACCTCAAAATTGAAAAAACACCAACAAATTCAACAACAACCTCAACATTTAAAAACAACAACTTCAACATTAAAAAACACCAACAAATTCAAAAACAACCTCAACATTGAAAAACAACAACAACCTCAACATAGATAAACACCAACAAATTCAACAACAATCTCAACAAGGAAAAGCACCAACAAATTCAACAACAACCTCAACATTGAAAAACAACAACAACCTCAACATTGAAAAACACCAACAAATTCAACAACAACCTCAACATTGAAAAACAACAACAACCTCAACATTGAAAAACACCAACAAATTCAACAACAACCTCAACATTGAAAAACAACAACAAACTCAACATTGAAAAACACCAACAAATTCAACAACAACCTCAACATTGAAAAACAACAACAACCTCAACATTGAAAAACACCAACAAATTCAACAACAACCTCAACATTGAAAAACACCAACAAATTCAACAACAACCTCAACATTGAAAAACAACAACAACCTAAACATTGAAAAACACCAACAAATTCAACAACAACCTCAACATTGAAAAACAACAACAACCTCAACATTGAAAAACACCAACAAATTCAACAACAACCTCAACATTGAAAAACACCAACAAATTCAACAACAACCTCAGCATTCAAAAACAACAACAACCTCAACATTGAAAAACCCCAACAAATTCAACAACAACCTCAACATTGAAAAACAACAACAACCTCAACATTGAAAAACACCAACAAATTCAACAACAACTTCAACATTGAAAAACACCAACAAATTCAACAACAACCTCGAAATTAAAAAGCACCAACAAATACAACAACAACCTCAACATTGAAAATCAACAACAACCTCAACGTTGAAAAACACCAACAAATTCAACAACAACCTCAACATTGAAAAACACCAGCAAATTCAACAACAACCTCAACATTTAAAAACAACAACAAATTCAACAACAACCTCAACATTGAAAAACAACAACAATCTCAACATTGAAAAACACCAACAAATTCAACAACAACCTCAACATTGAGAAACAACAACAACCTCAACATTGAAAAACACCAACAAATTCAACAGCAACCTCGACATTGAAAAACACCCTCAAATTCAAAATCAACCTCAACATTGAAAAACACCAACAACCTCAAAATTGAAAAAACACCAACAAATTCAACAACAACCTCAACTTTTAAAAACAACAACAACCTCAACATTGAAAAACACCAACAAATTCAACAACAACCTCAACATTGAAAAACACCAACAAATTCAACAACAACCTCAACATTGAAAAACCCCAACAAACTCAACAACAACCTCAACATTGAAAAATAACAACAACCTCAACATTGAAAAACACCAACAAATTCAACAGAACCTCAACATTGAAAAACACCAACAAATTCAACAACAACCTCAACAGTGAAAAACACCAACAAATTCAACAACAACCTCAACATTGAAAAACAACAACAACCTAAACATTGAAAAACACCAACAAATTCAACAACAACCTCAACATTGAAAAACAACAACAACCTCAACATTGAAAAACACCAACAAATTCAACAACAACCTCAACATTGAAAAACAACAACAACCTCAACATTGAAAAATACCAACAAATTCAACAACAACCTCAGCATTGAAAAACAACAACAACCTCAACATTGAAAAACACCAACAAATTCAACAACAACCTCAACATTGAAAAACAACAACAACCTCAACATTGAAAAACACCAACAAATTCAACAACAACTTCAACATTGAAAAACGCCAACAAATTCAACAACAACCTCGAAATTGAAAAACACCAACAAATACAACAACAACCTCAACATTGAAAAACAACAACAACCTCAACATTGAAAAACACCAACAAATTCAACAACAACCTCAACATTGAAAAACAACAACAACCTCAACATTGCAAAACACCAGCAAATTCAACAACAACCTCAACATTTAGAAACACCAACAAATTTAACAACAACCTCAACATTGAAAAACAACAACAATCTCAATATTGAAAAACACCAACAAATTCAACAACAACCTCAACATTGAAAAACAACAACAACCTCATCATTGAAAAACACCAACAAATTCAACAACATCCTCGACATTGAAAAACACCCTCAAATTCAAAATCAACCTCAACATTGAACAACACCAACAACCTCAAAATTGAAAAAACAACAACAAATTCAACAACAACCTCAACATTTAAAAACAACAACTTCAACATTAAAAAACACCAACAAATTCAACAACAACCTCAACATTGAAAAACAACAACAACCTCAACATTGAAAAACACCAACAAATTCAACAACAATCTCAACATTGAAAAGCACCAACAAATTCAACAACAACCTCAACATTGAAAAACAACAACAACCTCAACATTGAAAAACACCAACAAATTCAACAACAACCTCAACATTGAAAAACAACAACAAACTCAACATTGAAATACACCAACAAATTCAAAAACAACCTCAACATTGAAAAACAACAACAACCTCAACATTGAAAAACACCATCAAATTCAACAACAACCTCAACATTGAAAAACACCAACAAATTCAACAACAACCTCAACATTGAAAAACAACAACAGCCTAAACATTGAAAAACACCAACAAATTCAACAACAACCTCAACATTGAAAAACAACAACAACCTCAACATTCAAAAACACCAACAAATTCAACAACAACCTCAACATTGAAAAACAACAACAACCTCAACATTGAAAAACACCAACAAATTAAACAACCTCAACATTGAAAAACAACAACAACCTCAACATTGAAAAACACCAACAAATTCAACAACAACCTCAACATTGAAAAACAACAACAACCTAAACATTGAAAAACACCAACAAATTCAACAACAACCTCAACATTGAAAAACAACAACAACCTCAACATTGAAAAACACCAACAAATTCAACAACAACCTCAACATTGAAAAACAACAACAACCTCAACATTGAAAAATACCAACAAATTCAACAACAACCTCAGCATTGAAAAACAACAACAACCTCAACATTGAAAAACACCAACAAATTCAACAACAACCTCAACATTGAAAAACAACAACAACCTCAACATTGAAAAACACCAACAAATTCAACAACAACTTCAACATTGAAAAACGCCAACAAATTCAACAACAACCTCGAAATTGAAAAACACCAACAAATACAACAACAACCTCAACATTGAAAAACAACAACAACCTCAACATTGAAAAACACCAGCAAATTCAACAACAACCTCAACATTGAAAAACAACAACAACCTCAACATTGCAAAACACCAGCAAATTCAACAACAACCTCAACATTTAAAAACACCAACAAATTTAACAACAACCTCAAAATTGAAAAACAACAGCAATCTCAATATTGAAAAACACCAACAAATTCAACAACAACCTCGACATTGAAAAACACCAAGAAATTCAAAATCAACCTCAACATTGAACAACACCAACAACCTCAAAATTGAAAAAACACCAACAAATTCAACAACAACCTCAACATTTATAAACAACAACTTCAACATTAAAAAACACCAACAAATTCAAAAACAACCTCAACATTGAAAAACAACAACAACCTCAACATAGATAAACACCAACAAATTCAACAACAATCTCAACAAGGAAAAGCACCAACAAATTCAACAACAACCTCAACATTGAAAAACAACAACAACCTCAACATTGAAAAACACCAACAAATTCAACAACAACCTCAACATTGAAAAACAACAACAACCTCAACATTGAAAAACACCAACAAATTCAACAACAACCTCAACATTGAAAAACAACAACAAACTCAACATTGAAAAACACCAACAAATTCAACAACAACCTCAACATTGAAAAACAACAACAACCTCAACATTGAAAAACACCAACAAATTCAACAACAACCTCAACATTGAAAAACACCAACAAATTCAACAACAACCTCAACATTGAAAAACAACAACAACCTAAACATTGAAAAACACCAACAAATTCAACAACAACCTCAACATTGAAAAACAACAACAACCTCAACATTGAAAAACACCAACAAATTCAACAACAACCTCAACATTGAAAAACACCAACAAATTCAACAACAACCTCAGCATTCAAAAACAACAACAACCTCAACATTGAAAAACCCCAACAAATTCAACAACAACCTCAACATTGAAAAACAACAACAACCTCAACATTGAAAAACACCAACAAATTCAACAACAACTTCAACATTGAAAAACACCAACAAATTCAACAACAACCTCGAAATTAAAAAGCACCAACAAATACAACAACAACCTCAACATTGAAAATCAACAACAACCTCAACGTTGAAAAACACCAACAAATTCAACAACAACCTCAACATTGAAAAACACCAGCAAATTCAACAACAACCTCAACATTTAAAAACAACAACAAATTCAACAACAACCTCAACATTGAAAAACAACAACAATCTCAACATTGAAAAACACCAACAAATTCAACAACAACCTCAACATTGAAAAACAACAACAACCTCAACATTGAAAAACACCAACAAATTCAACAGCAACCTCGACATTGAAAAACACCCTCAAATTCAAAATCAACCTCAACATTGAAAAACACCAACAACCTCAAAATTGAAAAAACACCAACAAATTCAACAACAACCTCAACTTTTAAAAACAACAACAACCTCAACATTGAAAAACACCAACAAATTCAACAACAACCTCAACATTGAAAAACACCAACAAATTCAACAACAACCTCAACATTGAAAAACCCCAACAAACTCAACAACAACCTCAACATTGAAAAATAACAACAACCTCAACATTGAAAAACACCAACAAATTCAACAGAACCTCAACATTGAAAAACACCAACAAATTCAACAACAACCTCAACATTGAAAAACACCAACAAATTCAACAACAACCTCAACATTGAAAAACAACAACAACCTAAACATTGAAAAACACCAACAAATTCAACAACAACCTCAACATTGAAAAACAACAACAACCTCAACATTGAAAAACACCAACAAATTCAACAACAACCTCAACATTGAAAAACAACAACAACCTCAACATTGAAAAATACCAACAAATTCAACAACAACCTCAGCATTGAAAAACAACAACAACCTCAACATTGAAAAACACCAACAAATTCAACAACAACCTCAACATTGAAAAACAACAACAACCTCAACATTGAAAAACACCAACAAATTCAACAACAACTTCAACATTGAAAAACGCCAACAAATTCAACAACAACCTCGAAATTGAAAAACACCAACAAATACAACAACAACCTCAACATTGAAAAACAACAACAACCTCAACATTGAAAAACACCAACAAATTCAACAACAACCTCAACATTGAAAAACAACAACAACCTCAACATTGCAAAACACCAGCAAATTCAACAACAACCTCAACATTTAGAAACACCAACAAATTTAACAACAACCACAACATTGAAAAACAACAACAATCTCAATATTGAAAAACACCAACAAATTCAACAACAACCTCAACATTGAAAAACAACAACAACCTCATCATTGAAAAACACCAACAAATTCAACAACATCCTCGACATTGAAAAACACCCTCAAATTCAAAATCAACCTCAACATTGAACAACACCAACAACCTCAAAATTGAAAAAACAACAACAAATTCAACAACAACCTCAACATTTAAAAACAACAACAACTTCAACATTAAAAAACACCAACAAATTCAACAACAACCTCAACATTGAAAAACAACAACAACCTCAACATTGAAAAACACCAACAAATTCAACAACAATCTCAACATTGAAAAGCACCAACAAATTCAACAACAACCTCAACATTGAAAAACAACAACAACCTCAACATTGAAAAACACCAACAAATTCAACAACAACCTCAACATTGAAAAACAACAACAACCTCAACATTGAAAAACACCAACAAATTCAACAACAACCTCAACATTGAAAAACAACAACAAACTCAACATTGAAAAACACCAACAAATTCAAAAACAACCTCAACATTGAAAAACAACAACAACCTCAACATTGAAAAACACCATCAAATTCAACAACAATCTCAACATTGAAAAACACCAACAAATTCAACAACAACCTCAACATTGAAAAACAACAACAGCCTAAACATTGAAAAACACCAACAAATTCAACAACAACCTCAACATTGAAAAACAACAACAACCTCAACATTCAAAAACACCAACAAATTCAACAACAACCTCAACATTGAAAAACAACAACAACCTCAACATTGAAAAACACCAACAAATTAAACAACCTCAACATTGAAAAACAACAACAACCTCAACATTGAAAAACACCAACAAATTCAACAACAACCTCAACATTGAAAAACAACAACAACCTAAACATTGAAAAACACCAACAAATTCAACAACAACCTCAACATTGAAAAACAACAACAACCTCAACATTGAAAAACACCAACAAATTCAACAACAACCTCAACATTGAAAAACAACAACAACCTCAACATTGAAAAATACCAACAAATTCAACAACAACCTCAGCATTGAAAAACAACAACAACCTCAACATTGAAAAACACCAACAAATTCAACAACAACCTCAACATTGAAAAACAACAACAACCTCAACATTGAAAAACACCAACAAATTCAACAACAACTTCAACATTGAAAAACGCCAACAAATTCAACAACCTCGAAATTGAAAAACACCAACAAATACAACAACAACCTCAACATTGAAAAACAACAACAACCTCAACATTGAAAAACACCAGCAAATTCAACAACAACCTCAACATTGAAAAACAACAACAACCTCAACATTGCAAAACACCAGCAAATTCAACAACAACCTCAACATTTAAAAACACCAACAAATTTAACAACAACCTCAAAATTGAAAAACAACAACAATCTCAATATTGAAAAACACCAACAAATTCAACAACAACCACAACATTGAAAAACAACAAGAACCTCAACATTGAAAAACACCAAGAAATTCAACAACAACCTCGACATTTAAAAACACCCTCAAATTCAAAATCAACCTCAACATTGAACAACACCAACAACCTCAAAATTGAAAAAACACCAACAAATTCAACAACAACCTCAACATTGTAAAACACCAGCAAATTCAACAACAACCTCAACATTTAAAAACAACAACAAATTCAACAACAACCTCAACATTGAAAAACAACAACAATCTCAACATTGAAAAACACCAACAAATTCAACAACAACCTCAACATTGAAAAACAACAACAACCTCAACATTGAAAAACACCAACAAATTCAACAGCAACCTCGACATTGAAAAACACCCTCAAATTCAAAATCAACCTCAACATTGAAAAACACCAACAACCTCAAAATTGAAAAAACACCAACAAATTCAACAACAACCTCAACTTTTAAAAACAACAACAACCTCAACATTGAAAAACACCAACAAATTCAACAACAACCTCAACATTGAAAAACACCAACAAATTCAACAACAACCTCAACATTGAAAAACCCCAACAAACTCAACAACAACCTCAACATTGAAAAATAACAACAACCTCAACATTGAAAAATACCAACAAATTCAACAGAACCTCAACATTGAAAAACACCAACAAATTCAACAACAACCTCAACATTGAAAAACACCAACAAATTCAACAACAACCTCAACATTGAAAAACAACAACAACCTAAACATTGAAAAACACCAACAAATTCAACAACAACCTCAACATTGAAAAACAACAACAACCTCAACATTGAAAAACACCAACAAATTCAACAACAACCTCAACATTGAAAAACAACAACAACCTCAACATTGAAAAATACCAACAAATTCAACAACAACCTCAGCATTGAAAAACAACAACAACCTCAACATTGAAAAACACCAACAAATTCAACAACAACCTCAACATTGAAAAACAACAACAACCTCAACATTGAAAAACACCAACAAATTCAACAACAACTTCAACATTGAAAAACGCCAACAAATTCAACAACAACCTCGAAATTGAAAAACACCAACAAATACAACAACAACCTCAACATTGAAAAACAACAACAACCTCAACATTGAAAAACACCAACAAATTCAACAACAACCTCAACATTGCAAAACAACAACAACCTCAACATTGCAAAACACCAGCAAATTCAACAACAACCTCAACATTCAGAAACACCAACAAATTTAACAACAACCTCAACATTGAAAAACAACAACAATCTCAATATTGAAAAACACCAACAAATTCAACAACAACCTCAACATTGAAAAACAACAACAACCTCATCATTGAAAAACACCAACAAATTCAACAACATCCTCGACATTGAAAAACACCCTCAAATTCAAAATCAACCTCAACATTGAACAACACCAACAACCTCAAAATTGAAAAAACAACAACAAATTCAACAACAACCTCAACATTTAAAAACAACAACAACTTCAACATTAAAAAACACCAACAAATTCAACAACAACCTCAACATTGAAAAACAACAACAACCTCAACATTGAAAAACACCAACAAATTCAACAACAATCTCAACATTGAAAAGCACCAACAAATTCAACAACAACCTCAACATTGAAAAACAACAACAACCTCAACATTGAAAAACACCAACAAATTCAACAACAACCTCAACATTGAAAAACAACAACAACCTCAACATTGAAAAACACCAACAAATTCAACAACAACCTCAACATTGAAAAACAACAACAAACTCAACATTGAAAAACACCAACAAATTCAAAAACAACCTCAACATTGAAAAACAACAACAACCTCAACATTGAAAAACACCATCAAATTCAACAACAACCTCAACATTGAAAAACACCAACAAATTCAACAACAACCTCAACATTGAAAAACAACAACAGCCTAAACATTGAAAAACACCAACAAATTCAACAACAACCTCAACATTGAAAAACAACAACAACCTCAACATTCAAAAACACCAACAAATTCAACAACAACCTCAACATTGAAAAACAACAACAACCTCAACATTGAAAAACACCAACAAATTAAACAACCTCAACATTGAAAAACAACAACAACCTCAACATTGAAAAACACCAACAAATTCAACAACAACCTCAACATTGAAAAACAACAACAACCTAAACATTGAAAAACACCAACAAATTCAACAACAACCTCAACATTGAAAAACAACAACAACCTCAACATTGAAAAACACCAACAAATTCAACAACAACCTCAACATTGAAAAACAACAACAACCTCAACATTGAAAAATACCAACAAATTCAACAACAACCTCAGCATTGAAAAACAACAACAACCTCAACATTGAAAAACACCAACAAATTCAACAACAACCTCAACATTGAAAAACAACAACAACCTCAACATTGAAAAGCACCAACAAATTCAACAACAACTTCAACATTGAAAAACGCCAACAAATTCAACAACAACCTCGAAATTGAAAAACACCAACAAATACAACAACAACCTCAACATTGAAAAACAACAACAACCTCAACATTGAAAAACACCAGCAAATTCAACAACAACCTCAACATTGAAAAACAACAACAACCTCAACATTGCAAAACACCAGCAAATTCAACAACAACCTCAACATTTAAAAACACCAACAAATTTAACAACAACCTCAAAATTGAAAAACAACAACAATCTCAATATTGAAAAACACCAACAAATTCAACAACAACCACAACATTGAAAAACAACGACAACCTCAACATTGAAAAACACCAAGAAATTCAACAACAACCTCGACATTGAAAAACACCCTCAAATTCAAAATCAACCTCAACATTGAACAACACCAACAACCTCAAAATTGAAAAAACACCAACAAATTCAACAACAACTTCAACATTTAAAAACAACAACAACTTCAACATTAAAAAACACCAACAAATTCAACAACAACCTCAACATTGAAAAACAACAACAACCTCAACATAGATAAACACCAACAAATTCAACAACAATCTCAACATTGAAAAGCACCAACAAATTCAACAACAACCTCAACATTGAAAAACAACAACAACCTCAACATTGAAAAACACCAACAAATTCAACAACAACCTCAACATTGAAAAACAACAACAACCTCAACATTGAAAAACACCAACAAATTCAACAACAACCTCAACATTGAAAAACAACAACAAACTCAACATTGAAAAACACCAAAAAATTCAACAACAACCTCAACATTGAAAAACAACAACAACCTCAACATTGAAAAACACCAACAAATTCAACAACAACCTCAACATTGTAAAACACCAACAAATTCAACAACAACCTCAACATTGAAAAACAACAACAACCTAAACATTGAAAAACACCAACAAATTCAACAACAACCTCAACATTGAAAAACAACAACAACCTCAACATTGAAAAACACCAACAAATTCAACAACAACCTCAACATTGAAAAACACCAACGAATTCAACAACAACCTCAGCATTGAAAAACAACAACAACCTCAACATTGAAAAACCCCAACAAATTCAACAACAACCTCAACATTGAAAAACAACAACAACCTCAACATTGAAAAACACCAACAAATTCAACAACAACTTCAACATTGAAAAACACCAACAAATTAAACAACAACCTCGAAATTAAAAAGCACCAACAAATACAACAACAACCTCAACATTGAAAATCAACAACAACCTCAACGTTGAAAAACACCAACAAATTCAACAACAACCTCAACATTGAAAAACAGCAGCAAATTCAACAACAACCTCAACATTTAAAAACAGCAACAAATTCAACAACAACCTCAACATTGAAAAACAACAACAATCTCAACATTGAAAAACACCAACAAATTCAACAACAACCTCAACATTGAAAAACAACAACAACCTCAACATTGAAAAACACCAACAAATTCAACAGCAACCTCGACATTGAAAAACACCCTCAAATTCAAAATCAACCTCAACATTGAAAAACACCAACAACCTCAAAATTGAAAAAACACCAACAAATTCAACAACAACCTCAACTTTTAAAAACAACAACAACCTCAACATTGAAAAACACCAACAAATTCAACAACAACCTCAACATTGAAAAACACCAACAAATTCAACAACAACCTCAACATTGAAAAACCCCAACAAACTCAACAACAACCTCAACATTGAAAAATAACAACAACCTCAACATTGAAAAACACCAACAAATTCAACAGAACCTCAACATTGAAAAACACCAACAAATTCAACAACAACCTCAACATTGAAAAAAACCAACAAATTCAACAACAACCTCAACATTGAAAAACAACAACAACCTAAACATTGAAAAACACCAACAAATTCAACAACAACCTCAACATTGAAAAACAACAACAACCTCAACATTGAAAAACACCAACAAATTCAACAACAACCTCAACATTAAAAAACAACAACAACCTCAACATTGAAAAATACCAACAAATTCAACAACAACCTCAGCATTGAAAAACAGCAACAACCTCAACATTGAAAAACACCAACAAATTCAACAACAACCTCAACATTGAAAAACAACAACAACATCAACATTGAAAAACACCAACAAATTCAACAACAACTTCAACATTGATAAACGCCAACAAATTCAACAACAACCTCGAAATTGAAAAACACCAACAAATACAACAACAACATCAACATTGAAAAACAACAACAACCTCAACATTGAAAAACACCAACAAATTCAACAACAACCTCAACATTTAGAAACACCAACAAATTTAACAACAACCTCAACATTGAAAAACAACAACAATCTCAATATTGAAAAACACCAACAAATTCAACAACAACCTCAACATTGAAAAACAACAACAACCTCATCATTCAAAAACACCAACAAATTCAACAACATCCTCGACATTGAAAAACACCCTCAAATTCAAAATCAACCTCAACATTGAACAACACCAACAACCTCAAAATGGAAAAAACACCAACAAATTCAACAACAACCTCAACATTTAAAAACAACAACAACTTCAACATTAAAAAACACCAACAAATTCAACAACAACCTCAACATTGAAAAACAACAACAACCTCAACATTGAAAAACACCAACAAATTCAACAACAATCTCAACATTGAAAAGCACCAACAAATTCAACAACAACCTCAACATTGAAAAACAACAACAACCTCAACATTGAAAAACACCAACAAATTCAACAACAACCTCAACATTGAAAAACAACAACAACCTCAACATTGAAAAACACCAACAAATTCAACAACAACCTCAACATTGAAAAACAGCAGCAAATTCAACAACAACCTCAACATTTAAAAACAGCAACAAATTCAACAACAACCTCAACATTGAAAAACAACAACAATCTCAACATTGAAAAACACCAACAAATTCAACTACAACCTCAACATTGAAAAACAACAACAACCTCAACATTGAAAAACACCAACAAATTCAACAGCAACCTCGACATTGAAAAACACCCTCAAATTCAAAATCAACCTCAACATTGAAAAACACCAACAACCTCAAAATTGAAAAAACACCAACAAATTCAACAACAACCTCAACATTGAAAAACAACAACAACCTCAACATTGAAAAATACCAACAAATTCAACAACAACCTCAGCATTGAAAAACAGCAACAACCTCAACATTGAAAAACACCAACAAATTCAACAACAACCTCAACATTGAAAAACAACAACAACCTCAACATTGAAAAACACCAACAAATTCAACAACAACTTCAACATTGATAAACGCCAACAAATTCAACAACAACCTCGAAATTGAAAAACACCAACAAATACAACAACAACATCAACATTGAAAAACAACAACAACCTCAACATTGAAAAACACCAACAAATTCAACAACAACCTCAACATTTAGAAACACCAACAAATTTAACAACAACCTCAACATTGAAAAACAACAACAATCTCAATATTGAAAAACACCAACAAATTCAACAACAACCTCAACATTGAAAAACAACAACAACCTCATCATTCAAAAACACCAACAAATTCAACAACATCCTCGACATTGAAAAACACCCTCAAATTCAAAATCAACCTCAACATTGAACAACACCAACAACCTCAAAATGGAAAAAACACCAACAAATTCAACAACAACCTCAACATTTAAAAACAACAACAACTTCAACATTAAAAAACACCAACAAATTCAACAACAACCTCAACATTGAAAAACAACAACAACCTCAACATTGAAAAACACCAGCAAATTCAACAACAATCTCAACATTGAAAAGCACCAACAAATTCAACAACAACCTCAACATTGAAAAACAACAACAACCTCAACATTGAAAAACACCAACAAATTCAACAACAACCTCAACATTGAAAAACAATAACAACCTCAACATTGAAAAACACCAACAAATTCAACAACAACCTCAACATTGAAAAACAGCAGCAAATTCAACAACAACCTCAACATTTAAAAACAGCAACAAATTCAACAACAACCTCAACATTGAAAAACAACAACAATCTCAACATTGAAAAACACCAACAAATTCAACTACAACCTCAACATTGAAAAACAACAACAACCTCAACATTGAAAAACACCAACAAATTCAACAGCAACCTCGACATTGAAAAACACCCTCAAATTCAAAATCAACCTCAACATTGAAAAACACCAACAACCTCAAAATTGAAAAAACACCAACAAATTCAACAACAACCTCAACTTTTAAAAACAACAACAACCTCAACATTGAAAAACACCAACAAATTCAACAACAACCTCAACATTGAAAAACACCAACAAATTCAACAACAACCTCAACATTGAAAAACCCCAACAAACTCAACAACAACCTCAACATTGAAAAATAACAAGAACCTCAACATTGAAAAACACCAACAAATTCAACAGAACCTCAACATTGAAAAACACCAACAAATTCAACAACAACTTCAACATTGAAAAACACCAACAAATTCAACAACAACCTCAACATTGAAAAACAACAACAACCACAACATTGAAAAACACCAACAAATTCAACAACAACCTCAACATTGAAAAACAACAACAACCTCAACATTGAAAAACACCAACAAATTCAACAACAACATCAACATTGAAAAACAACAACAACCTCAACATTGAAAAATACCAACAAATTCAACAACAACCTCAGCATTGAAAAACAACAACAATTCAACATTGAAAAACACCAACAAATTCAACAACAACCTCAACATTGAAAAACAACAACAACCTCAACATTGAAAAACACCAACAAATTCAACAACAACTTCAACATTGAAAAACGCCAACAAATTCAACAACAACCTCGAAATTGAAAAACACCAACAAATACAACAACAACATCAACATTGAAAAACAACAACAACCTCAACATTGAAAAACACCAACAAATTCAACAACAACCTCAACATTGAAAAACAACAACAACCTCAACATTGAAAAACACCAACAAATTCAACAACCTCAACATTGAAAAACAACAACAACCTCAACATTGAAAAATACCAACAAATTCAACAACAACCTCAGCATTGAAAAACAACAACAACCTCAACATTGAAAAACACCAACAAATTCAACAACAACCTCAACATTGAAAAACAACAACAACCTCAACATTGAAAAACACCAACAAATTCAACAACAACTTCAACATTGAAAAACGCCAACAAATTCAACAACAACCTCAGCATTGAAAAACAACAACAACCTCAACATTGAAAAACACCAACAAATTCAACAACAACATCAACATTGAAAAACAACAACAACCTCAACATTGAAAAACACCAACAAATTCAACAACAACCTCAACATTTCGAAACACCAACAAATTTAACAACAACCTCAACATTGAAAAACAACAACAATCTCAATATTGAAAAACACCAACAAATTCAACAACAACCTCAACATTGAAAAACAACAACAACCTCATCATTGAAAAACACCAACAAATTCAACAACATCCTCGACATTGAAAAACACCTTCAAATTCAAAATCAACCTCAAAATTGAACAACACCAACAACCTCAAAATTGAAAAAACACCAACAAATTCAACAACAACCTCAACATTTAAAAACAACAACAACTTCAACATTAAAAAACACCAACAAATTCAACAACAACCTCAACATTGAAAAACAACAACAACCTCAACATTGAAAAACACCAACAAATTCAACAACAATCTCAACATTGAAAAGCACCAACAAATTCAACAACAACCTCAACATTGAAAAACAACAACAACCTCAACATTGAAAAACACCAACAAATTCAACAACAACCTCAACATTGAAAAACAACAACAACCTCAACATTGAAAAACACCAACAAATTCAACAACAACCTCAACATTGAAAAACAACAACAAACTCAACATTGAAAAACACCAACAAATTCAACAACAACCTCAACATTGAAAAACAACAACAACCTCAACATTGAAAAACACCTTCAAATTCAACAACAACCTCAACATTGAAAAACACCAACAAATTCAACAACAACCTCAACATTGAAAAAGAACAACAACCTAAACATTGAAAAACACCAACAAATTCAACAACAACCTCAACATTGAAAAACACCAACAAATTCAACAACAACCTCAACATTGAAAAACAACAACAACCTCAACATTGAAAAACACCAACAAATTCAACAACAACCTCAACATTGAAAAACAACAACAACCTCAACATTGAAAAATACCAACAAATTCAACAACAACCTCAGCATTGAAAAACAACAACAACCTCAACATTGAAAAACACCAACAAATTCAACAACAACCTCAACATTGAAAAACAACAACAACCTCAACATTGAAAAACACCAACAAATTCAACAACAACTTCAACATTGAAAAACGCCAACAAATTCAACAACAACCTCGAAATTGAAAAACACCAACAAATACAACAACAACATCAACATTGAAAAACAACAACAACCTCAACATTGAAAAACACCAACAAATTCAACAACAACCTCAACATTGAAAAACAACAACAACCTCAACATTGAAAAACACCAACAAATTCAACAACCTCAACATTGAAAAACAACAACAACCTCAACATTGAAAAATACCAACAAATTCAACAACAACCTCAGCATTGAAAAACAACAACAACCTCAACATTGAAAAACACCAACAAATTCAACAACAACCTCAACATTGAAAAACAACAACAACCTCAACATTGAAAAACACCAACAAATTCAACAACAACTTCAACATTGAAAAACGCCAACAAATTCAACAACAACCTCAGCATTGAAAAACAACAACAACCTCAACATTGAAAAACACCAACAAATTCAACAGCAACATCAACATTGAAAAACAACAACAACCTCAACATTGAAAAACACCAACAAATTCAACAACAACCTCAACATTTAGAAACACCAACAAATTTAACAACAACCTCAACATTGAAAAACAACAACAATCTCAATATTGAAAAACACCAACAAATTCAACAACAACCTCAACATTGAAAAACAACAACAACCTCATCATTGAAAAACACCAACAAATTCAACAACATCCTCGACATTGAAAAACACCCTCAAATTCAAAATCAACCTCAAAATTGAACAACACCAACAACCTCAAAATTGAAAAAACACCAACAAATTCAACAACAACCTCAACATTTAAAAACAACAACAACTTCAACATTAAAAAACACCAACAAATTCAACAACAACCTCAACATTGAAAAACAACAACAACCTCAACATTGAAAAACACCAACAAATTCAACAACAATCTCAACATTGAAAAGCACCAACAAATTCAACAACAACCTCAACATTGAAAAACAACAACAACCTCAACATTGAAAAACACCAACAAATTCAACAACAACCTCAACATTGAAAAACAACAACAACCTCAACATTGAAAAACACCAACAAATTCAACAACAACCTCAACATTGAAAAACAACAACAAACTCAACATTGAAAAACACCAACAAATTCAACAACAACCTCAACATTGAAAAACAACAACAACCTCAACATTGAAAAACACCTTCAAATTCAACAACAACCTCAACATTGAAAAACACCAACAAATTCAACAACAACCTCAACATTGAAAAAGAACAACAACCTAAACATTGAAAAACACCAACAAATTCAACAACAACCTCAACATTGAAAAACACCAACAAATTCAACAACAACCTCAACATTGAAAAACAACAACAACGTCAACATTGAAAAACCCCAACAAATTCAACAACAACCTCAACATTGAAAAACAACAACATCCTCAACATTGAAAAACACCAACAAATTCAACAACAACTTCAACATTGAAAAACACCAACAAATTCAACAACAACCTCGAAATTAAAAAGCACCAACAAATACAACAACAACCTCAACATTGAAAATCAACAACAACCTCAACGTTGAAAAACACCAACAAATTTAACAACAACCTCAACATTGAAAAACACCAGCAAATTCAACAACAACCTCAACATTTAAAAACACCAACAAATTCAACAACAACCTCAACATTGAAAAACAACAACAATCTCAACATTGAAAAACACCAACAAATTCAACAACAACCTCAACATTGAAAAACAACAACAACCTCAACATTGAAAAACACCAACAAATTCAACAGCAACCTCGACATTGAAAAACACCCTCAAATTCAAAATCAACCTCAACATTGAAAAACACCAACAACCTCAAAATTGAAAAAACACCAACAAATTCAACAACAACCTCAACTTTTAAAAACAACAACAACCTCAACATTGAAAAACACCAACAAATTCAACAACAACCTCAACATTGAAAAACACCAACAAATTCAACAACAACCTCAACATTGAAAAACCCCAACAAACTCAACAACAACCTCAACATTGAAAAATAACAACAACCTCAACATTGAAAAACACCAACAAATTCAACAGAACCTCAACATTGAAAAACACCAACAAATTCAACAACAACCTCAACATTGAAAAACACCAACAAATTCAACAACAACCTCAACATTGAAAAACAACAACAACCTAAACATTGAAAAACACCAACAAATTCAACAACAACCTCAACATTGAAAAACAACAACAACCTCAACATTGAAAAACACCAACAAATTCAACAACAACCTCAACATTGAAAAACAACAACAACCTCAACATTGAAAAATACCAACAAATTCAACAACAACCTCAGCATTGAAAAACAACAACAACCTCAACATTGAAAAACACCAACAAATTCAACAACAACCTCAACATTGAAAAACAACAACAACCTCAACATTGAAAAACACCAACAAATTCAACAACAACTTCAACATTGAAAAACGCCAACAAATTCAACAACAACCTCGAAATTGAAAAACACCAACAAATACAACAACAACCTCAACATTGAAAAACAACAACAACCTCAACATTGAAAAACACCAACAAATTCAACAACAACCTCAACATTGAAAAACAACAACAACCTCAACATTGCAAAACACCAGCAAATTCAACAACAACCTCAACATTTAGAAACACCAACAAATTTAACAACAACCTCAACATTGAAAAACAACAACAATCTCAATATTGAAAAACACCAACAAATTCAACAACAACCTCAACATTGAAAAACAACAACAACCTCATCATTGAAAAACACCAACAAATTCAACAACATCCTCGACATTGAAAAACACCCTCAAATTCAAAATCAACCTCAACATTGAACAACACCAACAACCTCAAAATTGAAAAAACACCAACAAATTCAACAACAACCTCAACATTTAAAAACAACAACAACTTCAACATTAAAAAACACCAACAAATTCTACAACAACCTCAACATTGAAAAACAACAACAACCTCAACATTGAAAAACACCAACAAATTCAACAACAATCTCAATATTGAAAAGCACCAACAAATTCAACAACAACCTCAACATTGAAAAACAACAACAACCTCAGCATTGAAAAACACCAACAAATTCAACAACAACCTCAACATTGAAAAACAACAACAACCTCAACATTGAAAAACACCAACAAATTCAACAACAACCTCAACATTGAAAAACAACAACAAACTCAACATTGAAAAACACCAACAAATTCAACAACAACCTCAACATTGAAAAACAACAACAACCTCAACATTGAAAAACACCTTCAAATTCAACAACAACCTCAACATTGAAAAACACCAACAAATTCAACAACAACCTCAACATTGAAAAACAACAACAACCTAAACATTGAAAAACACCAACAAATTCAACAACAACCTCAACATTGAAAAACAACAACAACCTAAACATTGAAAAACACCAACAAATTCAACAACAACCTCAACATTGAAAAACAACAACAACCTCAACATTGAAAAACACCAACAAATTCAACAACAACCTCAACATTGAAAAACAACAACAACCTCAACATTGAAAAACACCAACAAATTCAACAACAACCTCAACATTGAAAAACAACAACAACCTAAACATTGAAAAACACCAACAAATTCAACAACAACCTCAAAATTGAAAAACAACAACAACCTCAACATTGAAAAACACCAACAAATTCAACAACAACCTCAACATTGAAAAACAACAACAACCTCAACATTGAAAAATACCAACAAATTCAACAACAACCTCAGCATTGAAAAACAACAACAACCTCAACATTGAAAAACACCAACAAATTCAACAACAACCTCAACATTGAAAAACAACAACAACCTCAACATTGAAAAACACCAACAAATTCAACAACAACTTCAACATTGAAAAACGCCAACAAATTCAACAACAACCTCGAAATTGAAAAACACCAACAAATACAACAACAACCTCAACATTGAAAAACAACAACAACCTCAACATTGAAAAACACCAACAAATTCAACAACAACCTCAACATTGAAAAACAACAACAACCTCAACATTGCAAAACACCAGCAAATTCAACAACAACCTCAACATTTAGAAACACCAACAAATTTAATAACAACCTCAACATTGAAAAACAACAACAATCTCAATATTGAAAAACACCAACAAATTCAACAACAACCTCAACATTGAAAAACAACAACAACCTCATCATTGAAAAACACCAACAAATTCAACAACATCCTCGACATTGAAAAACACCCTCAAATTCAAAATCAACCTCAACATTGAACAACACCAACAACCTCAAAATTGAAAAAACACCAACAAATTCAACAACAACCTCAACATTTAAAAACAACAACAACTTCAACATTAAAAAACACCAACAAATTCAACAACAACCTCAACATTGAAAAACAACAACAACCTCAACATTGAAAAACACCAACAAATTCAACAACAATCTCAATATTGAAAAGCACCAACAAATTCAACAACAACCTCAACATTGAAAAACAACAACAACCTCAGCATTGAAAAACACCAACAAATTCAACAACAACCTCAACATTGAAAAACAACAACAACCTCAACATTGAAAAACACCAACAAATTCAACAACAACCTCAACATTGAAAAACAACAACAAACTCAACATTGAAAAACACCAACAAATTCAACAACAACCTCAACATTGAAAAACAACAACAACCTCAACATTGAAAAACACCTTCAAATTCAACAACAACCTCAACATTGAAAAACACCAACAAATTCAACAACAACCTCAACATTGAAAAACACCAACAAATTCAACAACAACCTCAACATTGAAAAACACCAACAAATTCAACAACAACCTCAACATTGAAAAACCCCAACAAACTCAACAACAACCTCAACATTGAAAAATAACAACAACCTCAACATTGAAAAACACCAACAAATTCAACAGAACCTCAACATTGAAAAACACCAACAAATTCAACAACAACCTCAACATTGAAAAACACCAACAAATTCAACAACAACCTCAACATTGAAAAACAACAACAACCTAAAGATTGAAAAACACCAACAAATTCAACATCAACCTCAACATTGAAAAACAACAACAACCTCAACATTGAAAAACACCAACAAATTCAACAACAACCTCAACATTGAAAAACAACAACAACCTCAACATTGAAAAATACCAACAAATTCAACAACAACCTCAGCATTGAGAAACAACAACAACCTCAACATTGAAAAACACCAACAAATTCAACAACAACCTCAACATTGAAAAACAACAACAACCTCAACATTGAAAAACACCAACAAATTCAACAACAACTTCAACATTGAAAAACGCCAACAAATTCAACAACAACCTCGAAATTGAAAAACACCAACAAATACAACAACAACCTCAACATTGAAAAACAACAACAACCTCAACATTGAAAAACACCAACAAATTCAACAACAACCTCAACATTGAAAAACAACAACAACCTCAACATTGCAAAACACCAGCAAATTCAACAACAACCTCAACATTCAGAAACACCAACAAATTTAACAACAACCTCAACATTGAAAAACAACAACAATCTCAATATTGAAAAACACCAACAAATTCAACAACAACCTCAACATTGAAAAACAACAACAACCTCATCATTGAAAAACACCAACAAATTCAACAACATCCTCGACATTGAAAAACACCCTCAAATTCAAAATCAACCTCAACATTGAACAACACCAACAACCTCAAAATTGAAAAAACAACAACAAATTCAACAACAACCTCAACATTTAAAAACAACAACAACTTCAACATTAAAAAACACCAACAAATTCAACAACAACCTCAACATTGAAAAACAACAACAACCTCAACATTGAAAAACACCAACAAATTCAACAACAATCTCAACATTGAAAAGCACCAACAAATTCAACAACAACCTCAACATTGAAAAACAACAACAACCTCAACATTGAAAAACACCAACAAATTCAACAACAACCTCAACATTGAAAAACAACAACAACCTCAACATTGAAAAACACCAACAAATTCAACAACAACCTCAACATTGAAAAACAACAACAAACTCAACATTGAAAAACACCAACAAATTCAAAAACAACCTCAACATTGAAAAACAACAACAACCTCAACATTGAAAAACACCATCAAATTCAACAACAACCTCAACATTGAAAAACACCAACAAATTCAACAACAACCTCAACATTGAAAAACAACAACAGCCTAAACATTGAAAAACACCAACAAATTCAACAACAACCTCAACATTGAAAAACAACAACAACCTCAACATTCAAAAACACCAACAAATTCAACAACAACCTCAACATTGAAAAACAACAACAACCTCAACATTGAAAAACACCAACAAATTAAACAACCTCAACATTGAAAAACAACAACAACCTCAACATTGAAAAACACCAACAAATTCAACAACAACCTCAACATTGAAAAACAACAACAACCTAAACATTGAAAAACACCAACAAATTCAACAACAACCTCAACATTGAAAAACAACAACAACCTCAACATTGAAAAACACCAACAAATTCAACAACAACCTCAACATTGAAAAACAACAACAACCTCAACATTGAAAAATACCAACAAATTCAACAACAACCTCAGCATTGAAAAACAACAACAACCTCAACATTGAAAAACACCAACAAATTCAACAACAACCTCAACATTGAAAAACAACAACAACCTCAACATTGAAAAACACCAACAAATTCAACAACAACTTCAACATTGAAAAACGCCAACAAATTCAACAACAACCTCGAAATTGAAAAACACCAACAAATACAACAACAACCTCAACATTGAAAAACAACAACAACCTCAACATTGAAAAACACCAGCAAATTCAACAACAACCTCAACATTGAAAAACAACAACAACCTCAACATTGCAAAACACCAGCAAATTCAACAACAACCTCAACATTTAAAAACACCAACAAATTTAACAACAACCTCAAAATTGAAAAACAACAACAATCTCAATATTGAAAAACACCAACAAATTCAACAACAACCACAACATTGAAAAACAACGACAACCTCAACATTGAAAAACACCAAGAAATTCAACAACAACCTCGACATTGAAAAACACTCTCAAATTCAAAATCAACCTCAACATTGAACAACACCAACAACCTCAAAATTGAAAAAACACCAACAAATTCAACAACAACTTCAACATTTAAAAACAACAACAACTTCAACATTAAAAAACACCAACAAATTCAACAACAACCTCAACATTGAAAAACAACAACAACCTCAACATAGATAAACACCAACAAATTCAACAACAATCTCAACATTGAAAAGCACCAACAAATTCAACAACAACCTCAACATTGAAAAACAACAACAACCTCAACATTGAAAAACACCAACAAATTCAACAACAACCTCAACATTGAAAAACAACAACAACCTCAACATTGAAAAACACCAACAAATTCAACAACAACCTCAACATTGAAAAACAACAACAAACTCAACATTGAAAAACGCCAAAAAATTCAACAACAACCTCAACATTGAAAAACAACAACAACCTCAACATTGAAAAACACCAACAAATTCAACAACAACCTCAACATTGTAAAACACCAACAAATTCAACAACAACCTCAAAATTGAAAAACAACAACAACCTAAACATTGAAAAACACCAACAAATTCAACAACAACCTCAACATTGAAAAACAACAACAACCTCAACATTGAAAAACACCAACAAATTCAACAACAACCTCAACATTGAAAAACACCAACAAATTCAACAACAACCTCAGCATTGAAAAACAACAACAACCTCAACATTGAAAAACCCCAACAAATTCAACAACAACCTCAACATTGAAAAACAACAACAACCTCAACATTGAAAAACACCAACAAATTCAACAACAACTTCAACATTGAAAAACACCAACAAATTAAACAACAACCTCGAAATTAAAAAGCACCAACAAATACAACAACAACCTCAACATTGAAAATCAACAACAACCTCAACGTTGAAAAACACCAACAAATTCAACAACAACCTCAACATTGAAAAACAGCAGCAAATTCAACAACAACCTCAACATTTAAAAACAGCAACAAATTCAACAACAACCTCAACATTGAAAAACAACAACAATCTCAACATTGAAAAACACCAACAAATTCAACAACAACCTCAACATTGAAAAACAACAACAACCTCAACATTGAAAAACACCAACAAATTCAACAGCAACCTCGACATTGAAAAACACCCTCAAATTCAAAATCAACCTCAACATTGAAAAACACCAACAACCTCAAAATTGAAAAAACACCAACAAATTCAACAACAACCTCAACTTTTAAAAACAACAACAACCTCAACATTGAAAAACACCAACAAATTCAACAACAACCTCAACATTGAAAAACACCAACAAATTCAACAACAACCTCAACATTGAAAAACCCCAACAAACTCAACAACAACCTCAACATTGAAAAATAACAACAACCTCAACATTGAAAAACACCAACAAATTCAACAGAACCTCAACATTGAAAAACACCAACAAATTCAACAACAACCTCAACATTGAAAAACACCAACAAATTCAACAACAACCTCAACATTGAAAAACAACAACAACCTAAACATTGAAAAACACCAACAAATTCAACAACAACCTCAACATTGAAAAACAACAACAACCTCAACATTGAAAAACAACAACAAATTCAACAACAACCTCAACATTGAAAAACAACAACAACCTCAACATTGAAAAATACCAACAAATTCAACAACAACCTCAGCATTGAAAAACACCAACAAATTCAACAACAACTTCAACATTGAAAAACGCCAACAAATTCAACAACAACCTCGAAATTGAAAAACACCAACAAATACAACAACAACATCAACATTGAAAAACAACAACAACCTCAACATTGAAAAACACCAACAAATTCAACAACAACCTCAACATTTAGAAACACCAACAAATTTAACAACAACCTCAACATTGAAAAACAACAACAATCTCAATATTGAAAAACACCAACAAATTCAACAACAACCTCAACATTGAAAAACAACAACAACCTCATCATTCAAAAACACCAACAAATTCAACAACATCCTCGACATTGAAAAACACCCTCAAATTCAAAATCAACCTCAACATTGAACAACACCAACAACCTCAAAATGGAAAAAACACCAACAAATTCAACAACAACCTCAACATTTAAAAACAACAACAACTTCAACATTAAAAAACACCAACAAATTCAACAACAACCTCAACATTGAAAAACAACAACAACCTCAACATTGAAAAACACCAACAAATTCAACAACAATCTCAACATTGAAAAGCACCAACAAATTCAACAACAACCTCAACATTGAAAAACAACAACAACCTCAACATTGAAAAACACCAACAAATTCAACAACAACCTCAACATTGAAAAACAACAACAACCTCAACATTGAAAAACACCAACAAATTCAACAACAACCTCAACATTGAAAAACAGCAGCAAATTCAACAACAACCTCAACATTTAAAAACAGCAACATATTCAACAACAACCTCAACATTGAAAAACAACAACAATCTCAACATTGAAAAACACCAACAAATTCAACTACAACCTCAACATTGAAAAACAACAACAACCTCAACATTGAAAAACACCAACAAATTCAACAGCAACCTCGACATTGAAAAACACCCTCAAATTCAAAATCAACCTCAACATTGAAAAACACCAACAACCTCAAAATTGAAAAAACACCAACAAATTCAACAACAACCTCAACTTTTAAAAACAACAACAACCTCAACATTGAAAAACACCAACAAATTCAACAACAACCTCAACATTGAAAAACACCAACAAATTCAACAACAACCTCAACATTGAAAAACCCCAACAAACTCAACAACAACCTCAACATTGAAAAATAACAACAACCTCAACATTGAAAAACACCAACAAATTCAACAGAACCTCAACATTGAAAAACACCAACAAATTCAACAACAACCTCAACATTGAAAAACACCAACAAATTCAACAACAACCTCAACATTGAAAAACAACAACAACCACAACATTGAAAAACACCAACAAATTCAACAACAACCTCAACATTGAAAAACAACAACAACCTCAACATTGAAAAACACCAACAAATTCAACAACAACCTCAACATTGAAAAACAACAACAACCTCAACATTGAAAAATACCAACAAATTCAACAACAACCTCAGCATTGAAAAACAACAACAACCTCAACATTGAAAAACACCAACAAATTCAACAACAACCTCAACATTGAAAAACAACAACAACCTCAACATTGAAAAACACCAACAAATTCAACAACAACTTCAACATTGAAAAACGCCAACAAATTCAACAACAACCTCGAAATTGAAAAACACCAACAAATACAACAACAACATCAACATTGAAAAACAACAACAACCTCAACATTGAAAAACACCAACAAATTCAACAACAACCTCAACATTGAAAAACAACAACAACCTCAACATTGAAAAACACCAACAAATTCAACAACCTCAACATTGAAAAACAACAACAACCTCAACATTGAAAAATACCAACAAATTCAACAACAACCTCAGCATTGAAAAACAACAACAACCTCAACATTGAAAAACACCAACAAATTCAACAACAACCTCAACATTGAAAAACAACAACAACCTCAACATTGAAAAACACCAACAAATTCAACAACAACTTCAACATTGAAAAACGCCAACAAATTCAACAACAACCTCAGCATTGAAAAACAACAACAACCTCAACATTGAAAAACACCAACAAATTCAACAACAACATCAACATTGAAAAACAACAACAACCTCAACATTGAAAAACACCAACAAATTCAACAACAACCTCAACATTTAGAAACACCAACAAATTTAACAACAACCTCAACATTGAAAAACAACAACAATCTCAATATTGAAAAACACCAACAAATTCAACAACAACCTCAACATTGAAAAACAACAACAACCTCATCATTGAAAAACACCAACAAATTCAACAACAACCTCGACATTGAAAAACACCCTCAAATTCAAAATCAACCTCAAAATTGAACAACACCAACAACCTCAAAATTGAAAAAACACCAACAAATTCAACAACAACCTCAACATTTAAAAACAACAACAACTTCAACATTAAAAAACACCAACAAATTCAACAACAACCTCAACATTGAAAAACAACAACAACCTCAACATTGAAAAACACCAACAAATTCAACAACAATCTCAACATTGAAAAGCACCAACAAATTCAACAACAACCTCAACATTGAAAAACAACAACAACCTCAACATTGAAAAACACCAACAAATTCAACAACAACCTCAACATTGAAAAACAACAACAACCTCAACATTGAAAAACACCAACAAATTCAACAACAACCTCAACATTGAAAAACAACAACAAACTCAACATTGAAAAACACCAACAAATTCAACAACAACCTCAACATTGAAAAACAACAACAACCTCAACATTGAAAAACACCTTCAAATTCAACAACAACCTCAACATTGAAAAACACCAACAAATTCAACAACAACCTCAACATTGAAAAAGAACAACAACCTAAACATTGAAAAACACCAACAAATTCAACAACAACCTCAACATTGAAAAACACCAACAAATTCAACAACAACCTCAACATTGAAAAACAACAACAACCTCAACATTGAAAAACCCCAACAAATTCAACAACAACCTCAACATTGAAAAACAACAACATCCTCAACATTGAAAAACACCAACAAATTCAACAACAACTTCAACATTGAAAAACACCAACAAATTCAACAACAACCTCGAAATTAAAAAGCACCAACAAATACAACAACAACCTCAACATTGAAAATCAACAACAACCTCAACGTTGAAAAACACCAACAAATTTAACAACAACCTCAACATTGAAAAACACCAGCAAATTCAACAACAACCTCAACATTTAAAAACACCAACAAATTCAACAACAACCTCAACATTGAAAAACAACAACAATCTCAACATTGAAAAACACCAACAAATTCAACAACAACCTCAACATTGAAAAACAACAACAACCTCAACATTGAAAAACACCAACAAATTCAACAGCAACCTCGACATTGAAAAACACCCTCAAATTCAAAATCAACCTCAACATTGAAAAACACCAACAACCTCAAAATTGAAAAAACACCAGCAAATTCAACAACAACCTCAACTTTTAAAAACAACAACAACCTCAACATTGAAAAACACCAACAAATTCAACAACAACCTCAACATTGAAAAACACCAACAAATTCAACAACAACCTCAACATTGAAAAACCCCAACAAACTCAACAACAACCTCAACATTGAAAAATAACAACAACCTCAACATTGAAAAACACCAACAAATTCAACAGAACCTCAACATTGAAAAACACCAACAAATTCAACAACAACCTCAACATTGAAAAACACCAACAAATTCAACAACAACCTCAACATTGAAAAACAACAACAACCTAAACATTGAAAAACACCAACAAATTCAACAACAACCTCAACATTTAGAAACACCAACAAATTTAACAACAACCTCAACATTGAAAAACAACAACAATCTCAATATTGAAAAACACCAACAAATTCAACAACAACCTCAACATTGAAAAACAACAACAACCTCATCATTGAAAAACACCAACAAATTCAACAACAACCTCGACATTGAAAAACACCCTCAAATTCAAAATCAACCTCAAAATTGAACAACACCAACAACCTCAAAATTGAAAAAACACCAACAAATTCAACAACAACCTCAACATTTAAAAACAACAACAACTTCAACATTAAAAAACACCAACAAATTCAACAACAACCTCAACATTGAAAAACAACAACAACCTCAACATTGAAAAACACCAACAAATTCAACAACAATCTCAACATTGAAAAGCACCAACAAATTCAACAACAACCTCAACATTGAAAAACAACAACAACCTCAACATTGAAAAACACCAACAAATTCAACAACAACCTCAACATTGAAAAACAACAACAACCTCAACATTGAAAAACACCAACAAATTCAACAACAACCTCAACATTGAAAAACAACAACAAACTCAACATTGAAAAACACCAACAAATTCAACAACAACCTCAACATTGAAAAACAACAACAACCTCAACATTGAAAAACACCTTCAAATTCAACAACAACCTCAACATTGAAAAACACCAACAAATTCAACAACAACCTCAACATTGAAAAAGAACAACAACCTAAACATTGAAAAACACCAACAAATTCAACAACAACCTCAACATTGAAAAACACCAACAAATTCAACAACAACCTCAACATTGAAAAACAACAACAACCTCAACATTGAAAAACCCCAACAAATTCAACAACA
Organism: Isurus oxyrinchus; assembly: GCA_026770705.1. Classification (NCBI taxonomy): domain Eukaryota; kingdom Metazoa; phylum Chordata; class Chondrichthyes; order Lamniformes; family Lamnidae; genus Isurus; species Isurus oxyrinchus. Next base: position 878,782 of record JANJGN010000162.1, read on the forward strand.
ACCTCAACATTGAAAAACAACAACATCCTCAACATTGAAAAACACCAACAAATTCAACAACAACTTCAACATTGAAAAACACCAACAAATTCAACAACAACCTCGAAATTAAAAAGCACCAACAAATACAACAACAACCTCAACATTGAAAATCAACAACAACCTCAACGTTGAAAAACACCAACAAATTTAACAACAACCTCAACATTGAAAAACACCAGCAAATTCAACAACAACCTCAACATTTAAAAACACCAACAAATTCAACAACAACCTCAACATTGAAAAACAACAACAATCTCAACATTGAAAAACACCAACAAATTCAACAACAACCTCAACATTGAAAAACAACAACAACCTCAACATTGAAAAACACCAACAAATTCAACAGCAACCTCGACATTGAAAAACACCCTCAAATTCAAAATCAACCTCAACATTGAAAAACACCAACAACCTCAAAATTGAAAAAACACCAACAAATTCAACAACAACCTCAACTTTTAAAAACAACAACAACCTCAACATTGAAAAACACCAACAAATTCAACAACAACCTCAACATTGAAAAACACCAACAAATTCAACAACAACCTCAACATTGAAAAACCCCAACAAACTCAACAACAACCTCAACATTGAAAAATAACAACAACCTCAACATTGAAAAACACCAACAAATTCAACAGAACCTCAACATTGAAAAACACCAACAAATTCAACAACAACCTCAACATTGAAAAACACCAACAAATTCAACAACAACCTCAACATTGAAAAACAACAACAACCTAAACATTGAAAAACACCAACAAATTCAACAACAACCTCAACATTGAAAAACAACAACAACCTCAACATTGAAAAACACCAACAAATTCAACAACAACCTCAACATTGAAAAACAACAACAACCTCAACATTGAAAAATACCAACAAATTCAACAACAACCTCAGCATTGAAAAACAACAACAACCTCAACATTGAAAAACACCAACAAATTCAACAACAACCTCAACATTGAAAAACAACAACAACCTCAACATTGAAAAACACCAACAAATTCAACAACAACTTCAACATTGAAAAACGCCAACAAATTCAACAACAACCTCGAAATTGAAAAACACCAACAAATACAACAACAACCTCAACATTGAAAAACAACAACAACCTCAACATTGAAAAACACCAACAAATTCAACAACAACCTCAACATTGAAAAACAACAACAACCTCAACATTGCAAAACACCAGCAAATTCAACAACAACCTCAACATTTAGAAACACCAACAAATTTAACAACAACCTCAACATTGAAAAACAACAACAATCTCAATATTGAAAAACACCAACAAATTCAACAACAACCTCAACATTGAAAAACAACAACAACCTCATCATTGAAAAACTCCAACATATTCAACAACATCCTCGACATTGAAAAACACCCTCAAATTCAAAATCAACCTCAACATTGAACAACACCAACAACCTCAAAATTGAAAAAACACCAACAAATTCAACAACAACCTCAACATTTAAAAACAACAACAACTTCAACATTAAAAAACACCAACAAATTCAACAACAACCTCAACATTGAAAAACAACAACAACCTCAACATTGAAAAACACCAACAAATTCAACAACAATCTCAATATTGAAAAGCACCAACAAATTCAACAACAACCTCAACATTGAAAAACAACAACAACCTCAGCATTGAAAAACACCAACAAATTCAACAACAACCTCAACATTGAAAAACAACAACAACCTCAACATTGAAAAACACCAACAAATTCAACAACAACCTCAACATTGAAAAACAACAACAAACTCAACATTGAAAAACACCAACAAATTCAACAACAACCTCAACATTGAAAAACAACAACAACCTCAACATTGAAAAACACCTTCAAATTCAACAACAACCTCAACATTGAAAAACACCAACAAATTCAACAACAACCTCAACATTGAAAAACAACAACAACCTAAACATTGAAAAACACCAACAAATTCAACAACAACCTCAACATTGAAAAACAACAACAACCTAAACATTGAAAAACACCAACAAATTCAACAACAACCTCAACATTGAAAAACAACAACAACCTCAACATTGAAAAACACCAACAAATTCAACAACAACCTCAACATTGATAAACAACAACAACCTCAACATTGAAAAACACCAACAAATTCAACAACAACCTCAACATTGAAAAACAACAACAACCTAAACATTGAAAAACACCAACAAATTCAACAACAACCTCAAAATTGAAAAACAACAACAACCTCAACATTGAAAAACACCAACAAATTCAACAACAACCTCAACATTGAAAAACAACAACAACCTCAACATTGAAAAATACCAACAAATTCAACAACAACCTCAGCATTGAAAAACAACAACAACCTCAACATTGAAAAACACCAACAAATTCAACAACAACCTCAACATTGAAAAACAACAACAACCTCAACATTGAAAAACACCAACAAATTCAACAACAACTTCAACATTGAAAAACGCCAACAAATTCAACAACAACCTCGAAATTGAAAAACACCAACAAATACAACAACAACCTCAACATTGAAAAACAACAACAACCTCAACATTGAAAAACACCAACAAATTCAACAACAACCTCAACATTGAAAAACAACAACAACCTCAACATTGCAAAACACCAGCAAATTCAACAACAACCTCAACATTTAGAAACACCAACAAATTTAACAACAACCTCAACATTGAAAAACAACAACAATCTCAATATTGAAAAACACCAACAAATTCAACAACAACCTCAACATTGAAAAACAACAACAACCTCATCATTGAAAAACACCAACAAATTCAACAACATCCTCGACATTGAAAAACACCCTCAAATTCAAAATCAACCTCAACATTGAACAACACCAACAACCTCAAAATTGAAAAAACACCAACAAATTCAACAACAACCTCAACATTTAAAAACAACAACAACTTCAACATTAAAAAACACCAACAAATTCAACAACAACCTCAACATTGAAAAACAACAACAACCTCAACATTGAAAAACACCAACAAATTCAACAACAATCTCAATATTGAAAAGCACCAACAAATTCAACAACAACCTCAACATTGAAAAACAACAACAACCTCAGCATTGAAAAACACCAACAAATTCAACAACAACCTCAACATTGAAAAACAACAACAACCTCAACATTGAAAAACACCAACAAATTCAACAACAACCTCAACATTGAAAAACAACAACAAACTCAACATTGAAAAACACCAACAAATTCAACAACAACCTCAACATTGAAAAACAACAACAACCTCAACATTGAAAAACACCTTCAAATTCAACAACAACCTCAACATTGAAAAACACCAACAAATTCAACAACAACCTCAACATTGAAAAACAACAACAACCTAAACATTGAAAAACACCAACAAATTCAACAACAACCTCAACATTGAAAAACAACAACAACCTAAACATTGAAAAACACCAACAAATTCAACAACAACCTCAACATTGAAAAACAACAACAACCTCAACATTGAAAAACACCAACAAATTCAACAACAACCTCAACATTGAAAAACAACAACAACCTCAACATTGAAAAACACCAACAAATTCAACAACAACCTCAACATTGAAAAACAACAACAACCTAAACATTGAAAAACACCAACAAATTCAACAACAACCTCAAAATTGAAAAACAACAACAACCTCAACATTGAAAAACACCAACAAATTCAACAACAACCTCAACATTGAAAAACAACAACAACCTCAACATTGAAAAATACCAACAAATTCAACAACAACCTCAGCATTGAAAAACAACAACAACCTCAACATTGAAAAACACCAACAAATTCAACAACAACCTCAACATTGAAAAACAACAACAACCTCAACATTGAAAAACACCAACAAATTCAACAACAACTTCAACATTGAAAAACGCCAACAAATTCAACAACAACCTCGAAATTGAAAAACACCAACAAATACAACAACAACCTCAACATTGAAAAACAACAACAACCTCAACATTGAAAAACACCAACAAATTCAACAACAACCTCAACATTGAAAAACAACAACAACCTCAACATTGCAAAACACCAGCAAATTCAACAACAACCTCAACATTTAAAAACACCAACAAATTTAACAACAACCTCAACATTGAAAAACAACAACAATCTCAATATTGAAAAACACCAACAAATTCAACAACAACCTCAACATTGAAAAACAACAACAACCTCAACATTGAAAAACACCAACAAATTCAACAACAACCTCGACATTGAAAAACACCCTCAAATTCAAAATCAACCTCAACATTGAACAACACCAACAACCTCAAAATTGAAAAAACACCAACAAATTCAACAACAACCTCAACATTTAAAAACAACAACAACTTCAACATTAAAAAACACCAACAAATTCAACAACAACCTCAACATTGAAAAACAACAACAACCTCAACATAGATAAACACCAACAAATTCAACAACAATCTCAACATTGAAAAGCACCAACAAATTCAACAACAACCTCAACATTGAAAAACAACAACAACCTCAACATTGAAAAACACCAACAAATTCAACAACAACCTCAACATTCAAAAACAACAACAACCTCAACATTGAAAAACACCAACAAATTCAACAACAACCTCAACATTGAAAAACAACAACAAACTCAACATTGAAAAACACCAACAAATTCAACAACAACCTCAACATTGAAAAACAACAACAACCTCAACATTGAAAAACACCAACAAATTCAACAACAAACTCAACATTGAAAAACACCAACAAATTCAACAACAACCTCAACATTGAAAAACAACAACAACCTAAACATTGAAAAACACCAACAAATTCAACAACAACCTCAACATTGAAAAACAACAACAAGCTAAACATTGAAAAACACCAACAAATTCAACAACAACCTCAACATTGAAAAACACCAACAAATTCAACAACAACCTCAGCATTGAAAAACAACAACAACCTCAACATTGAAAAACCCCAACAAATTCAACAACAACCTCAACATTGAAAAACAACAACAACCTCAACATTGAAAAACACCAACAAATTCAACAACAACTTCAACATTGAAAAACACCAACAAATTAAACAACAACCTCGAAATTAAAAAGCACCAACAAATACAACAACAACCTCAACATTGAAAATCAACAACAACCTCAACGTTGAAAAACACCAACAAATTCAACAACATCCTCGACATTGAAAAACACCCTCAAATTCAAAATCAACCTCAACATTGAACAACACCAACAACCTCAAAATTGAAAAAACACCAACAAATTCAACAACAACCTCAACATTTAAAAACAACAACAACTTCAACATTAAAAAACACCAACAAATTCAACAACAACCTCAACATTGAAAAACAACAACAACCTCAACATTGAAAAACACCAACAAATTCAACAACAATCTCAACATTGAAAAGCACCAACAAATTCAACAACAACCTCAACATTGAAAAACAACAACAACCTCAACATTGAAAAACACCAACAAATTCAACAACAACCTCAACATTGAAAAACAACAACAACCTCAACATTGAAAAACACCAACAAATTCAACAACAACCTCAACATTGAAAAACAACAACAAACTCAACATTGAAAAACACCAACAAATTCAACAACAACCTCAACATTGAAAAACACCTTCAAATTCAACAACAACCTCAACATTGAAAAACACCAACAAATTCAACAACAACCTCAACATTGAAAAAGAACAACAACCTAAACATTGAAAAACACCAACAAATTCAACAACAACCTCAACATTGAAAAACAACAACAACCTCAACATTGAAAAACACCAACAAATTCAACAACAACCTCAACATTGAAAAACAACAACAACCTCAACATTGAAAAACCCCAACAAATTCAACAACAACCTCAACATTGAAAAACAACAACATCCTCAACACTGAAAAACACCAACAAATTCAACAACAACTTCAACATTGAAAAACACGAACAAATTCAACAACAACCTCGAAATTAAAAAGCACCAACAAATACAACAACAACCTCAACATTGAAAATCAACAACAACCTCAACGTTGAAAAACACCAACAAATTTAACAACAACCTCAACATTGAAAAACACCAGCAAATTCAACAACAACCTCAACATTTAAAAACACCAACAAATTCAACAACAACCTCAACATTGAAAAACAACAACAATCTCAACATTGAAAAACACCAACAAATTCAACAACAACCTCAACATTGAAAAACAACAACAACCTCAACATTGAAAAACACCAACAAATTCAACAGCAACCTCGACATTGAAAAACACCCTCAAATTCAAAATCAACCTCAACATTGAAAAACACCAACAACCTCAAAATTGAAAAAACACCAACAAATTCAACAACAACCTCAACTTTTAAAAACAACAACAACCTCAACATTGAAAAACACCAACAAATTCAACAACAACCTCAACATTGAAAAACACCAACAAATTCAACAACAACCTCAACATTGAAAAACCCCAACAAACTCAACAACAACCTCAACATTGAAAAATAACAACAACCTCAACATTGAAAAACACCAACAAATTCAACAGAACCTCAACATTGAAAAACACCAACAAATTCAACAACAACCTCAACATTGAAAAACACCAACAAATTCAACAACAACCTCAACATTGAAAAACAACAACAACCTAAACATTGAAAAACACCAACAAATTCAACAACAACCTGAACATTGAAAAACAACAACAACCTCAACATTGAAAAACACCAACAAATTCAACAACAACCTCAACATTGAAAAACAACAACAACCTCAACATTGAAAAATACCAACAAATTCAACAACAACCTCAACATTGAAAAACAACAACAACCTCAACATTGAAAAACACCAACAAATTCAACAACAACCTCAACATTGAAAAACAACAACAACCTCAACATTGAAAAACACCAACAAATTCAACAACAACCTCAACATTGAAAAACAACAACAAACTCAACATTGAAAAACACCAACAAATTCAACAACAACCTCAACATTGAAAAACAACAACAACCTCAACATTGAAAAACACCTTCAAATTCAACAACAACCTCAACATTGAAAAACACCAACAAATTCAACAACAACCTCAACATTGAAAAACAACAACAACCTAAACATTGAAAAACACCAACAAATTCAACAACAACCTCAACATTGAAAAACAACAACAACCTAAACATTGAAAAACACCAACAAATTCAACAACAACCTCAACATTGAAAAACAACAACAACCTCAACATTGAAAAACACCAACAAATTCAACAACAACCTCAACATTGAAAAACAACAACAACCTCAACATTGAAAAACACCAACAAATTCAACAACAACCTCAACATTGAAAAACAACAACAACCTAAACATTGAAAAACACCAACAAATTCAACAACAACCTCAAAATTGAAAAACAACAACAACCTCAACATTGAAAAACACCAACAAATTCAACAACAACCTCAACATTGAAAAACAACAACAACCTCAACATTGAAAAATACCAACAAATTCAACAACAACCTCAGCATTGAAAAACAACAACAACCTCAACATTGAAAAACACCAACAAATTCAACAACAACCTCAACATTGAAAAACAACAACAACCTCAACATTGAAAAACACCAACAAATTCAACAACAACTTCAACATTGAAAAACGCCAACAAATTCAACAACAACCTCGAAATTGAAAAACACCAACAAATACAACAACAACCTCAACATTGAAAAACAACAACAACCTCAACATTGAAAAACACCAACAAATTCAACAACAACCTCAACATTGAAAAACAACAACAACCTCAACATTGCAAAACACCAGCAAATTCAACAACAACCTCAACATTTAAAAACACCAACAAATTTAACAACAACCTCAACATTGAAAAACAACAACAATCTCAATATTGAAAAACACCAACAAATTCAACAACAACCTCAACATTGAAAAACAACAACAACCTCAACATTGAAAAACACCAACAAATTCAACAACAACCTCGACATTGAAAAACACCCTCAAATTCAAAATCAACCTCAACATTGAACAACACCAACAACCTCAAAATTGAAAAAACACCAACAAATTCAACAACAACCTCAACATTTAAAAACAACAACAACTTCAACATTAAAAAACACCAACAAATTCAACAACAACCTCAACATTGAAAAACAACAACAACCTCAACATAGATAAACACCAACAAATTCAACAACAATCTCAACATTGAAAAGCACCAACAAATTCAACAACAACCTCAACATTCAAAAACAACAACAACCTCAACATTGAAAAACACCAACAAATTCAACAACAACCTCAACATTCAAAAACAACAACAACCTCAACATTGAAAAACACCAACAAATTCAACAACAACCTCAACATTGAAAAACAACAACAAACTCAACATTGAAAAACACCAACAAATTCAACAACAACCTCAACATTGAAAAACAACAACAACCTCAACATTGAAAAACACCAACAAATTCAACAACAATCTCAACATTGAAAAACACCAACAAATTCAACAACAACCTCAACATTGAAAAACAACAACAACCTAAACATTGAAAAACACCAACAAATTCAACAACAACCTCAACATTGAAAAACAACAACAAGCTAAACATTGAAAAACACCAACAAATTCAACAACAACCTCAACATTGAAAAACACCAACAAATTCAACAACAACCTCAGCATTGAAAAACAACAACAACCTCAACATTGAAAAACCCCAACAAATTCAACAACAACCTCAACATTGAAAAACAACAACAACCTCAACATTGAAAAACACCAACAAATTCAACAACAACTTCAACATTGAAAAACACCAACAAATTAAACAACAACCTCGAAATTAAAAAGCACCAACAAATACAACAACAACCTCAACATTGAAAATCAACAACAACCTCAACGTTGAAAAACACCAACAAATTCAACAACATCCTCGACATTGAAAAACACCCTCAAATTCAAAATCAACCTCAACATTGAACAACACCAACAACCTCAAAATTGAAAAAACACCAACAAATTCAACAACAACCTCAACATTTAAAAACAACAACAACTTCAACATTAAAAAACACCAACAAATTCAACAACAACCTCAACATTGAAAAACAACAACAACCTCAACATTGAAAAACACCAACAAATTCAACAACAATCTCAACATTGAAAAGCACCAACAAATTCAACAACAACCTCAACATTGAAAAACAACAACAACATCAACATTGAAAAACACCAACAAATTCAACAACAACCTCAACATTGAAAAACAACAACAACCTCAACATTGAAAAACACCAACAAATTCAACAACAACCTCAACATTGAAAAACAACAACAAACTCAACATTGAAAAACACCAACAAATTCAACAACAACCTCAACATTGAAAAACAACAACAACCTCAACATTGAAAAACACCTTCAAATTCAACAACAACCTCAACATTGAAAAACACCAACAAATTCAACAACAACCTCAACATTGAAAAAGAACAACAACCTAAACATTGAAAAACACCAACAAATTCAACAACAACCTCAACATTGAAAAACAACAACAACCTCAACATTGAAAAACACCAACAAATTCAACAACAACCTCAACATTGAAAAACAACAACAACCTCAACATTGAAAAACCCCAACAAATTCAACAACAACCTCAACATTGAAAAACGACAACATCCTCAACACTGAAAAACACCAACAAATTCAACAACAACTTCAACATTGAAAAACACCAACAAATTCAACAACAACCTCGAAATTAAAAAGCACCAACAAATACAACAACAACCTCAACATTGAAAATCAACAACAGCCTCAACGTTGAAAAACACCAACAAATTTAACAACAACCTCAACATTGAAAAACACCAGCAAATTCAACAACAACCTCAACATTTAAAAACACCAACAAATTCAACAACAACCTCAACATTGAAAAACAACAACAATCTCAACATTGAAAAACACCAACAAATTCAACAACAACCTCAACATTGAAAAACAACAACAACCTCAACATTGAAAAACACCAACAAATTCAACAGCAACCTCGACATTGAAAAACACCCTCAAATTCAAAATCAACCTCAACATTGAAAAACACCAACAACCTCAATATTGAAAAAACACCAACAAATTCAACAACAACCTCAACTTTTAAAAACAACAACAACCTCAACATTGAAAAACACCAACAAATTCAACAACAACCTCAACATTGAAAAACACCAACAAATTCAACAACAACCTCAACATTGAAAAACCCCAACAAACTCAACAACAACCTCAACATTGAAAAATAACAACAACCTCAACATTGAAAAACACCAACAAATTCAACAGAACCTCAACATTGAAAAACACCAACAAATTCAACAACAACCTCAACATTGAAAAACACCAACAAATTCAACAACAACCTCAACATTGAAAAACAACAACAACCTAAACATTGAAAAACACCAACAAATTCAACAACAACCTCAACATTGAAAAACAACAACAACCTCAACATTGAAAAACACCAACAAATTCAACAACAACCTCAACATTGAAAAACAACAACAACCTCAACATTGAAAAATACCAACAAATTCAACAACAACCTCAGCATTGAAAAACAACAACAACCTCAACATTGAAAAACACCAACAAATTCAACAACAACCTCAACATTGAAAAACAACAACAACCTCAACATTGAAAAACACCAACAAATTCAACAACAACTTCAACATTGAAAAACGCCAACAAATTCAACAACAACCTCGAAATTGAAAAACACCAACAAATACAACAACAACCTCAACATTGAAAAACAACAACAACCTCAACATTGAAAAACACCAACAAATTCAACAACAACCTCAACATTGCAAAACACCAGCAAATTCAACAACAACCTCAACATTTAGAAACACCAACAAATTTAACAACAACCTCAACATTGAAAAACAACAACAATCTCAATATTGAAAAACACCAACAAATTCAACAACAACCTCAACATTGAAAAACAACAACAACCTCATCATTGAAAAACACCAACAAATTCAACAACATCCTCGACATTGAAAAACACCCTCAAATTCAAAATCAACCTCAAAATTGAACAACACCAACAACCTCAAAATTGAAAAAACACCAACAAATTCAACAACAACCTCAACATTTAAAAACAACAACAACTTCAACATTAAAAAACACCAACAAATTCAACAACAACCTCAACATTGAAAAACAACAACAACCTCAACATTGAAAAACACCAACAAATTCAACAACAATCTCAACATTGAAAAGCACCAACAAATTCAACAACAACCTCAACATTGAAAAACAACAACAACCTCAACATTGAAAAACACCAACAAATTCAACAACAACCTCAACATTGAAAAACAACAACAACCTCAACATTGAAAAACACCAACAAATTCAACAACAACCTCAACATTGAAAAACAACAACAAACTCAACATTGAAAAACACCAACAAATTCAACAACAACCTCAACATTGAAAAACAACAACAACCTCAACATTGAAAAACACCTTCAAATTCAACAACAACCTCAACATTGAAAAACACCAACAAATTCAACAACAACCTCAACATTGAAAAACAACAACAACCTAAACATTGAAAAACACCAACAAATTCAACAACAACCTCAACATTGAAAAACAACAACAACCTAAACATTGAAAAACACCAACAAATTCAACAACAACCTCAACATTGAAAAACAACAACAACCTCAACATTGAAAAACACCAACAAATTCAACAACAACCTCAACATTGAAAAACAACAACAACCTCAACATTGAAAAACACCAACAAATTCAACAACAACCTCAACATTGAAAAACAACAACAACCTAAACATTGAAAAACACCAACAAATTCAACAACAACCTCAAAATTGAAAAACAACAACAACCTCAACATTGAAAAACACCAACAAATTCAACAACAACCTCAACATTGAAAAACAACAACAACCTCAACATTGAAAAATACCAACAAATTCAACAACAACCTCAGCATTGAAAAACAACACCAACCTCAACATTGAAAAACACCAACAAATTCAACAACAACCTCAACATTGAAAAACAACAACAACCTCAACATTGAAAAACACCAACAAATTCAACAACAACTTCAACATTGAAAAACGCCAACAAATTCAACAACAACCTCGAAATTGAAAAACACCAACAAATACAACAACAACCTCAACATTGAAAAACAACAACAACCTCAACATTGAAAAACACCAACAAATTCAACAACAACCTCAACATTGAAAAACAACAACAACCTCAACATTGCAAAACACCAGCAAATTCAACAACAACTTCAACATTTAAAAACACCAACAAATTTAACAACAACCTCAACATTGAAAAACACCAACAAATTCAACAACAACCTCGACATTGAAAAACACCCTCAAATTCAAAATCAACCTCAACATTGAACAACACCAACAACCTCAAAATTGAAAAAACACCAACAAATTCAACAACAACCTCAACATTTAAAAACAACAACAACTTCAACATTAAAAAACACCAACAAATTCAACAACAACCTCAACATTGAAAAACAACAACAACCTCAACATAGATAAACACCAACAAATTCAACAACAATCTCAACATTGAAAAGCACCAACAAATTCAACAACAACCTCAACATTGAAAAACAACAACAACCTCAACATTGAAAAACACCAACAAATTCAACAACAACCTCAACATTCAAAAACAACAACAACCTCAACATTGAAAAACACCAACAAATTCAACAACAACCTCAACATTGAAAAACAACAACAAACTCAACATTGAAAAACACCAACAAATTCAACAACAACCTCAACATTGAAAAACAACAACAACCTCAACATTGAAAAACACCAACAAATTCAACAACAAACTCAACATTGAAAAACACCAACAAATTCAACAACAACCTCAACATTGAAAAACAACAACAACCTAAACATTGAAAAACACCAACAAATTCAACAACAACCTCAACATTGAAAAACAACAACAAGCTAAACATTGAAAAACACCAACAAATTCAACAACAACCTCAACATTGAAAAACACCAACAAATTCAACAACAACCTCAGCATTGAAAAACAACAACAACCTCAACATTGAAAAACCCCAACAAATTCAACAACAACCTCAACATTGAAAAACAACAACAACCTCAACATTGAAAAACACCAACAAATTCAACAACAACTTCAACATTGAAAAACACCAACAAATTAAACAACAACCTCGAAATTAAAAAGCACCAACAAATACAACAACAACCTCAACATTGAAAATCAACAACAACCTCAACGTTGAAAAACACCAACAAATTCAACAACAACCTCAACATTGAAAAACACCAGCAAATTCAACAACAACCTCAACATTTAAAAACACCAACAAATTCAACAACAACCTCAACATTGAAAAACAACAACAATCTCAACATTGAAAAACACCAACAAATTCAACAACAACCTCAACATTGAAAAACAACAACAACCTCAACATTGAAAAACACCAACAAATTCAACAGCAACCTTGACATTGAAAAACACCCTCAAATTCAAAATCAACCTCAACATTGAAAAACACCAACAACCTCAAAATTGAAAAAACACCAACAAATTCAACAACAACCTCAACTTTTAAAAACAACAACAACCTCAACATTGAAAAACACCAACAAATTCAACAACAACCTCAACATTGAAAAACACCAACAAATTCAACAACAACCTCAACATTGAAAAACCCCAACAAACTCAACAACAACCTCAACATTGAAAAATAACAACAACCTCAACATTGAAAAACACCAACAAATTCAACAGAACCTCAACATTGAAAAACACCAACAAATTCAACAACAACCTCAACATTGAAAAACACCAACAAATTCAACAACAACCTCAACATTGAAAAACAACAACAACCTAAACATTGAAAAACACCAACAAATTCAACAACAACCTCAACATTGAAAAACAACAACAACCTCAACATTGAAAAACACCAACAAATTCAACAACAACCTCAACATTGAAAAACAACAACAACCTCAACATTGCAAAACACCAGCAAATTCAACAACAACCTCAACATTTAAAAACACCAACAAATTTAACAACAACCTCAACATTGAAAAACAACAACAATCTCAATATTGAAAAACACCAACAAATTCAACAACAACCTCAACATTGAAAAACAACAACAACCTCAACATTGAAAAACACCAACAAATTCAACAACAACCTCGACATTGAAAAACACCCTCAAATTCAAAATCAACCTCAACATTGAACAACACCAACAACCTCAAAATTGAAAAAACACCAACAATTTCAACAACAACCTCAACATTTAAAAACAACAACAACTTCAACATTAAAAAACACCAACAAATTCAACAACAACCTCAACATTGAAAAACAACAACAACCTCAACATAGGTAAACACCAACAAATTCAACAACAATCTCAACATTGAAAAGCACCAACAAATTCAACAACAACCTCAACATTGAAAAACAACAACAACCTCAACATTGAAAAACACCAACAAATTCAACAACAACCTCAACATTCAAAAACAACAACAACCTCAACATTGAAAAACACCAACAAATTCAACAACAACCTCAACATTGAAAAACAACAACAAACTCAACATTGAAAAACACCAAGAAATTCAACAACAACCTCAACATTGAAAAACAACAACAACCTCAACATTGAAAAACACCAACAAATTCAACAACAAACTCAACATTGAAAAACACCAACAAATTCAACAACAACCTCAACATTGAAAAACAACAACAACCTAAACATTGAAAAACACCAACAAATTCAACAACAACCTCAACATTGAAAAACAACAACAAGCTAAACATTGAAAAACACCAACAAATTCAACAACAACCTCAACATTGAAAAACACCAACAAATTCAACAACAACCTCAGCATTGAAAAACAACAACAACCTCAACATTGAAAAACCCCAACAAATTCAACAACAACCTCAACATTGAAAAACAACAACAACCTCAACATTGAAAAACACCAAAAAATTCAACAACAACTTCAACATTGAAAAACACCAACAAATTAAACAACAACCTCGAAATTAAAAAGCACCAACAAATACAACAACAACCTCAACATTGAAAATCAACAACAACCTCAACGTTGAAAAACACCAACAAATTCAACAACAACCTCAACATTGAAAAACACCAGCAAATTCAACAACAACCTCAACATTTAAAAACACCAACAAATTCAACAAAAACCTCAACATTGAAAAACAACAACAATCTCAACATTGAAAAACACCAACAAATTCAACAACAACCTCAACATTGAAAAACAACAACAACCTCAACATTGAAAAACACCAACAAATTCAACAGCAACCTCGACATTGAAAAACACCCTCAAATTCAAAATCAACCTCAACATTGAAAAACACCAACAACCTCAAAATTGAAAAAACACCAACAAATTCAACAACAACCTCAACTTTTAAAAACAACAACAACCTCAACATTGAAAAACACCAACAAATTCAACAACAACCTCAACATTGAAAAACACCAACAAATTCAACAACAACCTCAACATTGAAAAACCCCAACAAACTCAACAACAACCTCAACATTGAAAAATAACAACAACCTCAACATTGAAAAACACCAACAAATTCAACAGAACCTCAACATTGAAAAACACCAACAAATTCAACAACAACCTCAACATTGAAAAACACCAACAAATTCAACAACAACCTCAACATTGAAAAACAACAACAACCTAAACATTGAAAAACTCCAACAAATTCAACAACAACCTCAACATTGAAAAACAACAACAACCTCAACATTGAAAAACACCAACAAATTCAACAACAACCTCAACATTGAAAAACAACAACAACCTCAACATTGAAAAATACCAACAAATTCAACAACAACCTCAGCATTGAAAAACAACAACAACCTCAACATTGAAAAACACCAACAAATTCAACAACAACCTCAACATTGAAAAACAACAACAACCTCAACATTGAAAAACACCAACAAATTCAACAACAACTTCAACATTGAAAAACGCCAACAAATTCAACAACAACCTCGAAATTGAAAAACACCAACAAATACAACAACAACCTCAACATTGAAAAACAACAACAACCTCAACATTGAAAAACACCAACAAATTCAACAACAACCTCAACATTGAAAAACAACAACAACCTCAACATTGCAAAACACCAGCAAATTCAACAACAACAAATTCATTTAGAAACACCAACAAATTTAACAACAACCTCAACATTGAAAAACAACAACAATCTCAATATTGAAAAACACCAACAAATTCAACAACAACCTCAACATTGAAAAACAACAACAACCTCATCATTGAAAAACACCAACAAATTCAACAACATCCTCGACATTGAAAAACACCCTCAAATTCAAAATCAACCTCAACATTGAACAACACCAACAACCTCAAAATTGAAAAAACACCAACAAATTCAACAACAACCTCAACATTTAAAAACAACAACAACTTCAACATTAAAAAACACCAACAAATTCAACAACAACCTCAACATTGAAAAACAACAACAACCTCAACATTGAAAAACACCAGCAAATTCAACAACAATCTCAACATTGAAAAGCACCAACAAATTCAACAACAACCTCAACATTGAAAAACAACAACAACCTCAACATTGAAAAACACAAACAAATTCAACAACAACCTCAACATTGAAAAACAACAGCAAACTCAACATTGAAAAACACCAAGAAATTCAACAACAACCTCAACATTGAAAAACAACAACAACCTCAACATTGAAAAACACCTTCAAATTCAACAACAACCTCAACATTGAAAAACACCAACAAATTCAACAACAACCTCAACATTGAAAAAGAACAACAACATAAACATTGAAAAACACCAACAAATTCAACAACAACCTCAAAATTGAAAAACAACAACAACCTCAACATTGAAAAACACCAACAAATTCAACAACAACCTCAACATTGAAAAACAACAACAACCTCAACATTGAAAAACACCAACAAATTCAACAACAACCTCAACATTGAAAAACAACAACAACCTCAACATTGAAAAACACCAACAAATTCAAAAACAACTTCAACATTGAAAAACACCAACAAATTCAACAACAACCTCGAAATTAAAAAGAACCAACAAATACAACAACAACCTCAACATTGAAAATCAACAAGAACCTCAACGTTGAAAAACACCAACAAATTCAACAACAACCTCAACATTGAAAAACACCAGCAAATTCAACAACAACCTCAACATTTAAAAACACCAACAAATTCAACAACAACCTCAACATTGAAAAACAACAACAATCTCAACATTGAAAAACACCAACAACCTCAAAATTGAAAAAACACCTACAAATTCAACAACAACCTCAACTTTTAAAAACAACAACAACCTCAACATTGAAAAACACCAGCAAATTCAACAACAACCTCAACATTGAAAAACACCACCAAATTCAACAACAACCTCAACATTGAAAAACCCCAACAAACTCAACAACAACCTCAACATTGAAAAATAACAACAACCTCAACATTGAAAAACACCAACAAATTCAACAGAACCTCAACATTGAAAAACACCAACAAATTCAACAACAACCTCAACATTGAAAAACACCAACAAATTCAACAACAACCTCAACATTGAAAAACAACAACAACCTAAACATTGAAAAACACCAACAAATTCAACAACAACCTCAACATTGAAAAACAACAACAACCTCAACATTGAAAAACACCAACAAATTCAACAACAACCTCAACATTGAAAAACAACAACAACCTCAACATTGAAAAATACCAACAAATTCAACAACAACCTCAGCATTGAAAAACAACAACAACCTCAACATTGAAAAACAGCAACAAATTCAACAACAACCTCAACATTGAAAAACAACAACAACCTCAACATTGAAAAACACCAACAAATTCAACAACAACTTCAACATTGAAAAACGCCAACAAATTCAACAAAAACCTCGAAATTGAAAAACACCAACAAATACAACAACAACCTCAACATTGAAAAACAACAACAACCTCAACATTGAAAAACACCAACAAATTCAACAACAACATCAACATTGAAAAACAACAACAACCTCAACATTGCAAAACACCAGCAAATTCAACAACAACCTCAACATTTAAAAACGCCAACAAATTCAACAACAACCTCGAAATTGAAAAAAACCAACAAATACAACAACAACCTCAACATTGAAAAACAACAACAACCTCAACATTGAAAAACACCAACAAATTCAACAACAACTTCAACATTGAAAAACACCAACAAATTCAACAACAACCTCGAAATTAAAAAGAACCAACAAATACAACAACAACCTCAACATTGAAAAACCCCAACAAACTCAACAACAACCTCAACATTGAAAAATAACAACAACCTCAACATTGAAAAACACCAACAAATTCAACAGAACCTCAACATTGAAAAACACCAACAAATTCAACAACAACCTCAACATTGAAAAACAACAACAACCTAAACATTGAAAAACACCAACAAATTCAACAACAACCTCAACATTGAAAAACAACAACAACCTCAACATTGAAAAACACCAACAAATTCAACAACAACCTCAACATTGAAAAACAACAACAACCTCAACATTGCAAAACACCAGCAAATTCAACAACAACCTCAACATTTAAAAACACCAACAAATTTAACAACAACCTCAACATTGAAAAACAACAACAATCTCAATATTGAAAAACACCAACAAATTCAACAACAACCTCAACATTGAAAAACAACAACAACCTCAACATTGAAAAACACCAACAAATTCAACAACAACCTCGACATTGAAAAACACCCTCAAATTCAAAATCAACCTCAACATTGAACAACACCAACAACCTCAAAATTGAAAAAACACCAACAAATTCAACAACAACCTCAACATTTAAAAACAACAACAACTTCAACATTAAAAAACACCAACAAATTCAACAACAACCTCAACATTGAAAAACAACAACAACCTCAACATAGGTAAACACCAACAAATTCAACAACAATCTCAACATTGAAAAGCACCAACAAATTCAACAACAACCTCAACATTGAAAAACAACAACAACCTCAACATTGAAAAACACCAACAAATTCAACAACAACCTCAACATTCAAAAACAACAACAACCTCAACATTGAAAAACACCAACAAATTCAACAACAACCTCAACATTGAAAAACAACAACAAACTCAACATTGAAAAACACCAAGAAATTCAACAACAACCTCAACATTGAAAAACAACAACAACCTCAACATTGAAAAACACCAACAAATTCAACAACAAACTCAACATTGAAAAACACCAACAAATTCAACAACAACCTCAACATTGAAAAACAACAACAACCTAAACATTGAAAAACACCAACAAATTCAACAACAACCTCAACATTGAAAAACAACAACAAGCTAAACATTGAAAAACACCAACAAATTCAACAACAACCTCAACATTGAAAAACACCAACAAATTCAACAACAACCTCAGCATTGAAAAACAACAACAACCTCAACATTGAAAAACCCCAACAAATTCAACAACAACCTCAACATTGAAAAGCAACAACAACCTCAACATTGAAAAACACCAACAAATTCAACAACAACTTCAACATTGAAAAACACCAACAAATTAAACAACAACCTCGAAATTAAAAAGCACCAACAAATACAACAACAACCTCAACATTGAAAATCAACAACAACCTCAACGTTGAAAAACACCAACAAATTCAACAACAACCTCAACATTGAAAAACACCAGCAAATTCAACAACAACCTCAACATTTAAAAACACCAACAAATTCAACAACAACCTCAACATTGAAAAACAACAACAATCTCAACATTGAAAAACACCAACAAATTCAACAACAACCTCAACATTGAAAAACAACAACAACCTCAACATTGAAAAACACCAACAAATTCAACAGCAACCTCGACATTGAAAAACACCCTCAAATTCAAAATCAACCTCAACATTGAAAAACACCAACAACCTCAAAATTGAAAAAACACCAACAAATTCAACAACAACCTCAACTTTTAAAAACAACAACAACCTCAACATTGAAAAACACCAACAACCTCAACATTGAAAAATACCAACAAATTCAACAACAACCTCAGCATTGAAAAACAACAACAACCTCAACATTGAAAAACACCAACAAATTCAACAACAACCTCAACATTGAAAAACAACAACAACCTCAACATTGAAAAACACCAACAAATTCAACAACAACTTCAACATTGAAAAACGCCAACAAATTCAACAACAACCTCGAAATTGAAAAACACCAACAAATACAACAACAACCTCAACATTGAAAAACAACAACAACCTCAACATTGAAAAACACCAACAAATTCAACAACAACCTCAACATTGAAAAACAACAACAACCTCAACATTGCAAAACACCAGCAAATTCAACAACAACAAATTCATTTAGAAACACCAACAAATTTAACAACAACCTCAACATTGAAAAACAACAACAATCTCAATATTGAAAAACACCAACAAATTCAACAACAACCTCAACATTGAAAAACAACAACAACCTCATCATTGAAAAACACCAACAAATTCAACAACAACCTCGACATTGAAAAACACCCTCAAATTCAAAATCAACCTCAACATTGAACAACACCAACAACCTCAAAATTGAAAAAACACCAACAAATTCAACAACAACCTCAACATTTAAAAACAACAACAACTTCAACATTAAAAAACACCAACAAATTCAACAACAACCTCAACATTGAAAAACAACAACAACCTCAACATTGAAAAACACCAACAAATTCAACAACAATCTCAACATTGAAAAGCACCAACAAATTCAACAACAACCTCAACATTGAAAAACAACAACAACCTCAACATTGAAAAACACCAACAAATTCAACAACAACCTCAACATTGAAAAACAACAACAACCTCAACATTGAAAAACACCAACAAATTCAACAACAACCTCAACATTGAAAAACAACAGCAAACTCAACATTGAAAAACACCAACAAATTCAACAACAACCTCAACATTGAAAAACAACAACAACCTCAACATTGAAAAACACCTTCAAATTCAACAACAACCTCAACATTGAAAAACACCAACAAATTCAACAACAACCTCAACATTGAAAAAGAACAACAACCTAAACATTGAAAAACACCAACAAATTCAACAACAACCTCAATATTGAAAAACAACAACAACCTCAACATTGAAAAACACCAACAAATTCAACAACAACCTCAACATTGAAAAACAACAACAACCTCAACATTGAAAAACACCAACAAATTCAACAACAACCTCAAAATTGAAAAACAACAACAACCTCAACATTGAAAAACACCAACAAATTCAACAACAACCTCAACATTGAAAAACAACAACAACCTCAACATTGAAAAACACCAACAAATTCAACAACAACCTCAACATTGAAAAACAACAACAACCTCAACATTGAAAAACACCAACAAATTCAACAACAACCTCAACATTGAAAAACAACAACAAACTCAACATTGAAAAACACCAAGAAATTCAACAACAACCTCAACATTGAAAAACAACAACAACCTCAACATTGAAAAACACCAACAAATTCAACAACAAACTCAACATTGAAAAACACCAACAAATTCAACAACAACCTCAACATTGAAAAACAACAACAACCTAAACATTGAAAAACACCAACAAATTCAACAACAACCTCAACATTGAAAAACAACAACAAGCTAAACATTGAAAAACACCAACAAATTCAACAACAACCTCAACATTGAAAAACACCAACAAATTCAACAACAACCTCAGCATTGAAAAACAACAACAACCTCAACATTGAAAAACCCCAACAAATTCAACAACAACCTCAACATTGAAAAACAACAACAACCTCAACATTGAAAAACACCAACAAATTCAACAACAACTTCAACATTGAAAAACACCAACAAATTAAACAACAACCTCGAAATTAAAAAGCACCAACAAATACAACAACAACCTCAACATTGAAAATCAACAACAACCTCAACGTTGAAAAACACCAACAAATTCAACAACAACCTCAACATTGAAAAACACCAGCAAATTCAACAACAACCTCAACATTTAAAAACACCAACAAATTCAACAACAACCTCAACATTGAAAAACAACAACAATCTCAACATTGAAAAACACCAACAAATTCAACAACAACCTCAACATTGAAAAACAACAACAACCTCAACATTGAAAAACACCAACAAATTCAACAGCAACCTCGACATTGAAAAACACCCTCAAATTCAAAATCAACCTCAACATTGAAAAACACCAACAACCTCAAAATTGAAAAAACACCAACAAATTCAACAACAACCTCAACTTTTAAAAACAACAACAACCTCAACATTGAAAAACACCAACAACCTCAACATTGAAAAATACCAACAAATTCAACAACAACCTCAGCATTGAAAAACAACAACAACCTCAACATTGAAAAACACCAACAAATTCAACAACAACCTCAACATTGAAAAACAACAACAACCTCAACATTGAAAAACACCAACAAATTCAACAACAACTTCAACATTGAAAAACGCCAACAAATTCAACAACAACCTCGAAATTGAAAAACACCAACAAATACAACAACAACCTCAACATTGAAAAACAACAACAACCTCAACATTGAAAAACACCAACAAATTCAACAACAACCTCAACATTGAAAAACAACAACAACCTCAACATTGCAAAACACCAGCAAATTCAACAACAACAAATTCATTTAGAAACACCAACAAATTTAACAACAACCTCAACATTGAAAAACAACAACAATCTCAATATTGAAAAACACCAACAAATTCAACAACAACCTCAACATTGAAAAACAACAACAACCTCATCATTGAAAAACACCAACAAATTCAACAACATCCTCGACATTGAAAAACACCCTCAAATTCAAAATCAACCTCAACATTGAACAACACCAACAACCTCAAAATTGAAAAAACACCAACAAATTCAACAACAACCTCAACATTTAAAAACAACAACAACTTCAACATTAAAAAACACCAACAAATTCAACAACAACCTCAACATTGAAAAACAACAACAACCTCAACATTGAAAAACACCAACAAATTCAACAACAATCTCAACATTGAAAAGCACCAACAAATTCAACAACAACCTCAACATTGAAAAACAACAACAACCTCAACATTGAAAAACACCAACAAATTCAACAACAACCTCAACATTGAAAAACAACAACAACCTCAACATTGAAAAACACCAACAAATTCAACAACAACCTCAACATTGAAAAACAACAGCAAACTCAACATTGAAAAACACCAACAAATTCAACAACAACCTCAACATTGAAAAACAACAACAACCTCAACATTGAAAAACACCTTCAAATTCAACAACAACCTCAACATTGAAAAACACCAACAAATTCAACAACAACCTCAACATTGAAAAAGAACAACAACCTAAACATTGAAAAACACCAACAAATTCAACAACAACCTCAATATTGAAAAACAACAACAACCTCAACATTGAAAAACACCAACAAATTCAACAACAACCTCAACATTGAAAAACAACAACAACCTCAACATTGAAAAACACCAACAAATTCAACAACAACCTCAACATTGAAAAACAACAACAACCTCAACATTGAAAAACACCAACAAATTCAACAACAACTTCAACATTGAAAAACACCAACAAATTCAACAACAACCTCGAAATTAAAAAGAACCAACAAATACAACAACAACCTCAACATTGAAAATCAACAAGAACCTCAACGTTGAAAAACACCAACAAATTCAACAACAACCTCAACATTGAAAAACACCAGCAAATTCAACAACAACCTCAACATTTAAAAACACCAACAAATTCAACAACAACCTCAACATTGAAAAACAACAACAATCTCAACATTGAAAAACACCAACAACCTCAAAATTGAAAAAACACCTACAAATTCAACAACAACCTCAACTTTTAAAAACAACAACAACCTCAACATTGAAAAACACCAGCAAATTCAACAACAACCTCAACATTGAAAAACACCAACAAATTCAACAAAAACCTCAACATTGAAAAACCCCAACAAACTCAACAACAACCTCAACATTGAAAAATAACAACAACCTCAACATTGAAAAACACCAACAAATTCAACAGAACCTCAACATTGAAAAACACCAACAAATTCAAAAACAACCTCAACATTGAAAAACACCAACAAATTCAACAACAACCTCAACATTGAAAAACAACAACAACCTAAACATTGAAAAACACCAACAAATTCAACAACAACCTCAACATTGAAAAACAACAACAACCTCAACATTGAAAAACACCAACAAATTCAACAACAACCTCAACATTGAAAAACAACAACAACCTCAACATTGAAAAATACCAACAAATTCAACAACAACCTCAGCATTGAAAAACAACAACAACCTCAACATTGAAAAACAGCAACAAATTCAACAACAACCTCAACATTGAAAAACAACAACAACCTCAACATTGAAAAACACCAACAAATTCAACAACAACTTCAACATTGAAAAACGCCAACAAATTCAACAAAAACCTCGAAATTGAAAAACACCAACAAATACAACAACAACCTCAACATTGAAAAACAACAACAATCTCAACATTGAAAAACACCAACAAATTCAACAACAACATCAACATTGAAAAACAACAACAACCTCAACATTGCAAAACACCAGCAAATTCAACAACAACCTCAACATTTAAAAACGCCAACAAATTCAACAACAACCTCGAAATTGAAAAAAACCAACAAATACAACAACAACCTCAACATTGAAAAACAACAACAACCTCAACATTGAAAAACACCAACAAATTCAACAACAACTTCAACATTGAAAAACACCAACAAATTCAACAACAACCTCGAAATTAAAAAGAACCAACAAATACAACAACAACCTCAACATTGAAAATCAACAAGAACCTCAACGTTGAAAAACACCAACAAATTCAACAACAACCTCAACATTGAAAACCACCAGCAAATTCAACAACAACCTCAACATTTAAAAACACCAACAAATTCAACAACAACCTCAACATTGAAAAACAACAACAATCTCAACATTGAAAAACACCAACAAATTCAACAACAACCTCAACATTGAAAAACAACAACAACCTCAACATTGAAAAATACCAACAAATTCAGCAGCAACCTCGACATTGAAAAACACCCTCAAATTCAAAATCAACCTCAACATTGAAAAATACCAACAACCTCAAAATTGAAAAAACACCAGCAAATTCAACAACAACTTCAACTTTTAAAAACAACAACAACCTCAACATTGAAAAACACCAACAAATTCAACAACAACCTCAACATTGAAAAACACCAACAAATTCAACAACAACCTCAACATTGAAAAACCCGAACAAACTCAACAACAACCTCAACATTGAAAAATAACAACAACCTCAACATTGAAAAACACCAACAAATTCAACAGAACCTCAACATTGAAAAACACGAACAAATTCAACAACAACCTCAACATTGAAAAACACCAACAAATTCAACAACAACCTCAACATTGAAAAACAACAACAACCTAAACATTGAAAAACACCAACAAATTCAACAACAACCTCAACATTGAAAAACAACAACAACCTCAACATTGAAAAACACCAACAAATTCAACAACAACCTCAACATTGAAAAACAACAACAACCTCAACATTGAAAAATACCAACAAATTCAACAACAACCTCAGCATTGAAAAACAACAACAACCTCAACATTGAAAAACAGCAACAAATTCAACAACAACCTCAACATTGAGAAAAAACAACAACCTCAACATTGAAAAACGCAAACAAATTCAACAACAACTTCAACATTGAAAAACGCCAACAAATTCAACAACAACCTCAACATTGAAAAACAACAACAAATACAACAACAACCTCAACATTGAAAAACAACAATAACCTCAACATTGAAAAACACCAACAAATTCAACAACAACCTCAACATTGAAAAACAACAACAACCTCAACATTGCAAAACACCAGCAAATTCAACAACAACCTCAACATTTAAAAACACCAACAAATTTAACAACAACCTCAACATTGAAAAACAACAACAATCTCAATATTGAAAAACACCAACAAATTCAACAACAACCTCAACATTGAAAAACAACAACAACCTCATCATTGAAAAACACCAACAAATTCAACAACATCCTCGACATTGAAAAACACCCTCAAATTCAAAATCAACCTCAACATTGAACAACACCAACAACCTCAAAATTGAAAAAACACCAACAAATTCAACAACAACCTCAACATTTAAAAACAACAACAACTTCAACATTAAAAAACACCAACAAATTCAACAACAACCTCAACATTGAAAAACAACAACAACCTCAACATTGAAAAACACCAACAAATTCAACAACAATCTCAACATTGAAAAGCACCAACAAATTCAACAACAACCTGAACATTGAAAAACAACAACAACCTCAACATTGAAAAACAACAACAACCTCAACATTGAAAAACACCAACAAATTCAACAACAACTTCAACATTGAAAAACACCAACAAATTCAACAACAACCTCGAAATTAAAAAGAACCAACAAATACAACAACAACCTCAACATTGAAAATCAACAAGAACCTCAACGTTGAAAAACACCAACAAATTCAACAACAACCTCAACATTGAAAACCACCAGCAAATTCAACAACAACCTCAACATTTAAAAACACCAACAAATTCAACAACAACCTCAACATTGAAAAACAACAACAATCTCAACATTGAAAAACACCAACAAATTCAACAACAACCTCAACATTGAAAAACAACAACAACCTCAACATTGAAAAATACCAACAAATTCAGCAGCAACCTCGACATTGAAAAACACCCTCAAATTCAAAATCAACCTCAACATTGAAAAATACCAACAACCTCAAAATTGAAAAAACACCAGCAAATTCAACAACAACTTCAACTTTTAAAAACAACAACAACCTCAACATTGAAAAACACCAACAAATTCAACAACAACCTCAACATTGAAAAACACCAACAAATTCAACAACAACCTCAACATTGAAAAACCCGAACAAACTCAACAACAACCTCAACATTGAAAAATAACAACAACCTCAACATTGAAAAACACCAACAAATTCAACAGAACCTCAACATTGAAAAACACGAACAAATTCAACAACAACCTCAACATTGAAAAACACCAACAAATTCAACAACAACCTCAACATTGAAAAACAACAACAACCTAAACATTGAAAAACACCAACAAATTCAACAACAACCTCAACATTGAAAAACAACAACAACCTCAACATTGAAAAACACCAACAAATTCAACAACAACCTCAACATTGAAAAACAACAACAACCTCAACATTGAAAAATACCAACAAATTCAACAACAACCTCAGCATTGAAAAACAACAACAACCTCAACATTGAAAAACAGCAACAAATTCAACAACAACTTCAACATTGAGAAAAAACAACAACCTCAACATTGAAAAACGCAAACAAATTCAACAACAACTTCAACATTGAAAAACGCCAACAAATTCAACAACAACCTCGAAATTGAAAAACACCAACAAATACAACAACAACCTCAACATTGAAAAACAACAATAACCTCAACATTGAAAAACACCAACAAATTCAACAACAACCTCAACATTGAAAAACAACAACAACCTCAACATTGCAAAACACCAGCAAATTCAACAACAACCTCAACATTTAAAAACACCAACAAATTTAACAACAACCTCAACATTGAAAAACAACAACAATCTCAATATTGAAAAACACCAACAAATTCAACAACAACCTCAACATTGAAAAACAACAACAACCTCATCATTGAAAAACACCAACAAATTCAACAACATCCTCGACATTGAAAAACACCCTCAAATTCAAAATCAACCTCAACATTGAACAACACCAACAACCTCAAAATTGAAAAAACACCAACAAATTCAACAACAACCTCAACATTTAAAAACAACAACAACTTCAACATTAAAAAACACCAACAAATTCAACAACAACCTCAACATTGAAAAACAACAACAACCTCAACATTGAAAAACACCAACAAATTCAACAACAATCTCAACATTGAAAAGCACCAACAAATTCAACAACAACCTGAACATTGAAAAACAACAACAACCTCAACATTGAAAAACACCAACAAATTCAACAACAACCTCAGCATTGAAAAACAACAACAACCTCAACATTGAAAAACACCAACAAATTCAACAACAACCTCAACATTGAAAAACAACAACAACCTCAACATTGAAAAACACCAACAAATTCAACAACAACCTCAACATTGAAAAACACCAACAAATTCAACAACAACCTCAACATTGAAAAACAACAACAACCTAAACATTGAAAAACACCAACAAATTCAACAACAACCTCAACATTGAAAAACAACAACAACCTCAACATTGAAAAACACCTACAAATTCAACAACAAACTCAACATTGAAAAACACCAACAAATTCAACAACAACCTCAGCATTGAAAAACAACAACAACCTCAACATTGAAAAACACCAACAAATTCAACAACAACCTCAACATTGAAAAACAACAACAACCTCAACATTGAAAAACACCAACAAATTCAACAACAACTTCAACATTGAAAAACACCAACAAATTCAACAGCAACCTCGAAATTAAAAAGCACCAAGAAATACAACAGCAACATCAACATTGAAAATCAACAACAACCTCAACGTTGAAAAACACCAACAAATACAACAACAACCTAAACATTGAAAAACACCAACAAATTCAACAACAATCTCAACATTGAAAAGCACCAACAAATTCAACAACAACCTCAACATTGAAACACAACAACAACCTCAACATTGAAAAACACCAACAAATTCAACAACAACCTCAACATTGAAAAACAACAACAACCTCAACATTGAAAAACACCAACAAATTCAACAACAACCTCAACATTGAAAAACAACAACAAACTCAACATTGAAAAACACCAACAAATT
Organism: Isurus oxyrinchus; assembly: GCA_026770705.1. Taxonomy (NCBI): domain Eukaryota; kingdom Metazoa; phylum Chordata; class Chondrichthyes; order Lamniformes; family Lamnidae; genus Isurus; species Isurus oxyrinchus. The sequence continues at coordinate 908,511 of JANJGN010000162.1, forward strand.
CAACAACAACCTCAACATTGAAAAACACCAACAAATTCAACAACAACCTCAACATTGAAAAACAACAACAACCTAAACATTGAAAAACACCAACAAATTCAACAACAACCTCAACATTGAAAAACAACAACAACCTCAACATTGAAAAACACCAACAAATTCAACAACAACCTCAACATTGAAAAACACCAACAAATTCAACAACAACCTCAGAATTGAAAAACAACAACAACCTCAACATTGAAAAACACCAACAAATTCAACAACAACCTCAACATTGAAAAACAACAACAACCTCAACATTGAAAAACACCAACAAATTCAACAACAACTTCAACATTGAAAAACACCAACAAATTCAACAACAACCTCGAAATTAAAAAGCACCAAGAAATACAACAACAACCTCAACATTGAAAATCAACAACAACCTCAACGTTGAAAAACACCAACAAATTCAACAACAACCTCAACATTGAAAAACACCAGCAAATTCAACAACAACCTCAACATTTAAAAACACCAACAAATTCAACAACCACCTCAACATTGAAAAACAACAACAATCTCAACATTGAAAAACACCAACAAATTCAACAACAACCTCAACATTGAAAAACAACAACAACCTCAACATTGAAAAATACCAACAAATTCAACAACAACCTCAGCATTGAAAAACAACAACAACCTCAACATTGAAAAACAGCAACAAATTCAACAACAACCTCAACATTGAGAAACAACAACAACCTCAACATTGAAAAACACCAACAAATTCAACAACAACTTCAACATTGAAAAACGCCAACAAATTCAACAACAACCTCGAAATTGAAAAACACCAACAAATACAACAACAACCTCAACATTGAAAAACAACAACAACCTCAACATTGAAAAACACCAACAAATTCAACAACAACCTCAACATTGAAAAACAACAACAACCTCAACATTGCAAAACACCAGCAAATTCAACAACAACCTCAACATTTAAAAACACCAACAAATTTAACAACAACCTCAACATTGAAAAACAACAACAATCTCAATATTGAAAAACACCAGCAAATTCAACAACAACCTCAACATTGAAAAACAACAACAACCTCATCATTGAAAAACACCAACAAATTCAACAACATCCTCGACATTGAAAAACACCCTCAAATTCAAAATCAACCTCAACATTGAACAACACCAACAACCTCAAAAGTGAAAAAACACCAACAAATTCAACAACAACCTCAACATTTAAAAACAACAACAACTTCAACATTAAAAAACACCAACAAATTCAACAACAACCTCAACATTGAAAAACAACAACAACCTCAACATTGAAAAACACCAAGAAATTCAACAACAATCTCAACATTGAAAAGCACCAACAAATTCAACAACAACCTGAACATTGAAAAACAACAACAACCTCAACATTGAAAAACACCAACAAATTCAACAACAACCTCAGCATTGAAAAACAACAACAACCTCAACATTGAAAAACACCAACAAATTCAACAACAACCTCAACATTGAAAAACAACAACAACCTCAACATTGAAAAACACCAACAAATTCAACAACAACCTCAACATTGAAAAACACCAACAAATTCAACAACAACCTCAACATTGAAAAACAACAACAACCTAAACATTGAAAAACACCAACAAATTCAACAACAACCTCAACATTGAAAAACAACAACAACCTCAACATTGAAAAACACCAACAAATTCAACAACAAACTCAACATTGAAAAACACCAACAAATTCAACAACAACCTCAGCATTGAAAAACAACAACAACCTCAACATTGAAAAACACCAACAAATTCAACAACAACCTCAACATTGAAAAACAACAACAACCTCAACATTGAAAAACACCAACAAATTCAACAACAACTTCAACATTGAAAAACACCAACAAATTCAACAACAACCTCGAAATTAAAAAGCACCAAGAAATACAACAACCTCAACATTGAAAATCAACAACAACCTCAACGTTGAAAAACACCAACAAATTCAACAACAACCTAAACATTGAAAAACACCAACAAATTCAACAACAATCTCAACATTGAAAAGCACCAACAAATTCAACAACAACCTCAACATTGAAAAACAACAACAACCTCAACATTGAAAAACACCAACAAATTCAACAACAACCTCAACATTGAAAAACAACAACAACCTCAACATTGAAAAACACCAACAAATTCAACAACAACCTCAACATTTAAAAACAACAACAAACTCAACATTGAAAAACACCAACAAATTCAACAACAACCTCAACATTGAAAAACACCAACAAATTCAACAACAACCTCAACATTGAAAAACAACAACAACCTAAACATTGAAAAACACCAACAAATTCAACAACAACCTCAACATTGAAAAACAACAACAACCTCAACATTGAAAAACACCAACAAATTCAACAACAACCTCAACATTGAAAAACACCAACAAATTCAACAGCAACCTCAGAATTGAAAAACAACAACAACCTCAACATTGAAAAACACCAACAAATTCAACAACAACCTCAACATTGAAAAACAACAACAACCTCAACATTGAAAAACACCAACAAATTCAACAACAACTTCAACATTGAAAAACACCAACAAATTCAACAACAACCTCGAAATTAAAAAGCACCAAGAAATACAACAACAACCTCAACATTGAAAATCAACAACAACCTCAACGTTGAAAAACACCAACAAATTCAACAACAACCTCAACATTGAAAAACACCAGCAAATTCAACAACAACCTCAACATTTAAAAACACCAACAAATTCAACAACCACCTCAACATTGAAAAACAACAACAATCTCAACATTGAAAAACACCAACAAATTCAACAACAACCTCAACATTGAAAAACAACAACAACTTCAACAGTGAAAAACACCTACAAATTCAACAGCAACCTCGACATTGAAAAACACACTCAAATTCAAAATCAACCTCAACATTGAAAAACACCAACAACCTCAAAATTGAAAAAACACCAACAAATTCAACAACAACCTCAACTTTTAAAAACAACAACAACCTCAACATTGAAAAACACCAACAAATTCAACAACAACCTCAACATTGAAAAACACCAACAAATTCAACAACAACCTCAACATTGAAAAACCCCAACATACTCAACAACAACCTCAACATTGAAAAATAACAACAACCTCAACATTGAAAAACACCAACAAATTCAACAGAACCTCAACATTGAAAAACACCAACAAATTCAACAACAACCTAAACATTGAAAAACACCAACAAATTCAACAACAACCTCAACATTGAAAAACAACAACAACCTCAACATTGAAAAACACCAACAAATTCAACAACAACCTCAACATTGAAAAACAACAACAACCTCAACATTGAAAACCACCAACAAATTCAACAACAACCTCAACATTGAAAAACAACAACAACCTAAACATTGAAAAACACCAACAAATTCAACAACAACCTCAACATTGAAAAACAACAACAACCTCAACATTGAAAAACACCAACAAATTCAACAACAACCTCAACATTGAAAAACAACAACAACCTCAACATTGAAAAATACCAACAAATTCAACAACAACCTCAGCATTGAAAAACAACAACAACCTCAACATTGAAAAACACCAACAAATTCAACAACAACCTCAACATTGAAAAACAACAACAACATCAACATTGAAAAACACCAACAAATTCAACAACAACTTCAACATTGAACAACGCCAACAAATTCAACAACAACCTCGAAATTGAAAAACACCAACAAATACAACAACAACCTCAACATTGAAAAACAACAACAACCTCAACATTGAAAAACACCCTCAAATTCAAAATCAACCTCAACATTGAAAAACAACAACAACCTCAACATAGATAAACACCAACAAATTCAACAACAATCTCAACATTGAAAAGCACCAACAAATTCAACAACAACCTCAACATTGAAAAACAACAACAACCTCAACATTGAAAAACACCAACAAATTCAACAACAACCTCAACATTGAAAAACAACAACAACCTCAACATTGAAAAACACCAACAAATTCAACAACAACCTCAACATTGAAAAACAACAACAAACTCAACATTGAAAAGCACCAACAAATTCAACAACAACCTCAACATTGAAAAACAACAACAACCTCAACATTGAAAAACACCAAGAAATTCAACAACAACCTCAACATTGAAAAACACCAACAAATTCAACAACAACCTCAACATTGAAAAAGAACAACAAGCTAAACATTGAAAAACACCAACAAATTCAACAACAACCTCAACATTGAAAAACAACAACAACCTAAACATTGAAAAACACCAACAAATTCAACAACAACCTCAACATTGAAAAACACCAACAAATTCAACAACAACCTCAGCATTGAAAAACAACAACAACCTCAACATTGAAAAACCCCAACAAATTCAACAACAACCTCAACATTGAAAAACAACAACAACCTCAACATTGAAAAACACCAACAAATTCAACAACAACTTCAACATTGAAAAACACCAACAAATTCAACAACAACCTCGAAATTAAAAAGCACCAACAAATACAACAACAACCTCAACATTGAAAATCAACAACAACCTCAACGTTGAAAAACACCAACAAATTCAACAACAACCTCAACATTGAAAAACACCAGCAAATTCAACAACAACCTCAAAATTTAAAAACACCAACAAATTCAACAACAATCTCAACATTGAAAAACAACAACAATATCAACATTGAAAAACACCAACAAATTCAACAACAACCTCAACATTGAAAAACAACAACAACCTCAACATTGAAAAACACCAACAAATTCAACAGCAACCTCGACATTGAAAAACACCCTCTAATTCAAAATCAACCTCAACATTGAAAAACACCAACAACCTCAAAATTGAAAAAACACCAACAAATTCAACAACAAGCTCAACTTTTAAAAACAACAACAACCTCAACATTGAAAAACACCAACAAATTCAACAACAACCTCAACATTGAAAAACACCAACAAATTCAACAACAACCTCAACATTGAAAAACCCCAACAAACTCAACAACAACCTCAACATTGAAAAATAACAACAACCACAACATTGAAAAACACCAACAAATTCAACAGAACCTCAACATTGAAAAACACCAACAAATTCAACAACAACCTCAACATTGAAAAACACCAACAAATTCAACAACAACCTCAACATTGAAAAACAACAACAACCTAAACATTGAAAAACACCAACAAATTCAACAACAACCTCAACATTGAAAAACAACAACAACCTCAACATTGAAAAACACCAACAAATTCAACAACAACCTGAACATTGAAAAACAACAACAACCTCAACATTGAAAAATACCAACAAATTCAACAACAACCTCAGCATTGAAAAACAACAACAACCTCAACATTGAAAAACACCAACAAATTCAACAACAACCTCAACATTGAAAAACAACAACAACCTCAACATTGAAAAACACCAACAAATTCAACAACAACTTCAACATTGAAAAACGCCAACAAATTCAACAACAACCTCGAAATTGAAAAACACCAACAAATACAACAACAACCTCAACATTGAAAAACAACAACAACCTCAACATTGAAAAACACCAACAAATTCAACAACAACCTCAACATTGAAAAACAACAACAACCTCAACATTGCAAAACATCAGCAAATTCAACAACAACCTCAACATTTAGAAACACCAACAAATTTAACAACAACCTCAACATTGAAAAACAACAACAATCTCAATATTGAAAAACACCAACAAATTCAACAACAACCTCAACATTGAAAAACAACAACAACCTCATCATTGAAAAACACCAACAAATTCAACAACATCCTCGACATTGAAAAACACCCTCAAATTCAAAATCAACCTCAACATTGAACAACACCAACAACCTCAAAATTGAAAAAACATCAACAAATTCAACAACAACCTCAACATTTAAAAACAACAACAACTTCAACATTAAAAAACACCAACAAATTCAACAACAACCTCAACATTGAAAAACAACAACAACCTCAACATTGAAAAACACCAACAAATTCAACAACAATCTCAACATTGAAATGCACCAACAAATTCAACAACAACCTCAACATTGAAAAACAACAACAACCTCAACATTGAAAAACACCAACAAATTCAACAACAACCTCAACATTGAAAAACAACAACAACCTCAACATTGAAAAACACCAACAAATTCAACAACAACCTCAACATTGAAAAACAACAACAAACTCAACATTGAAAAACACCAACAAATTCAACAACAACCTCAACATTGAAAAACAACAACAACCTCAACATTGAAAAACACCTTCAAATTCAACAACAACCTCAACATTGAAAAACAACAACAAACTCAACATTGAAAAACACCAACAAATTCAACAACAACCTCAACATTGAAAAACAACAACAACCTCAACATTGAAAAACACCAACAAATTCAACAACAACCTCAACATTGAAAAACACCAACAAATTCAACAACAACCTCAACATTGAAAAACAACAACAAGCTAAACATTGAAAAACACCAACAAATTCAACAACAACCTCAACATTGAAAAACAACAACAACCTCAACATTGAAAAACACCAACAAATTCAACAACAACCTCAACATTGAAAAACACCAACAAATTCAACAACAACCTCAACATTGAAAAACAACAACAACCTCAACATTGAAAAACCCCAACAAATTCAACAACAACCTCAACATTGAAAAACAACAACAACCTCAACATTGAAAAACACCAACAAATTCAACAACAACATCAACATTGAAAAACACCAACAAATTCAACAACAACCTCGAAATTAAAAAGCACCAACAAATACAACAACAACCTCAACATTGAAAATCAACAACTACCTCAACGTTGAAAAACACCAACAAATTCAACAACAACCTCAACATTGAAAAACACCAGCAAATTCAACAACAACCTCAACATTTAAAAACACCAACAAATTCAACAACAATCTCAACATTGAAAAACAACAACAATATCAACATTGAAAAACACCAACAAATTCAACAACAACCTCAACATTGAAAAACAACAACAACCTCAACATTGAAAAACACCAACAAATTCAACAGCAACCTCGACATTGAAAAACACCCTCAAATTCAAAATCAACCTCAACATTGAAAAACACCAACAACCTCAGAATTGAAAAAACACCAACAAATTCAACAACAAGCTCAACTTTTAAAAACAACAACAACCTCAACATTGAAAAACACCAACAAATTCAACAACAACCTCAACATTTAAAAACAACAACAACTTCAACATTAAAAAACACCAACAAATTCTACAACAACCTCAACATTGAAAAACAACAACAACCTCAACATTGAAAAACACCAACAAATTCAACAACAATCTCAATATTGAAAAGCACCAACAAATTCAACAACAACCTCAACATTGAAAAACAACAACAACCTCAGCATTGAAAAACACCAACAAATTCAACAACAACCTCAACATTGAAAAACAACAACAACCTCAACATTGAAAAACACCAACAAATTCAACAACAACCTCAACATTGAAAAACAACAACAAACTCAACATTGAAAAACACCAACAAATTCAACAACAACCTCAACATTGAAAAACAACAACAACCTCAACATTGAAAAACACCTTCAAATTCAACAACAACCTCAACATTGAAAAACAACAACAAACTCAACATTGAAAAACACCAACAAATTCAACAACAACCTCAACATTGAAAAACAACAACAACCTCAACATTGAAAAACACCAACAAATTCAACAACAACCTCAACATTGAAAAACACCAACAAATTCAACAACAACCTCAACATTGAAAAACAACAACAAGCTAAACATTGAAAAACACCAACAAATTCAACAACAACCTCAACATTGAAAAACAACAACAACCTCAACATTGAAAAACACCAACAAATTCAACAACAACCTCAACATTGAAAAACACCAACAAATTCAACAACAACCTCAACATTGAAAAACAACAACAACCTCAACATTGAAAAACCCCAACAAATTCAACAACAACCTCAACATTGAAAAACAACAACAACCTCAACATTGAAAAACACCAACAAATTCAACAACAACATCAACATTGAAAAACACCAACAAATTCAACAACAACCTCGAAATTAAAAAGCACCAACAAATACAACAACAACCTCAACATTGAAAATCAAGAACTACCTCAACGTTGAAAAACACCAACAAATTCAACAACAACCTCAACATTGAAAAACACCAGCAAATTCAACAACAACCTCAACATTTAAAAACACCAACAAATTCAACAACAATCTCAACATTGAAAAACAACAACAATATCAACATTGAAAAACACCAACAAATTCAACAACAACCTCAACATTGAAAAACAACAACAACCTCAACATTGAAAAACACCAACAAATTCAACAGCAACCTCGACATTGAAAAACACCCTCAAATTCAAAATCAACCTCAACATTGAAAAACACCAACAACCTCAGAATTGAAAAAACACCAACAAATTCAACAACAAGCTCAACTTTTAAAAACAACAACAACCTCAACATTGAAAAACACCAACAAATTCAACAACAACCTCAACATTGAAAAACACCAACAAATTCAACAACAACCTCAACATTGAAAAACCCCAACAAACTCAACAACAACCTCAACATTGAAAAATAACAACAACCTCAACATTGAAAAACACCAACAAATTCAACAACAACCTCAACATTGAAAAACACCAACAAATTCAACAACAACCTCAACATTGAAAAACACCAACAAATTCAACAACAACCTCAACATTGAAAAACAACAACAAGCTAAACATTGAAAAACACCAACAAATTCAACAACAACCTCAACATTGAAAAACAACAACAACCTCAACATTGAAAAACACCAACAAATTCAACAACAACCTCAACATTGAAAAACAAAAACAACCTCAACATTGAAAAATACCAACAAATTCAACAACAACCTCAGCATTGAAAAACAACAACAACCTCAACATTGAAAAACACCAACAAATTCAACAACAACCTCAACATTGAAAAACAACAACAACCTCAACATTGAAAAACACCAACAAATTCAACAACAACTTCAACATTGAAAAACGCCAACAAATTCAACAACAACCTCGAAATTGAAAAACACCAACAAATACAACAACAACCTCAACATTGAACAACACCAACAACCTCAAAATTGAAAAAACATCAACAAATTCAACAACAACCTCAACATTTAAAAACAACAACAACTTCAACATTAAAAAACACCAACAAATTCAACAACAACCTCAACATTGAAAAACAACAACAACCTCAACATTGAAAAACACCTACAAATTCAACAGCAACCTCGACATTGAAAAACACACTCAAATTCAAAATCAACCTCAACATTGAAAAACACCAACAACCTCAAAATTGAAAAAACACCAACAAATTCAACAACAACCTCAACTTTTAAAAACAACAACAACCTCAACATTGAAAAACACCAACAAATTCAACAACAACCTCAACATTGAAAAACACCAACAAATTCAACAACAACCTCAACATTGAAAAACCCCAACATACTCAACAACAACCTCAACATTGAAAAATAACAACAACCTCAACATTGAAAAACACCAACAAATTCAACAGAACCTCAACATTGAAAAACACCAACAAATTCAACAACAACCTAAACATTGAAAAACACCAACAAATTCAACAACAACCTCAACATTGAAAAACAACAACAACCTCAACATTGAAAAACACCAACAAATTCAACAACAACCTCAACATTGAAAAACAACAACAACCTCAACATTGAAAACCACCAACAAATTCAACAACAACCTCAACATTGAAAAACAACAACAACCTAAACATTGAAAAACACCAACAAATTCAACAACAACCTCAACATTGAAAAACAACAACAACCTCAACATTGAAAAACACCAACAAATTCAACAACAACCTCAACATTGAAAAACAACAACAACCTCAACATTGAAAAATACCAACAAATTCAACAACAACCTCAGCATTGAAAAACAACAACAACCTCAACATTGAAAAACACCAACAAATTCAACAACAACCTCAACATTGAAAAACAACAACAACCTCAACATTGAAAAACACCAACAAATTCAACAACAACTTCAACATTGAAAAACGCCAACAAATTCAACAACAACCTCGAAATTGAAAAACACCAACAAATACAACAACAACCTCAACATTGAAAAACAACAACAACCTCAACATTGAAAAACACCCTCAAATTCAAAATCAACCTCAACATTGAAAAACAACAACAACCTCAACATAGATAAACACCAACAAATTCAACAACAATCTCAACATTGAAAAGCACCAACAAATTCAACAACAACCTCAACATTGAAAAACAACAACAACCTCAACATTGAAAAACACCAACAAATTCAACAACAACCTCAACATTGAAAAACAACAACAACCTCAACATTGAAAAACACCAACAAATTCAACAACAACCTCAACATTGAAAAACAACAACAAACTCAACATTGAAAAGCACCAACAAATTCAACAACAACCTCAACATTGAAAAACAACAACAACCTCAACATTGAAAAACACCAAGAAATTCAACAACAACCTCAACATTGAAAAACACCAACAAATTCAACAACAACCTCAACATTGAAAAACAACAACAAGCTAAACATTGAAAAACACCAACAAATTCAACAACAACCTCAACATTGAAAAACAACAACAACCTAAACATTGAAAAACACCAACAAATTCAACAACAACCTCAACATTGAAAAACACCAACAAATTCAACAGAACCTCAGCATTGAAAAACAACAACAACCTCAACATTGAAAAACCTCAACAAATTCAACAACAACCTCAACATTGAAAAACAACAACAACCTCAACATTGAAAAACACCAACAAATTCAACAACAACTTCAACATTGAAAAACACCAACAAATTCAACAACAACCTCGAAATTAAAAAGCACCAACAAATACAACAACAACCTCAACATTGAAAATCAACAACAACCTCAACGTTGAAAAACACCAACAAATTCAACAACAACCTCAACATTGAAAAACACCAGCAAATTCAACAACAACCTCAACATTTAAAAACACCAACAAATTCAACAACAATCTCAACATTGAAAAACAACAACAATATCAACATTTAAAAACACCAACAAATTCAACAACAACCTCAACATTGAAAAACAACAACAACTTCAACATTGAAAAACACCAACAAATTCAACAACAACCTCAACATTGAAAAACACCAACAAATTCAACAACAACCTCAACATTGAAAAACCCCCACAAACTCAACAACAACCTCAACATTGAAAAATAACAACAACCTCAACATTGAAAAACACCAACAAATTCAACAGAACCTCAACATTGAAAAACACCAACAAATTCAACAACAACCTCAACATTGAAAAACACCAACAAATTCAACAACAACCTCAACATTGAAAAACAACAACAACCTAAACATTGAAAAACACCAACAAATTCAACAACAACCTCAACATTGAAAAACAACAACAACCTCAACATTGAAAAACACCAACAAATTCAACAACAACCTCAACATTGAAAAACAACAACAACCTCAACATTGAAAAATACCAACAAATTCAACAACAACCTCAGCATTGAAAAACAACAACAACCTCAACATTGAAAAACACCAACAAATTCAACAACAACCTCAACATTGAAAAACAACAACAACCTCAACATTGAAAAACACCAACAAATTCAACAACAACTTCAACATTGAAAAACGCCAACAAATTCAACAACAACCTCGAAATTGAAAAACACCAACAAATACAACAACAACCTCAACATTGAAAAACAACAACAACCTCAACATTGAAAAACACCAACAAATTCAACAACAACCTCAACATTGAAAAACAACAACAACCTCAACATTGCAAAACACCAGCAAATTCAACAACAACCTCAACATTTAGAAACACCAACAAATTTAACAACAACCTCAACATTGAAAAACAACAACAATCTCAATATTGAAAAACACCAACAAATTCAACAACAACCTCAACATTGAAAAACAACAACAACCTCATCATTGAAAAACACCAACAAATTCAACAACATCCTCGACATTGAAAAACACCCTCAAATTCAAAATCAACCTCAACATTGAACAACACCAACAACCTCAAAATTGAAAAAACATCAACAAATTCAACAACAACCTCAACATTTAAAAACAACAACAACTTCAACATTAAAAAACACCAACAAATTCAACAACAACCTCAACATTGAAAAACAACAACAACCTCAACATTGAAAAACACCAACAAATTCAACAACAATCTCAACATTGAAAAGCACCAACAAATTCAACAACAACCTCAACATTGAAAAACAACAACAACCTCAACATTGAAAAACACCAACAAATTCAACAACAACCTCAACATTGAAAAACAACAACAACCTCAACATTGAAAAACACCAACAAATTCAACAACAACCTCAACATTGAAAAACAACAACAAACTCAACATTGAAAAACACCAACAAATTCAACAACAACCTCAACATTGAAAAACAACAACAACCTCAACATTGAAAAACACCTTCAAATTCAACAACAACCTCAACATTGAAAAACAACAACAAACTCAACATTGAAAAACACCAACAAATTCAACAACAACCTCAACATTGAAAAACACCAACAAATTCAACAACAACCTCAACATTGAAAAACACCAACAAATTCAACAACAACCTCAACATTGAAAAACAACAACAACCTAAACATTGAAAAACACCAACAAATTCAACAACAACCTCAACATTGAAAAACAACAACAACCTCAACATTGAAAAACACCAACAAATTCAACAACAACCTCAACATTGAAAAACAACAACAACCTCAACATTGAAAAATACCAACAAATTCAACAACAACCTCAGCATTGAAAAACAACAACAACCTCAACATTGAAAAACACCAACAAATTCAACAACAACCTCAACATTGAAAAACAACAACAACCTCAACATTGAAAAACACCAACAAATTCAACAACAACTTCAACATTGAAAAACGCCAACAAATTCAACAACAACCTCGAAATTGAAAAACACCAACAAATACAACAACAACCTCAACATTGAAAAACAACAACAACCTCAACATTGAAAAACACCAACAAATTCAACAACAACCTCAACATTGAAAAACAACAACAACCTCAACATTTAGAAACACCAACAAATTTAACAACAACCTCAACATTGAAAAACAACAACAATCTCAATATTGAAAAACACCAACAAATTCAACAACAACCTCAACATTGAAAAACAACAACAACCTCATCATTGAAAAACACCAACAAATTCAACAACATCCTCGACATTGAAAAACACCCTCAAATTCAAAATCAACCTCAACATTGAACAACACCAACAACCTCAAAATTGAAAAAACATCAACAAATTCAACAACAACCTCAACATTTAAAAACAACAACAACTTCAACATTAAAAAACACCAACAAATTCAACAACAACCTCAACATTGAAAAACAACAACAACCTCAACATTGAAAAACACCAACAAATTCAACAGCAACCTCGACATTGAAAAACACACTCAAATTCAAAATCAACCTCAACATTGAAAAACACCAACAACCTCAAAATTGAAAAAACACCAACAAATTCAACAACAACCTCAACTTTTAAAAACAACAACAACCTCAACATTGAAAAACACCAACAAATTCAACAACAACCTCAACATTGAAAAACACCAACAAATTCAACAACAACCTCAACATTGAAAAACCCCAACATACTCAACAACAACCTCAACATTGAAAAATAACAACAACCTCAACATTGAAAAACACCAACAAATTCAACAGAACCTCAACATTGAAAAACACCAACAAATTCAACAACAACCTAAACATTGAAAAACACCAACAAATTCAACAACAACCTCAACATTGAAAAACAACAACAACCTCAACATTGAAAAACACCAACAAATTCAACAACAACCTCAACATTGAAAAACAACAACAACCTCAACATTGAAAACCACCAACAAATTCAACAACAACCTCAACATTGAAAAACAACAACAACCTAAACATTGAAAAACACCAACAAATTCAACAACAACCTCAACATTGAAAAACAACAACAACCTCAACATTGAAAAACACCAACAAATTCAACAACAACCTCAACATTGAAAAACAACAACAACCTCAACATTGAAAAATACCAACAAATTCAACAACAACCTCAGCATTGAAAAACAACAACAACCTCAACATTGAAAAACACCAACAAATTCAACAACAACCTCAACATTGAAAAACAACAACAACCTCAACATTGAAAAACACCAACAAATTCAACAACAACTTCAACATTGAAAAACGCCAACAAATTCAACAACAACCTCGAAATTGAAAAACACCAACAAATACAACAACAACCTCAACATTGAAAAACAACAACAACCTCAACATTGAAAAACACCCTCAAATTCAAAATCAACCTCAACATTGAAAAACAACAACAACCTCAACATAGATAAACACCAACAAATTCAACAACAATCTCAACATTGAAAAGCACCAACAAATTCAACAACAACCTCAACATTGAAAAACAACAACAACCTCAACATTGAAAAACACCAACAAATTCAACAACAACCTCAACATTGAAAAACAACAACAACCTCAACATTGAAAAACACCAACAAATTCAACAACAACCTCAACATTGAAAAACAACAACAAACTCAACATTGAAAAGCACCAACAAATTCAACAACAACCTCAACATTGAAAAACAACAACAACCTCAACATTGAAAAACACCAAGAAATTCAACAACAACCTCAACATTGAAAAACACCAACAAATTCAACAACAACCTCAACATTGAAAAACAACAACAAGCTAAACATTGAAAAACACCAACAAATTCAACAACAACCTCAACATTGAAAAACAACAACAACCTAAACATTGAAAAACACCAACAAATTCAACAACAACCTCAACATTGAAAAACACCAACAAATTCAACAGAACCTCAGCATTGAAAAACAACAACAACCTCAACTTTGAAAAACCTCAACAAATTCAACAACAACCTCAACATTGAAAAACAACAACAACCTCAACATTGAAAAACACCAACAAATTCAACAACAACTTCAACATTGAAAAACACCAACAAATTCAACAACAACCTCGAAATTAAAAAGCACCAACAAATACAACAACAACCTCAACATTGAAAATCAACAACAACCTCAACGTTGAAAAACACCAACAAATTCAACAACAACCTCAACATTGAAAAACACCAGCAAATTCAACAACAACCTCAACATTTAAAAACACCAACAAATTCAACAACAATCTCAACATTGAAAAACAACAACAATATCAACATTGAAAAACACCAACAAATTCAACAACAACCTCAACATTGAAAAACAACAACAACCTCAACATTGAAAAACACCAACAAATTCAACAGCAACCTCGACATTGAAAAACACCCTCTAATTCAAAATCAACCTCAACATTGAAAAACAACAACAACCTCAAAATTGAAAAAACACCAACAAATTCAACAACAAGCTCAACTTTTAAAAACAACAACAACCTCAACATTGAA
Source organism: Isurus oxyrinchus (assembly GCA_026770705.1). Lineage (NCBI taxonomy): Eukaryota > Metazoa > Chordata > Chondrichthyes > Lamniformes > Lamnidae > Isurus > Isurus oxyrinchus. Next base: position 924,447 of record JANJGN010000162.1, read on the forward strand.
AAACACCAACAAATTCAACAACAACCTCAACATTGAAAAACACCAACAAATTCAACAACAACCTCAACATTGAAAAACCCCAACAAACTCAACAACAACCTCAACATTGAAAAATAACAACAACCTCAACATTGAAAAACACCAACAAATTCAACAGAACCTCAACATTGAAAAACACCAACAAATTCAACAACAACCTCAACATTGAAAAACACCAACAAATTCAACAACAACCTCAACATTGAAAAACAACAACAACCTAAACATTGAAAAACACCAACAAATTCAACAACAACCTCAACATTGAAAAACAACAACAACCTCAACATTGAAAAACACCAACAAATTCAACAACAACCTCAACATTGAAAAACAACAACAACCTCAACATTGAAAAATACCAACAAATTCAACAACAACCTCAGCATTGAAAAACAACAACAACCTCAACATTGAAAAACACCAACAAATTCAACAACAACCTCAACATTGAAAAACAACAACAACCTCAACATTGAAAAACACCAACAAATTCAACAACAACTTCAACATTGAAAAACGCCAACAAATTCAACAACAACCTCGAAATTGAAAAACACCAACAAATACAACAACAACCTCAACATTGAAAAACAACAACAACCTCAACATTGAAAAACACCAACAAATTCAACAACAACCTCAACATTGAAAAACAACAACAACCTCAACATTGCAAAACACCAGCAAATTCAACAACAACCTCAACATTTAGAAACACCAACAAATTTAACAACAACCTCAACATTGAAAAACAACAACAATCTCAATATTGAAAAACACCAACAAATTGAACAACAACCTCAACATTGAAAAACAACAACAACCTCATCATTGAAAAACACCAACAAATTCAACAACATCCTCGACATTGAAAAACACCCTCAAATTCAAAATCAACCTCAACATTGAACAACACCAACAACCTCAAAATTGAAAAAACATCAACAAATTCAACAACAACCTCAACATTTAAAAACAACAACAACTTCAACATTAAAAAACACCAACAAATTCAACAACAACCTCAACATTGAAAAACAACAACAACCTCAACATTGAAAAACACCAACAAATTCAACAACAATCTCAACATTGAAAAGCACCAACAAATTCAACAACAACCTCAACATTGAAAAACAACAACAACCTCAACATTGAAAAACACCAACAAATTCAACAACAACCTCAACATTGAAAAACAACAACAACCTCAACATTGAAAAACACCAACAAATTCAACAACAACCTCAACATTGAAAAACAACAACAAACTCAACATTGAAAAACACCAACAAATTCAACATCAACCTCAACATTGAAAAACAACAACAACCTCAACATTGAAAAACACCTTCAAATTCAACAACAACCTCAACATTGAAAAACAACAACAAACTCAACATTGAAAAACAACAACAAATTCAAGAACAACCTCAACATTGAAAAACAACAACAACCTCAACATTGAAAAACACCAACAAATTCAACAACAACCTCAACATTGAAAAACACCAACAAATTCAACAACAACCTCAACATTGAAAAACAACAACAAGCTAAACATTGAAAAACACCAACAAATTCAACAACAACCTCAACATTGAAAAACAACAACAACCTCAACATTGAAAAACACCAACAAATTCAACAACAACCTCAACATTGAAAAACACCAACAAATTCAACAACAACCTCAACATTGAAAAACAACAACAACCTCAACATTGAAAAACCCCAACAAATTCAACAACAACCTCAACATTGAAAAACAACAACAACCTCAACATTGAAAAACACCAACAAATTCAACAACAACTTCAACATTGAAAAACACCAACAAATTCAACAACAACCTCGAAATTAAAAAGCACCAACAAATACAACAACAACCTCAACATTGAAAATCAACAACTACCTCAACGTTGAAAAACACCAACAAATTCAACAACAACCTCAACATTGAAAAACACCAGCAAATTCAACAACAACCTCAACATTTAAAAACACCAACAAATTCAACAACAATCTCAACATTGAAAAACAACAACAATATCAACATTGAAAAACACCAACAAATTCAACAACAACTTCAACATTGAAAAACACCAACAAATTCAACAACAACCTCGAAATTAAAAAGAACCAACAAATACAACAACAACCTCAACATTGAAAATCAACAACAACCTCAACGTTGAAAAACACCAACAAATTCAACAACAACCTCAACATTGAAAAACACCAGCAAATTCAACAACAACCTCAACATTTAAAAACACCAACAAATTCAACAACAACCTCAACATTGAAAAACAACAACAATCTCAACATTGAAAAACACCAACAAATTCAACAACAACCTCAACATTGAAAAACACCAACAACCTCAACATTGAAAAACACCAACAAATTCAGCAGCAACCTCGACATTGAAAAAACCCACAAATTCAAAATCAACCTCAACATTGAAAAACACCAACAACCTCAAAATTGAAAAAACACCAACAAATTCAACAACAAGCTCAACTTTTAAAAACAACAACAACCTCAACATTGAAAAACACCAACAAATTCAACAACAACCTCAACATTGAAAAACACCAACAAATTCAACAACAACCTCAACATTGAAAAACCCCAACAAACTCAACAACAACCTCAACATTGAAAAATAACAACAACCTCAACATTGAAAAACACCAACAAATTCAACAGAACCTCAACATTGAAAAACACCAACAAATTCAACAACAACCTCAACATTGAAAAACACCAACAAATTCAACAACAACCTCAACATTGAAAAACAACAACAACCTAAACATTGAAAAACACCAACAAATTCAACAACAACCTCAACATTGAAAAACAACAACAACCTCAACATTGAAAAACACCAACAAATTCAACAACAACCTCAACATTGAAAAACAACAACAACCTCAACATTGAAAAATACCAACAAATTCAACAACAACCTCAGCATTGAAAAACAACAACAACCTCAACATTGAAAAACACCAACAAATTCAACAACAACCTCAACATTGAAAAACAACAACAACCTCAACATTGAAAAACACCAACAAATTCAACAACAACTTCAACATTGAAAAACGCCAACAAATTCAACAACAACCTCGAAATTGAAAAACACCAACAAATACAACAACAACCTCAACATTGAAAAACAACAACAACCTCAACATTGAAAAACACCAACAAATTCAACAACAACCTCAACATTGAAAAACAACAACAACCTCAACATTTAGAAACACCAACAAATTTAACAACAACCTCAACATTGAAAAACAACAACAATCTCAATATTGAAAAACACCAACAAATTCAACAACAACCTCAACATTGAAAAACAACAACAACCTCATCATTGAAAAACACCAACAAATTCAACAACATCCTCGACATTGAAAAACACCCTCAAATTCAAAATCAACCTCAACATTGAACAACACCAACAACCTCAAAATTGAAAAAACATCAACAAATTCAACAACAACCTCAACATTTAAAAACAACAACAACTTCAACATTAAAAAACACCAACAAATTCAACAACAACCTCAACATTGAAAAACAACAACAACCTCAACATTGAAAAAAACCAACAAATTCAACAACAATCTCAACATTGAAAAGCACCAACAAATTCAACAACAACCTCAACATTGAAAAACAACAACAACCTCAACAATTGAAAAACACCAACAAATTCAACAACAACCTCAACATTGAAAAACAACAACAACCTCAACATTGAAAAACACCTTCAAATTCAACAACAACCTCAACATTGAAAAACACCAACAAATTCAGCAACAAACTCAACATTGGAAAACAACAACAACCTAAACATTGAAAAACACCAACAAATTCAACAACAACCTCAACATTGAAAAACAACAACAACCTCAACATTGAAAAACACCAACAAATTCAACAACAACCTCAACATTGAAAAACAACAACAACCTCAACATTGAAAAACACCAACAAATTCAACAACAACCTCAACATTTAAAAACAACAACAACCTCAACATTGAAAAACACCAACAAATTCAACAACAACTTCAACATTGAAAAACACCAACAAATTCAACAACAACCTCGAAATTAAAAAGAACCAACAAATACAACAACAACCTCAACATTGAAAATCAACAACAACCTCAACGTTGAAAAACACCAACAAATTCAACAACAACCTCAACATTGAAAAACACCAGCAAATTCAACAACAACCTCAACATTTAAAAACACCAACAAATTCAACAACAACCTCAACATTGAAAAACAACAACAACCTCAACATTGAAAAACACCAACAAATTCAACAACAACTTCAACATTGAAAAACGCCAACAAATTCAACAACAACCTCGAAATTGAAAAACACCAACAAATACAACAACAACCTCAACATTGAAAAACACCAACAAATTCAACAACAACCTCAACATTGAAAAACAACAACAACCTCAACATTTAGAAACACCAACAAATTCAACAACAACCTCAACATTGAAAAACAACAACAATCTCAATATTGAAAAACACCAACAAATTCAACAACAACCTCAACATTGAAAAACAACAACAACCTCATCATTGAAAAACACCAACAAATTCAACAACATCCTCGACATTGAAAAACACCCTCAAATTCAAAATCAACCTCAACATTGAACAACACCAACAACCTCAAAATTGAAAAAACATCAACAAATTCAACAACAACCTCAACATTTAAAAACAACAACAACTTCAACATTAAAAAACACCAACAAATTCAACAACAACCTCAACATTGAAAAACAACAACAACCTCAACATTGAAAAAAACCAACAAATTCAACAACAATCTCAACATTGAAAAGCACCAACAAATTCAACAACAACCTCAACATTGAAAAACAACAACAACCTCAACAATTGAAAAACACCAACAAATTCAACAACAACCTCAACATTGAAAAACAACAACAACCTCAACATTGAAAAACACCAACAAATTCAACAACAACCTCAACATTGAAAAACAACAACAAACTCAACATTGAAAAACACCAACAAATTCAACAACAACCTCAACATTGAAAGACAACAACAACCTCAACATTGAAAAACACCTTCAAATTCAACAACAACCTCAACATTGAAAAACACCAACAAATTCAGCAACAAACTCAACATTGGAAAACAACAACAACCTAAACATTGAAAAACACCAACAAATTCAACAACAACCTCAACATTGAAAAACAACAACAACCTCAACATTGAAAAACACCAACAAATTCAACAACAACCTCAACATTGAAAAACAACAACAACCTCAACATTGAAAAACACCAACAAATTCAACAACAACCTCAACATTTAAAAACAACAACAACCTCAACATTGAAAAACACCAACAAATTCAACAACAACTTCAACATTGAAAAACACCAACAAATTCAACAACAACCTCGAAATTAAAAAGAACCAACAAATACAACAACAACCTCAACATTGAAAATCAACAACAACCTCAACGTTGAAAAACACCAACAAATTCAACAACAACCTCAACATTGAAAGACACCAGCAAATTCAACAACAACCTCAACATTTAAAAACACCAACAAATTCAACAACAACCTCAACATTGAAAAACAACAACAATCTCAACATTGAAAAACACCAACAAATTCAACAACAACCTCAACATTGAAAAACACCAACAACCTCAACATTGAAAAACACCAACAAATTCAGCAGCAACCTCGACATTGAAAAAACCCTCAAATTCAAAATCAACCTCAACATTGAAAAACACCAACAACCTCAAAATTGAAAAAACACCAACAAATTCAACAACAACCTCAACTTTTAAAAACAACAACAACCTCAACATTGAAAAACACCAACAAATTCAACAACAACCTCAACATTGAAAAACACCAACAAATTCAACAACAACCTCAACATTGAAAAACCCCAACAAACTCAACAACAACCTCAACATTGAAAAATAACAACAACCTCAACATTGAAAAACACCAACAAATTCAACAGAACCTCAACATTGAAAAACACCAACAAATTCAACAACAACCTCAACATTGAAAAACACCAACAAATTCAACAACAACCTCAACATTGAAAAACAACAACAACCTAAACATTGAAAAACACCAACAAATTCAACAACAACCTCAACATTGAAAAACAACAACAACCTCAACATTGAAAAAGACCAACAAATTCAACAACAACCTCAACATTGAAAAACAACAACAACCTCAACATTGAAAAATACCAACAAATTCAACAACAACCTCAGCATTGAAAAACAACAACAACCTCAACATTAAAAAACAGCAACAAATTCAACAACAACCTCAACATTGAAAAACAACAACAACCTCAACATTGAAAAACACCAACAAATTCAACAACAACTTCAACATTGAAAAACGCCAACAAATTCAACAACAACCTCGAAATTGAAAAACACCAACAAATACAACAACAACCTCAACATTGGAAAACAACAACAACCTCAACATTGAAAAACACCAACAAATTCAACAACAACCTCAACATTGAAAAACAACAACAACCTCAACTTTGCAAAACACCAGCAAATTCAACAACAACCTCAACATTTAAAAACACCAACAAATTTAACAACAACCTCAACATTGAAAAACAACAACAATCTCAATATTGAAAAACACCAACAAATTCAACAACAACCTCAACATTGAAAAACAACAACAACCTCATCATTGAAAAACACCAACAAATTCAACAACATCCTCGACATTGAAAAACACCCTCAAATTCAAAATCAACCTCAACATTGAACAACACAAACAACCTCAAAATTGAAAAAAACACCAACAAATTCAACAACAACCTCAACATTTAAAAACAACAACAACTTCAACATTAAAAAACACCAACAAATTCAACAACAACCTCAACATTGAAAAACAACAACAACCTCAACATTGAAAAACACCAACAAATTCAACAACAATCTCAACATTGAAAAGCACCAACAAATTCAACAACAACCTGAACATTGAAAAACAACAACAACCTCAACATTAAAAAACAGCAACAAATTCAACAACAACCTCAACATTGAAAAACAACAACAACCTCAACATTGAAAAACACCAACAAATTCAACAACAACTTCAACATTGAAAAACGCCAACAAATTCAACAACAACCTCGAAATTGAAAAACACCAACAAATACAACAACAACCTCAACATTGGAAAACAACAACAACCTCAACATTGAAAAACACCAACAAATTCAACAACAACCTCAACATTGAAAAACAACAACAACCTCAACTTTGCAAAACACCAGCAAATTCAACAACAACCTCAACATTTAAAAACACCAACAAATTTAACAACAACCTCAACATTGAAAAACAACAACAATCTCAATATTGAAAAACACCAACAAATTCAACAACAACCTCAACATTGAAAAACAACAACAACCTCATCATTGAAAAACACCAACAAATTCAACAACATCCTCGACATTGAAAAACACCCTCAAATTCAAAATCAACCTCAACATTGAACAACACAAACAACCTCAAAATTGAAAAAAACACCAACAAATTCAACAACAACCTCAACATTTAAAAACAACAACAACTTCAACATTAAAAAACACCAACAAATTCAACAACAACCTCAACATTGAAAAACAACAACAACCTCAACATTGAAAAACACCAACAAATTCAACAACAATCTCAACATTGAAAAGCACCAACAAATTCAACAACAACCTGAACATTGAAAAACAACAACAACCTCAACATTGAAAAACACCAACAAATTCAACAACAACCTCAACATTGAAAAACAACAACAACCTCAACATTGAAAAACACCAACAAATTCAACAACAACCTCAACATTGAAAAACACCAACAAATTCAACAACAACCTCAACATTGAAAAACAACAACAACCTAAACATTGAAAAACTCCAACAAATTCAACAACAACCTCAACATTGAAAAACAACAACAACCTCAACATTGCAAAACACCAGCAAATTCAACAACAACCTCAACATTTAGAAACACCAACAAATTTAACAACAACCTCAACATTGAAAAACAACAACAATCTCAATATTGAAAAACACCAACAAATTCAACAACAACCTCAACATTGAAAAACAACAACAACCTCATCATTGAAAAACACCAACAAATTCAACAACATCCTCGACATTGAAAAACACCCTCAAATTCAAAATCAACCTCAACATTGAACAACACCAACAACCTCAAAATTGAAAAAACATCAACAAATTCAACAACAACCTCAACATTTAAAAACAACAACAACTTCAACATTAAAAAACACCAACAAATTCAACAACAACCTCAACATTGAAAAACAACAACAACCTCAACATTGAAAAACACCAACAAATTCAACAACAATCTCAACATTGAAAAGCACCAACAAATTCAACAACAACCTCAACATTGAAAAACAACAACAACCTCAACATTGAAAAACACCAACAAATTCAACAACAACCTCAACATTGAAAAACAACAACAAACTCAACATTGAAAAACACCAACAAATTCAACAACAACCTCAACATTGAAAAACAACAACAACCTCAACATTGAAAAACACCTTCAAATTCAACAACAACCTCAACATTGAAAAACAACAACAAACTCAACATTGAAAAACACCAACAAATTCAACAACAACCTCAACATTGAAAAACACCAACAAATTCAACAACAACCTCAACATTGAAAAACAACAACAAGCTAAACATTGAAAAACACCAACAAATTCAACAACAACCTCAACATTGAAAAACAACAACAACCTCAACATTGAAAAACACCAACAAATTCAACAACAACCTCAACATTGAAAAACACCAACAAATTCAACAACAACCTCAACATTGAAAAACAACAACAACCTCAACATTGAAAAACCCCAACAAATTCAACAACAACCTCAACATTGAAAAACAACAACAACCTCAACATTGAAAAACACCAACAAATTCAACAACAACTTCAACATTGAAAAACACCAACAAATTCAACAACAACCTCGAAATTAAAAAGCACCAACAAATACAACAACAACCTCAACATTGAAAATCAACAACTACCTCAACGTAGAAAAACACCAGCAAATTCAACAACAACCTCAACATTTAAAAACACCAACAAATTCAACAACAATCTCAACATTGAAAAACAACAACAATATCAACATTGAAAAACACCAACAAATTCAACAACAACCTCAACATTGAAAAACAACAACAACCTCAACATTGAAAAACACCAACAAATTCAACAGCAACCTCGACATTGAAAAACACCCTCAAATTCAAAATCAACCTCAACATTGAAAAACACCAACAACCTCAAAATTGAAAAAACACCAACAAATTCAACAACAAGCTCAACTTTTAAAAACAACAACAACCTCAACATTGAAAAACACCAACAAATTCAACAACAACCTCAACATTGAAAAACACCAACAAATTCAACAACAACCTCAACATTGAAAAACCCCAACAAACTCAACAACAACCTCAACATTGAAAAATAACAACAACCTCAACATTGAAAAACACCAACAAATTCAACAACAATCTCAACATTGAAAAGCACCAACAAATTCAACAACAACCTGAACATTGAAAAACAACAACAACCTCAACATTGCAAAACACCAACAAATTCAACAACAACCTCAGCATTGAAAAACAACAACAACCTCAACATTGAAAAACACCAACAAATTCAACAACAACCTCAACATTGAAAAACAACAACAACCTCAACATTGAAAAACACCAACAAATTCAACAACAACCTCAACATTGAAAAACACCAACAAATTCAACAACAACCTCGAAATTAAAAAGCACCAAGAAATACAACAACAACCTCAACATTGAAAATCAACAACAACCTCAACGTTGAAAAACACCAACAAATTCAACAACAACCTCAACATTGAAAAACACCAACAAATTCAACAACAATCTCAACATTGAAAAGCACCAACAAATTCAACACAACCTCAACATTGAAAAACAACAACAACCTCAACATTGAAAAACACCAACAAATTCAACAACAACCTCAACATTGAAAAACAACAACAACCTCAACATTGAAAAACACCAACAAATTCAACAACAACCTCAACATTGAAAAACAACAACAAACACAACATTGAAAAACACCAACAAATTCAACAACAACCTCAACATTGAAAAACACCAACAAATTCAACAACAACCTCAACATTGAAAAACAACAACAACCTAAACATTGAAAAACACCAACAAATTCAACAACAACCTCAACATTGAAAAACAACAACAACCTCAACATTGAAAAACACCAACAAATTCAACAACAAACTCAACATTGAAAAACACCAACAAATTCAACAACAACCTCAGCTTTGAAAAACAACAACAACCTCAACATTGAAAAACACCAACAAATTCAACAACAACCTCAACATTGAAAAACAACAACAACCTCAACATTAAAAAACACCAACAAATTCAACAACAACCTCAACATTGAAAAACAACAACAACCTCAACATTGAAAAATACCAACAAATTCAACAACAACCTCAGCATTGAAAAACAACAACAACCTCAACATTGAAAAACACCAACAAATTCAACAACAACCTCAACATTGAAAAACAACAACAACCTCAACATTGAAAAACACCAACAAATTCAACAACAACTTCAACATTGAAAAACGCCAACAAATTCAACAACAACCTCGAAATTGAAAAACACCAACAAATACAACAACAACCTCAACATTGAAAAACAACAACAACCTCAACATTGAAAAACACCAACAAATTCAACAACAACCTCAACATTGAAAAACAACAACAACCTCAACATTTAGAAACACCAACAAATTTAACAACAACCTCAACATTGAAAAACAACAACAATCTCAATATTGAAAAACACCAACAAATTCAACAACAACCTCAACATTGAAAAACAACAACAACCTCATCATTGAAAAACACCAACAAATTCAACAACATCCTCGACATTGAAAAACACCCTCAAATTCAAAATCAACCTCAACATTGAACAACACCAACAACCTCAAAATTGAAAAAACATCAACAAATTCAACAACAACCTCAACATTTAAAAACAACAACAACTTCAACATTAAAAAACACCAACAAATTCAACAACAACCTCAACATTGAAAAACAACAACAACCTCAACATTGAAAAACACCAACAAATTCAACAACAATCTCAACATTGAAAAGCACCAACAAATTCAACAACAACCTCAACATTGAAAAACAACAACAACCTCAACAATTGAAAAACACCAACAAATTCAACAACAACCTCAACATTGAAAAACAACAACAACCTCAACATTGAAAAACACCAACAAATTCAACAACAACCTCAACATTGAAAAACAACAACAAACTCAACATTGAAAAACACCAACAAATTCAACAACAACCTCAACATTGAAAAACAACAACAACCTCAACATTGAAAAACACCTTCAAATTCAACAACAACCTCAACATTGAAAAACACCAACAAATTCAGCAACAAACTCAACATTGGAAAACAACAACAACCTAAACATTGAAAAACACCAACAAATTCAACAACAACCTCAACATTGAAAAACAACAACAACCTCAACATTGAAAAACACCAACAAATTCAACAACAACCTCAACATTGAAAAACAACAACAACCTCAACATTGAAAAACACCAACAAATTCAAGAACAACCTCAACATTTAAAAACAACAACAACCTCAACATTGAAAAACACCAACAAATTCAACAACAACTTCAACATTGAAAAACACCAACAAATTCAACAACAACCTCGAAATTAAAAAGAACCAACAAATACAACAACAACCTCAACATTGAAAATCAACAACAACCTCAACGTTGAAAAACACCAACAAATTCAACAACAACCTCAACATTGAAAAACACCAGCAAATTCAACAACAACCTCAACATTTAAAAACACCAACAAATTCAACAAGAACCTCAACATTGAAAAACAACAACAATCTCAACATTGAAAAACACCAACAAATTCAACAACAACCTCAACATTGAAAAACACCAACAACCTCAACATTGAAAAACACCAACAAATTCAGCAGCAACCTCGACATTGAAAAAACCCTCAAATTCAAAATCAACCTCAACATTGAAAAACACCAACAACCTCAAAATTGAAAAAACACCAACAAATTCAACAACAACCTCAACTTTTAAAAACAACAACAACCTCAACATTGAAAAACACCAACAAATTCAACAACAACCTCAACATTGAAAAACACCAACAAATTCAACAACAACCTCAACATTGAAAAACCCCAACAAACTCAACAACAACCTCAACATTGAAAAATAACAACAACCTCAACATTGAAAAACACCAACAAATTCAACAGACCCTCAACATTGAAAAACACCAACAAATTCAACAACAACCTCAACATTGAAAAACACCAACAAATTCAACAACAACCTCAACATTGAAAAACAACAACAACCTAAACATTGAAAAACACCAACAAATTCAACAACATCCTCAACATTGAAAAACAACAACAACCTCAACATTGAAAAAGACCAAGAAATTCAACAACAACCTCAACATTGAAAAACAACAACAACCTCAACATTGAAAAATACCAACAAATTCAACAACAACCTCAGCATTGAAAAACAACAACAACCTCAACATTAAAAAACAGCAACAAATTCAACAACAACCTCAACATTGAAAAACAACAACAACCTCAACATTGAAAAACACCAACAAATTCAACAACAACTTCAACATTGAAAAACGCCAACAAATTCAACAACAACCTCGAAATTGAAAAACACCAACAAATACAACAACAACCTCAACATTGGAAAACAACAACAACCTCAACATTGAAAAACACCAACAAATTCAACAACAACCTCAACATTGAAAAACAACAACAACCTCAACTTTGCAAAACACCAGCAAATTCAACAACAACCTCAACATTTAAAAACACCAACAAATTTAACAACAACCTCAACATTGAAAAACAACAACAATCTCAATATTGAAAAACACCAACAAATTCAACAACAACCTCAACATTGAAAAACAACAACAACCTCATCATTGAAAAACACCAACAAATTCAACAACATCCTCGACATTGAAAAACACCCTCAAATTCAAAATCAACCTCAACATTGAACAACACAAACAACCTCAAAATTGAAAAAAACACCAACAAATTCAACAACAACCTCAACATTTAAAAACAACAACAACTTCAACATTAAAAAACACCAACAAATTCAACAACAACCTCAACATTGAAAAACAACAACAACCTCAACATTGAAAAACACCAACAAATTCAACAACAATCTCAACATTGAAAAGCACCAACAAATTCAACAACAACCTGAACATTGAAAAACAACAACAACCTCAACATTGCAAAACACCAACAAATTCAACAACAACCTCAGCATTGAAAAACAACAACAACCTCAACATTGAAAAACACCAACAAATTCAACAACAACCTCAACATTGAAAAACAACAACAACCTCAACATTGAAAAACACCAACAAATTCAACAACAACCTCAACATTGAAAAACACCAACAAATTCAACAACAACCTCAACATTGAAAAACAACAACAACCTAAACATTGAAAAACTCCAACAAATTCAACAACAACCTCAACATTGAAAAACAACAACAACCTCAACATTGAAAAACACCAACAAATTCAACAACAACCTCAACATTGAAAAACACCAACAAATTCAACAACAACCTCAGCATTGAAAAACAACAACAACCTCAACATTGAAAAACACCAACAAATTCAACAACAACCTCAACATTGAAAAACAACAACAACCTCAACATTGAAAAACACCAACAAATTCAACAACAACTTCAACATTGAAAAACACCAACAAATTCAACAACAACCTCGAAATTAAAAAGCACCAAGAAATACAACAACAACCTCAACATTGAAAATCAACAACAACCTCAACGTTGAAAAACACCAACAAATTCAACAACAACCTCAACATTGAAAAACACCAACAAATTCAACAACAATCTCAACATTGAAAAGCACCAACAAATTCAACACAACCTCAACATTGAAAAACAACAACAACCTCAACATTGAAAAACACCAACAAATTCAACAACAACCTCAACATTGAAAAACAACAACAACCTCAACATTGAAAAACACCAACAAATTCAACAACAACCTCAACATTGAAAAACAACAACAAACACAACATTGAAAAACACCAACAAATTCAACAACAACCTCAACATTGAAAAACACCAACAAATTCAACAACAACCTCAACATTGAAAAACAACAACAACCTAAACATTGAAAAACACCAACAAATTCAACAACAACCTCAACATTGAAAAACAACAACAACCTCAACATTGAAAAACACCAACAAATTCAACAACAAACTCAACATTGAAAAACACCAACAAATTCAACAACAACCTCAGCATTGAAAAACAACAACAACCTCAACATTGAAAAACACCAACAAATTCAACAACAACCTCAACATTGAAAAACAACAACAACCTCAACATTGAAAAACACCAACAAATTCAACAACAACTTCAACATTGAAAAACACCAACAAATTCAACAACAACCTCGAAATTAAAAAGCACCAAGAAATACAACAACAACCTCAACATTGAAAATCAACAACAACCTCAACGTTGAAAAACACCAACAAATTCAACAACAACCTCAACATTGAAAAACACCAGCAAATTCAACAACAACCTCAACATTTAAAAACACCAACAAATTCAACAACAACCTCAACATTGAAAAACAACAACAATCTCAACATTGAAAAACACCAACAAATTCAACAACAACCTCAACATTGAAAAACACCAGCAAATTCAACAACAATCTCAACATTTAAAAACACCAACAAATTCAACAACAACCTCAACATTGAAAAACAACAACAATCTCAACATTGAAAAACACCAACAAATTCAACAACAACCTCAACATTGAAAAACAACAACAACCTCATCATTGAAAAACACCAACAAATTCAACAACATCCTCGACATTGAAAAACACCCTCAAATTCAAAATCAACCTCAACATTGAACAACACCAACAACCTCAAAATTGAAAAAACACCAACAAATTCAACAACAACCTCAACATTTAAAAACAACAACAACTTCAACATTAAAAAACACCAACAAATTCAACAACAACCTCAACATTGAAAAACAACAACAACCTCAACATTGAAAAACACCAACAAATTCAACAACAATCTCAACATTGAAAAGCACCAACAAATTCAACAACAACCTCAACATTGAAAAACAACAACAACCTCAACATTGAAAAACACCAACAAATTCAACAACAACCTCAACATTGAAAAACAACAACAACCTCAACATTGAAAAACACCAACAAATTCAACAACAACCTCAACATTGAAAAACAACAACAAACTCAACATTGAAAAACACCAACAAATTCAACAACAACCTCAACATTGAAAAACAACAACAATCTCAACATTGAAAAACACCTTCAAATTCAACAACAACCTCAACATTGAAAAACAACAACAACCTAAACATTGAAAAACACCAACAAATTCAACAACAACCTCAACATTGAAAAACAACAACAACCTCAACATTGAAAAACACCAACAAATTCAACAACAACCTCAACATTGAAAAACAACAACAACCTCAACATTGAAAAACACCAACAAATTCAACAACAACTTCAACATTGAAAAACACCAACAAATTCAACAACAACCTCGAAATTAAAAAGAACCAACAAATACAACAACAACCTCAACATTGAAAATCAACAACAACCTCAACGTTGAAAAACACCAACAAATTCAACAACAACCTCAACATTGAAAAACACCAGCAAATACAACAACAACCTCAACATTTAAAAACACCAACAAATTCAACAACAACCTCAACATTGAAAAACAACAACAATCTCAACATTGAAAAACACCAACAAATTCAACAACAACCTCAACATTGAAAAACAACAACAACCTCAACATTGAAAAACAGCAACAAATTCAGCAGCAACCTCGACATTGAAAAAACCCTCAAATTCAAAATCAACCTCAACATTGAAAAACACCAACAACCTCAAAATTGAAAAAACACCAACAAATTCAACAACAACCTCAACTTTTAAAAACAACAACAACCTCAACATTGAAAAACACCAACAAATTCAACAATAACCTCAACATTGAAAAACACCATAAATTCAACAACAACCTCAACATTGAGAAACCCCAACAAACTCAACAACAACCTCAACATTGAAAAATACCAACAAATTCAACAACAACCTCAGCATTGAAAAACAACAACAACCTCAACATTAAAAAACAGCAACAAATTCAACAACAACCTCAACATTGAAAAACAACAACAACCTCAACATTGAAAAACACCAACAAATTCAACAACAACTTCAACATTGAAAAACGCCAACAAATTCAACAACAACCTCGAAATTGAAAAACACCAACAAATACAACAACAACCTCAACATTGGAAAACAACAACAACCTCAACATTGAAAAACACCAACAAATTCAACAACAACCTCAACATTGAAAAACAACAACAACCTCAACTTTGCAAAACACCAGCAAATTCAACAACAACCTCAACATTTAAAAACACCAACAAATTTAACAACAACCTCAACATTGAAAAACAACAACAATCTCAATATTGAAAAACACCAACAAATTCAACAACAACCTCAACATTGAAAAACAACAACAACCTCATCATTGAAAAACACCAACAAATTCAACAACATCCTCGACATTGAAAAACACCCTCAAATTCAAAATCAACCTCAACATTGAACAACACAAACAACCTCAAAATTGAAAAAAACACCAACAAATTCAACAACAACCTCAACATTTAAAAACAACAACAACTTCAACATTAAAAAACACCAACAAATTCAACAACAACCTCAACATTGAAAAACAACAACAACCTCAACATTGAAAAACACCAACAAATTCAACAACAATCTCAACATTGAAAAGCACCAACAAATTCAACAACAACCTGAACATTGAAAAACAACAACAACCTCAACATTGCAAAACACCAACAAATTCAACAACAACCTCAGCATTGAAAAACAACAACAACCTCAACATTGAAAAACACCAACAAATTCAACAACAACCTCAACATTGAAAAACAACAACAACCTCAACATTGAAAAACACCAACAAATTCAACAACAACCTCAACATTGAAAAACACCAACAAATTCAACAACAACCTCAACATTGAAAAACAACAACAACCTAAACATTGAAAAACTCCAACAAATTCAACAACAACCTCAACATTGAAAAACAACAACAACCTCAACATTGAAAAACACCAACAAATTCAACAACAACCTCAACATTGAAAAACACCAACAAATTCAACAACAACCTCAGCATTGAAAAACAACAACAACCTCAACATTGAAAAACACCAACAAATTCAACAACAACCTCAACATTGAAAAACAACAACAACCTCAACATTGAAAAACACCAACAAATTCAACAACAACTTCAACATTGAAAAACACCAACAAATTCAACAACAACCTCGAAATTAAAAAGCACCAAGAAATACAACAACAACCTCAACATTGAAAATCAACAACAACCTCAACGTTGAAAAACACCAACAAATTCAACAACAACCTCAACATTGAAAAACACCAACAAATTCAACAACAATCTCAACATTGAAAAGCACCAACAAATTCAACACAACCTCAACATTGAAAAACAACAACAACCTCAACATTGAAAAACACCAACAAATTCAACAACAACCTCAACATTGAAAAACAACAACAACCTCAACATTGAAAAACACCAACAAATTCAACAACAACCTCAACATTGAAAAACAACAACAAACACAACATTGAAAAACACCAACAAATTCAACAACAACCTCAACATTGAAAAACACCAACAAATTCAACAACAACCTCAACATTGAAAAACAACAACAACCTAAACATTGAAAAACACCAACAAATTCAACAACAACCTCAACATTGAAAAACAACAACAACCTCAACATTGAAAAACACCAACAAATTCAACAACAAACTCAACATTGAAAAACACCAACAAATTCAACAACAACCTCAGCATTGAAAAACAACAACAACCTCAACATTGAAAAACACCAACAAATTCAACAACAACCTCAACATTGAAAAACAACAACAACCTCAACATTGAAAAACACCAACAAATTCAACAACAACTTCAACATTGAAAAACACCAACAAATTCAACAACAACCTCGAAATTAAAAAGCACCAAGAAATACAACAACAACCTCAACATTGAAAATCAACAACAACCTCAACGTTGAAAAACACCAACAAATTCAACAACAACCTCAACATTGAAAAACACCAGCAAATTCAACAACAACCTCAACATTTAAAAACACCAACAAATTCAACAACAACCTCAACATTGAAAAACAACAACAATCTCAACATTGAAAAACACCAACAAATTCAACAACAACCTCAACATTGAAAAACACCAGCAAATTCAACAACAATCTCAACATTTAAAAACACCAACAAATTCAACAACAACCTCAACATTGAAAAACAACAACAATCTCAACATTGAAAAACACCAACAAATTCAACAACAACCTCAACATTGAAAAACAACAACAACCTCATCATTGAAAAACACCAACAAATTCAACAACATCCTCGACATTGAAAAACACCCTCAAATTCAAAATCAACCTCAACATTGAACAACACCAACAACCTCAAAATTGAAAAAACACCAACAAATTCAACAACAACCTCAACATTTAAAAACAACAACAACTTCAACATTAAAAAACACCAACAAATTCAACAACAACCTCAACATTGAAAAACAACAACAACCTCAACATTGAAAAACACCAACAAATTCAACAACAATCTCAACATTGAAAAGCACCAACAAATTCAACAACAACCTCAACATTGAAAAACAACAACAACCTCAACATTGAAAAACACCAACAAATTCAACAACAACCTCAACATTGAAAAACAACAACAACCTCAACATTGAAAAACACCAACAAATTCAACAACAACCTCAACATTGAAAAACAACAACAAACTCAACATTGAAAAACACCAACAAATTCAACAACAACCTCAACATTGAAAAACAACAACAATCTCAACATTGAAAAACACCTTCAAATTCAACAACAACCTCAACATTGAAAAACAACAACAACCTAAACATTGAAAAACACCAACAAATTCAACAACAACCTCAACATTGAAAAACAACAACAACCTCAACATTGAAAAACACCAACAAATTCAACAACAACCTCAACATTGAAAAACAACAACAACCTCAACATTGAAAAACACCAACAAATTCAACAACAACTTCAACATTGAAAAACACCAACAAATTCAACAACAACCTCGAAATTAAAAAGAACCAACAAATACAACAACAACCTCAACATTGAAAATCAACAACAACCTCAACGTTGAAAAACACCAACAAATTCAACAACAACCTCAACATTGAAAAACACCAGCAAATACAACAACAACCTCAACATTTAAAAACACCAACAAATTCAACAACAACCTCAACATTGAAAAACAACAACAATCTCAACATTGAAAAACACCAACAAATTCAACAACAACCTCAACATTGAAAAACAACAACAACCTCAACATTGAAAAACAGCAACAAATTCAGCAGCAACCTCGACATTGAAAAAACCCTCAAATTCAAAATCAACCTCAACATTGAAAAACACCAACAACCTCAAAATTGAAAAAACACCAACAAATTCAACAACAACCTCAACTTTTAAAAACAACAACAACCTCAACATTGAAAAACACCAACAAATTCAACAATAACCTCAACATTGAAAAACACCATAAATTCAACAACAACCTCAACATTGAGAAACCCCAACAAACTCAACAACAACCTCAACATTGAAAAACACCAACAAATTCAACAGAACCTCAACATTGAAAAACACCAACAAATTCAACAACAACCTCAACATTGAAAAACACCAACAAATTCAACAACAACCTCAACATTGAAAAACAACAACAACCTAAACATTGAAAAACACCAACAAATTCAACAACAACCTCAACATTGAAAAACAACAACAACCTCAACATTGAAAAAGACCAACAAATTCAACAACAACCTCAACATTGAAAAACAACAACAACCTCAACATTGAAAAATACCAACAAATTCAACAACAACCTCAGCATTGAAAAACAACAACAACCTCAACATTAAAAAACAGCAACAAATTCAACAACAACCTCAACATTGAAAAACAACAACAACCTCAACATTGAAAAACACCAACAAATTCAACAACAACTTCTACATTGAAAAACGCCAACAAATTCAACAACAACCTCGAAATTGAAAAACACCAACAACCTCAACATTGAAAAACAACAACAACCTCAACATTGAAAAACACCAACAAATTCAACAACAACCTCAACATTGAAAAACAACAACAACCTCAACATTGGAAAATACCATCAAATTCAACAACAACCTCAGCATTGAAAAACAACAACAACCTCAACATTGAAAAACACCAACAAATTCAACAACAACCTCAACATTGAAAAACAACAACAACCTCAACATTGAAAAACACCAACAAATTCAACAACAACCTCAACATTGAAAAACAACAACAATCTCAACATTGAAAAACACCTTCAAATTCAACAACAACCTCAACATTGAAAAACAACAACAACCTAAACATTGAAAAACACCAACAAATTCAACAACAACCTCAACATTGAAAAACAACAACAACCTCAACATTGAAAAACACCAACAAATTCAACAACAACCTCAACATTGAAAAACAACAACAACCTCAACATTGAAAAACACCAACAAATTCAACAACAACTTCAACATTGAAAAACACCAACAAATTCAACAACAACCTCGAAATTAAAAAGAACCAACAAATACAACAACAACCTCAACATTGAAAATCAACAACAACCTCAACGTTGAAAAACACCAACAAATTCAACAACAACCTCAACATTGAAAAACACCAGCAAATACAACAACAACCTCAACATTTAAAAACACCAACAAATTCAACAACAACCTCAACATTGAAAAACAACAACAATCTCAACATTGAAAAACACCAACAAATTCAACAACAACCTCAACATTGAAAAACAACAACAACCTCAACATTGAAAAACACCAACAAATTCAGCAGCAACCTCGACATTGAAAAAACCCTCAAATTCAAAATCAACCTCAACATTGAAAAACACCAACAACCTCAAAATTGAAAAAACACCAACAAATTCAACAACAACCTCAACTTTTAAAAACAACAACAACCTCAACATTGAAAAACACCAACAAATTCAACAACAACCTCAACATTGAAAAACACCAACAAATTCAACAACAACCTCAACATTGAGAAACCCCAACAAACTCAACAACAACCTCAACATTGAAAAACACCAACAAATTCAACAGAACCTCAACATTGAAAAACACCAACAAATTCAACAACAACCTCAACATTGAAAAACACCAACAAATTCAACAACAACCTCAACATTGAAAAACAACAACAACCTAAACATTGAAAAACACCAACAAATTCAACAACAACCTCAACATTGAAAAACAACAACAACCTCAACATTGAAAAAGACCAACAAATTCAACAACAACCTCAACATTGAAAAACAACAACAACCTCAACATTGAAAAATACCAACAAATTCAACAACAACCTCAGCATTGAAAAACAACAACAACCTCAACATTAAAAAACAGCAACAAATTCAACAACAACCTCAACATTGAAAAACAACAACAACCTCAACATTGAAAAACACCAACAAATTCAACAACAACCTCAACATTGAAAAACAACAACAACCTCAACATTGGAAAATACCAACAAATTCAACAACAACCTCAGCATTGAAAAACAACAACAACCTCAACATTGAAAAACACCAACAAATTCAACAACAACCTCAACATTGAAAAACAACAACAACCTCAACATTGAAAAACACCAACAAATTCAACAACAACTTCAACATTGAAAAACGCCAACAAATTCAACAACAACCTCGAAATTGAAAAACACCAACAAATACAACAACAACCTCAACATTGAAAAACAACAACAACCTCAACATTGAAAAACACCAACAAATTCAACAACAACCTCAACATTGAAAAACAACAACAACCTCAACATTTAGAAACACCAACAAATTTAACAACAACCTCAACATTGAAAAACAACAACAATCTCAATATTGAAAAACACCAACAAATTCAACAACAACCTCAACATTGAAAAACAACAACAACCTCATCATTGAAAAACACCAACAAATTCAACAACATCCTCGACATTGAAAAACACCCTCAAATTCAAAATCAACCTCAACATTGAACAACACCAACAACCTCAAAATTGAAAAAACATCAACAAATTCAACAACAACTTCAACATTGAAAAACAACAACAACCTCAACATTGAAAAACACCAACAAATTCAACAACAATCTCAACATTGAAAAGCACCAACAAATTCAACAACAACCTCAACATTGAAAAACAACAACAACCTCAACAATTGAAAAACACCAACAAATTCAACAACAACCTCAACATTGAAAAACAACAACAACCTCAACATTGAAAAACACCAACAAATTCAACAACAACCTCAACATTGAAAAACAACAACAAACTCAACATTGAAAAACACCAACAAATTCAACAACAACCTCAACATTGAAAAACAACAACAACCTCAACATTGAAAAACACCTTCAAATTCAACAACAACCTCAACATTGAAAAACACCAACAAATTCAGCAACAAACTCAACATTGGAAAACAACAACAACCTAAACATTGAAAAACACCAACAAATTCAACAACAACCTCAACATTGAAAAACAACAACAACCTCAACATTGAAAAACACCAACAAATTCAACAACAACCTCAACATTGAAAAACAACAACAACCTCAACATTAAAAAACAGCAACAAATTCAACAACAACCTCAACATTGAAAAACAACAACAACCTCAACATTGAAAAACACCAACAAATTCAACAACAACTTCAACATTGAAAAACGCCAACAAATTCAACAACAACCTCGAAATTGAAAAACACCAACAACATCAACATTGAAAAACAACAACAACCTCAACATTGAAAAACACCAACAAATTCAACAACAACCTCAACATTGAAAAGCAACAACAACCTCAACATTGGAAAATACCAACAAATTCAACAACAACCTCAGCATTGAAAAACAACAACAACCTCAACATTGAAAAACACCAACAAATTCAACAACAACCTCAACATTGAAAAACAACAACCTCAACATTGAAAAACACCAACAAATTCAACAACAACTTCAACATTGAAAAACGCCAACAAATTCAACAACAACCTCGAAATTGAAAAACACCAACAAATACAACAACAACCTCAACATTGAAAAACAACAACAACCTCAACATTGAAAAACACCAACAAATTCAACAACAACCTCAACATTGAAAAACAACAACAACCTCAACATTTAGAAACACCAACAAATTTAACAACAACCTCAACATTGAAAAACAACAACAATCTCAATATTGAAAAACACCAACAAATTCAACAACAACCTCAACATTGAAAAACAACAACAACCTCATCATTGAAAAACACCAACAAATTCAACAACATCCTCGACATTGAAAAACACCCTCAAATTCAAAATCAACCTCAACATTGAACAACACCAACAACCTCAAAATTGAAAAAACATCAACAAATTCAACAACAACCTCAACATTGAAAAACAACAACAACCTCAACATTGAAAAACACCAACAAATTCAACAACAATCTCAACATTGAAAAGCACCAACAAATTCAACAGCAACCTCAACATTGAAAAACAACAACAACCTCAACATTTGAAAAACACCAACAAATTCAACAACAACCTCAACATTGAAAAACAACAACAACCTCAACATTGAAAAACACCAACAAATTCAACAACAACCTCAACATTGAAAAACAACAACAAACTCAACATTGAAAAACACCAACAAATTCAACAACAAACTCAACATTGAAAAACAACAACAACCTCAACATTGAAAAACACCTTCAAATTCAACAACAACCTCAACATTGAAAAACACCAACAAATTCAGCAACAAACTCAACATTGGAAAACAACAACAACCTAAACATTGAAAAACACCAACAAATTCAACAACAACCTCAACATTGAAAAACAACAACAACCTCAACATTGAAAAACACCAACAAATTCAACAACAACCTCAACATTGAAAAACAACAACAACCTCAACATTGAAAAACACCAACAAATTCAACAACAACCTCAACATTTAAAAACAACAACAACCTCAACATTGAAAAACACCAACAAATTCAACAACAACTTCAACATTGAAAAACACCAACAAATTCAACAACAACCTCGAAATTAAAAAGAACCAACAAATACAACAACAACCTCAACATTGAAAATCAACAACAACCTCAACGTTGAAAAACACCAACAAATTCAACAACAACCTCAACATTGAAAAACACCAGCAAATTCAACAACAACCTCAACATTTAAAAACACCAACAAATTCAACAACAACCTCAACATTGAAAAACAACAACAATCTCAACATTGAAAAACACCAACAAATTCAACAACAACCTCAACATTGAAAAACACCAACAACCTCAACATTGAAAAACACCAACAAATTCAGCAGCAACCTCGACATTGAAAAAACCATCAAATTCAAAATCAACCTCAACATTGAAAAACACCAACAACCTCAAAATTGAAAAAACACCAACAAATTCAACAACAACCTCAACTTTTAAAAACAACAAGAACCTCAACATTGAAAAACACCAACAAATTCAACAACAACCTCAACATTGAAAAACACCAACAAATTCAACAACAACCTCAACATTGAAAAACCCCAACAAACTCAACAACAACCTCAACATTGAAAAATAACAACAACCTCAACATTGAAAAACACCAACAAATTCAACAGAACCTCAACATTGAAAAACACCAACAAATTCAACAACAACCTCAACATTGAAAAACACCAACAAATTCAACAACAACCTCAACATTGAAAAACAACAACAACCTAAACATTGAAAAACACCAACAAATTCAACAACAACCTCAACATTGAAAAACAACAACAACCTCAACATTGAAAAAGACCAACAAATTCAACAACAACCGCAACATTGAAAAACAACAACAACCTCAACATTGAAAAATACCAACAAATTCAACAACAACCTCAGCATTGAAAAACAACAACAACCTCAACATTAAAAAACAGCAACAAATTCAACAACAACCTCAACATTGAAAAACAACAACAACCTCAACATTGAAAAACACCAACAAATTCAACAACAACTTCAACATTGAAAAACGCCAACAAATTCAACAACAACCTCGAAATTGAAAAACACCAACAAATACAACAACAACCTCAACATTGGAAAACAACAACAACCTCAACATTGAAAAACACCAACAAATTCAACAACAACCTCAACATTGAAAAACAACAACAACCTCAACTTTGCAAAACACCAGCAAATTCAACAACAACCTCAACATTTAAAAACACCAACAAATTTAACAACAACCTCAACATTGAAAAACAACAACAATCTCAATATTGAAAAACACCAACAAATTCAACAACAACCTCAACATTGAAAAACAACAACAACCTCATCATTGAAAAACACCAACAAATTCAACAACATCCTCGACATTGAAAAACACCCTCAAATTCAAAATCAACCTCAACATTGAACAACACAAACAACCTCAAAATTGAAAAAAACCCCAACAAATTCAACAACAACCTCAACATTTAAAAACAACAACAACTTCAACATTAAAAAACACCAACAAATTCAACAACAACCTCAACATTGAAAAACAACAACAACCTCAACATTGAAAAACACCAACAAATTCAACAACAATCTCAACATTGAAAAGCACCAACAAATTCAACAACAACCTGAACATTGAAAAACAACAACAACCTCAACATTGCAAAACACCAACAAATTCAACAACAACCTCAGCATTGAAAAACAACAACAACCTCAACATTGAAAAACACCAACAAATTCAACAACAACCTCAACATTGAAAAACAACAACAACCTCAACATTGAAAAACACCAACAAATTCAACAACAACCTCAACATTGAAAAACACCAACAAATTCAACAACAACCTCAACATTGAAAAACAACAACAACCTAAACATTGAAAAACTCCAACAAATTCAACAACAACCTCAACATTGAAAAACAACAACAACCTCAACATTAAAAAACACCAACAAATTCAACAACAACCTCAACATTGAAAAACACCAACAAATTCAACAACAACCTCAGCATTGAAAAACAACAACAACCTCAACATTGAAAAACACCAACAAATTCAACAACAACCTCAACATTGAAAAACAACAACAACCTCAACATTGAAAAACACCAACAAATTCAACAACAACTTCAACATTGAAAAACACCAACAAATTCAACAACAACCTCGAAATTAAAAAGCACCAAGAAATACAACAACAACCTCAACATTGAAAATCAACAACAACCTCAACGTTGAAAAACACCAACAAATTCAACAACAACCTCAACATTGAAAAACACCAACAAATTCAACAACAATCTCAACATTGAAAAGCACCAACAAATTCAACACAACCTCAACATTGAAAAACAACAACCTCAACATTGAAAAACACCAACAAATTCAACAACAACCTCAACATTGAAAAACAACAACAACCTCAACATTGAAAAACACCAACAAATTCAACAACAACCTCAACATTGAAAAACAACAACAAACACAACATTGAAAAACACCAACAAATTCAACAACAACCTCAACATTGAAAAACACCAACAAATTCAACAACAACCTCAACATTGAAAAACAACAACAACCTAAACATTGAAAAACACCAACAAATTCAACAACAACCTCAACATTGAAAAACAACAACAACCTCAACATTGAAAAACACCAACAAATTCAACAACAAACTCAACATTGAAAAACACCAACAAATTCAACAACAACCTCAGCATTGAAAAACAACAACAACCTCAACATTGAAAAACACCAACAAATTCAACAACAACCTCAACATTGAAAAACAACAACAACCTCAACATTGAAAAACACCAACAAATTCAACAACAACTTCAACATTGAAAAACACCAACAAATTCAACAACAACCTCGAAATTAAAAAGCACCAAGAAATACAACAACAACCTCAACATTGAAAATCAACAACAACCTCAACGTTGAAAAACACCAACAAATTCAACAACAACCTCAACATTGAAAAACACCAGCAAATTCAACAACAACCTCAACATTTAAAAACACCAACAAATTCAACAACAACCTCAACATTGAAAAACAACAACAATCTCAACATTGAAAAACACCAACAAATTCAACAACAACCTCAACATTGAAAAACACCAGCAAATTCAACAACAATCTCAACATTTAAAAACACCAACAAATTCAACAACAACCTCAACATTGAAAAACAACAACAATCTCAACATTGAAAAACACCAACAAATTCAACCACAACCTCAACATTGAAAAACAACAAAAACCTCATCATTGAAAAACACCAACAAATTCAACAACATCCTCGACATTGAAAAACACCCTCAAATTCAAAATCAACCTCAACATTGAACAACACCAACAACCTCAAAATTGAAAAAACACCAACAAATTCAACAACAACCTCAACATTTAAAAACAACAACTTCAACATTAAAAAACACCAACAAATTCAACAACAACCTCAACATTGAAAAACAACAACAACCTCAACATTGAAAAACACCAACAAATTCAACAACAATCTCAACATTGAAAAGCACCAACAAATTCAACAACAACCTCAACATTGAAAAACAACAACAACCTCAACATTGAAAACACCAACAAATTCAACAACAACCTCAACATTGAAAAACAACAACAACCTCAACATTGAAAAACACCAACAAATTCAACAACAACCTCAACATTGAAAAACAACAACAAACTCAACATTGAAAAACACCAACAAATTCAACAACAACCTCAACATTGAAAAACAACAACAATCTCAACATTGAAAAAAAACCTTCAAATTCAACAACAACCTCAACATTGAAAAACAACAACAACCTAAACATTGAAAAACACCAACAAATTCAACAACAACCTCAACATTGAAAAACAACAACAACCTCAACATTGAAAAACACCAACAAATTCAACAACAACCTCAACATTGAAAAACAACAACAACCTCAACATTGAAAAACACCAACAAATTCAACAACAACTTCAACATTGAAAAACACCAACAAATTCAACAACAACCTCGAAATTAAAAAGAACCAACAAATACAACAACAACCTCAACATTGAAAATCAACAACAACCTCAACGTTGAAAAACACCAACAAATTCAACAACAACCTCAACATTGAAAAACACCAGCAAATACAACAACAACCTCAACATTTAAAAACACCAACAAATTCAACAACAACCTCAACATTGAAAAACAACAACAAACTCAACATTGAAAAACACCAACAAATTCAACAACAACCTCAACATTGAAAAACAACAACAATCTCAACATTGAAAAAAAACCTTCAAATTCAACAACAACCTCAACATTGAAAAACAACAACAACCTAAACATTGAAAAACACCAACAAATTCAACAACAACCTCAACATTGAAAAACAACAACAACCTCAACATTGAAAAACACCAACAAATTCAACAACAACCTCAACATTGAAAAACAACAACAACCTCAACATTGAAAAACACCAACAAATTCAACAACAACTTCAACATTGAAAAACACCAACAAATTCAACAACAACCTCGAAATTAAAAAGAACCAACAAATACAACAACAACCTCAACATTGAAAATCAACAACAACCTCAACGTTGAAAAACACCAACAAATTCAACAACAACCTCAACATTGAAAAACACCAGCAAATACAACAACAACCTCAACATTTAAAAACACCAACAAATTCAACAACAACCTCAACATTGAAAAACAACAACAATCTCAACATTGAAAAACACCAACAAATTCAACAACAACCTCAACATTGAAAAACAACAACAACCTCAACATTGAAAAACACCAACAAATTCAGCAGCAACCTCGACATTGAAAAAACCCTCAAATTCAAAATCAACCTCAACATTGAAAAACACCAACAACCTCAAAATTGAAAAAACACCAACAAATTCAACAACAACCTCAACTTTTAAAAACAACAACAACCTCAACATTGAAAAACACCAACAAATTCAACAACAACCTCAACATTGAAAAACACCAACAAATTCAACAACAACCTCAACATTGAGAAACCCCAACAAACTCAACAACAACCTCAACATTGAAAAACACCAACAAATTCAACAGAACCTCAACATTGAAAAACACCAACAAATTCAACAACAACCTCAACATTGAAAAACACCAACAAATTCAACAACAACCTCAACATTGAAAAACAACAACAACCTAAACATTGAAAAACACCAACAAATTCAACAACAACCTCAACATTGAAAAACAACAACAACCTCAACATTGAAAAAGACCAACAAATTCAGCAGCAACCTCGACATTGAAAAAACCCTCAAATTCAAAATCAACCTCAACATTGAAAAACACCAACAACCTCAAAATTGAAAAAACACCAACAAATTCAACAACAACCTCAACTTTTAAAAACAACAACAACCTCAACATTGAAAAATACCAACAAATTCAACAACAACCTCAGCATTGAAAAACAACAACAACCTCAACATTAAAAAACAGCAACAAATTCAACAACAACCTCAACATTGAAAAACAACAACAACCTCAACATTGAAAAACACCAACAAATTCAACAACAACTTCAACATTGAAAAACGCCAACAAATTCAACAACAACCTCGAAATTGAAAAACACCAACAACCTCAACATTGAAAAACAACAACAACCTCAACATTGAAAAACACCAACAAATTCAACAACAACCTCAACATTGAAAAACAACAACAACCTCAACATTGCAAAACACCAGCAAATTCAACAACAACCTCAACATTTAAAAACACCAACAAATTTAAAAACAACCTCAACATTGAAAAACAACAACAATCTCAATATTGAAAAACACCAACAAATTCAACAACAACCTCAACATTGAAAAACAACAACAACCTCATCATTGAAAAACACCAACAAATTCAACAACATCCTCGACATTGAAAAACACCCTCAAATTCAAAATCAACCTCAACATTGAACAACACAAACAACCTCAAAATTGAAAAAAACACCAACAAATTCAACAACAACCTCAACATTTAAAAACAACAACAACTTCAACATTAAAAAACACCAACAAATTCAACAACAACCTCAACATTGAAAAACAACAACAACCTCAACATTGAAAAACACCAACAAATTCAACAACAATCTCAACATTGAAAAGCACCAACAAATTCAACAACAACCTGAACATTGAAAAACAACAACAACCTCAACATTGCAAAACACCAACAAATTCAACAACAACCTCAGCATTGAAAAACAACAACAACCTCAACATTGAAAAACACCAACAAATTCAACAACAACCTCAACATTGAAAAACAACAACAACCTCAACATTGAAAAACACCAACAAATTCAACAACAACCTCAACATTGAAAAACACCAACAAATTCAACAACAACCTCAACATTGAAAAACAACAACAACCTAAACATTGAAAAACACCAACAAATTCAACAACAACCTCAACATTGAAAAACAACAACAACCTCAACATTGAAAAACACCAACAAATTCAACAACAACCTCAACATTGAAAAACACCAACAAATTCAACAACAACCTCAGCATTGAAAAACAACAACAACCTCAACATTGAAAAACACCAACAAATTCAACAACAACCTCAACATTGAAAAACAACAACAACCTCAACATTGAAAAACACCAACAAATTCAACAACAACCTCAACATTGAAAAACAACAACAACCTCAACATTGAAAAATACCAACAAATTCAACAACAACCTCAGCATTGAAAAACAACAACAACCTCAACATTGAAAAACACCAACAAATTCAACAACAACCTCAACATTGAAAAACAACAACAACCTCAACATTGAAAAACACCAACAAATTCAACAACAACTTCAACATTGAAAAACGCCAACAAATTCAACAACAACCTCGAAATTGAAAAACACCAACAAATACAACAACAACCTCAACATTGAAAAACAACAACAACCTCAACATTGAAAAACACCAACAAATTCAACAACAACCTCAACATTGAAAAACAACAACAACCTCAACATTTAGAAACACCAACAAATTTAACAACAACCTCAACATTGAAAAACAACAACAATCTCAATATTGAAAAACACCAACAAATTCAACAACAACCTCAACATTGAAAAACAACAACAACCTCATCATTGAAAAACACCAACAGATTCAACAACATCCTCGACATTGAAAAACACCCTCAGATTCAAAATCAACCTCAACATTGAACAACACCAACAACCTCAAAATTGAAAAAACATCAACAAATTCAACAACAACCTCAACATTTAAAAACAACAACAACTTCAACATTAAAAAACACCAACAAATTCAACAACAACCTCAACATTGAAAAACAACAACAACCTCAACATTGAAAAACACCAACAAATTCAACAACAATCTCAACATTGAAAAGCACCAACAAATTCAACAACAACCTCAACATTGAAAAACAACAACAACCTCAACAATTGAAAAACACCAACAAATTCAACAACAACCTCAACATTGAAAAACAACAACAACCTCAACATTGAAAAACACCAACAAATTCAACAACAACCTCAACATTGAAAAACAACAACAAACTCAACATTGAAAAACACCAACAAATTCAACAACAACCTCAACATTGAAAAACAACAACAACCTCAACATTGAAAAACACCTTCAAATTCAACAACAACCTCAACATTGAAAAACACCAACAAATTCAGCAACAAACTCAACATTGGAAAACAACAACAACCTAAACATTGAAAAACACCAACAAATTCAACAACAACCTCAACATTGAAAAACAACAACAACCTCAACATTGAAAAACACCAACAAATTCAACAACAACCTCAACATTGAAAAACAACAACAACCTCAACATTGAAAAACACCAACAAATTCAACAACAACCTCAACATTTAAAAACAACAACAACCTCAACATTGAAAAACACCAACAAATTCAACAAGAACTTCAACATTGAAAAACACCAACAAATTCAACAACAACCTCGAAATTAAAAAGAACCAACAAATACAACAACAACCTCAACATTGAAAATCAACAACAACCTCAACGTTGAAAAACACCAACAAATTCAACAACAACCTCAACATTGAAAAACACCAGCAAATTCAACAACAACCTCAACATTTAAAAACACCAACAAATTCAACAACAACCTCAACATTGAAAAACAACAACAATCTCAACATTGAAAAACACCAACAAATTCAACAACAACCTCAACATTGAAAAACAACAACAACCTCAACATTGAAAAACACCAACAAATTCAGCAGCAACCTCGACATTGAAAAAACCCTCAAATTCAAAATCAACCTCAACATTGAAAAACACCAACAACCTCAAAATTGAAAAAACACCAACAAATTCAACAACAACCTCAACTTTTAAAAACAACAACAACCTCAACATTGAAAAACACCAACAAATTCAACAACAACCTCAACATTGAAAAACACCAACAAATTCAACAACAACCTCAACATTGAAAAACCCCAACAAACTCAACAACAACCTCAACATTGAAAAATAACAACAACCTCAACATTGAAAAACACCAACAAATTCAACAGAACCTCAACATTGAAAAACACCAACAAATTCAACAACAACCTCAACATTGAAAAACACCAACAAATTCAACAACAACCTCAACATTGAAAAACAACAACAACCTAAACATTGAAAAACACCAACAAATTCAACAACAACCTCAACATTGAAAAACAACAACAACCTCAACATTGAAAAAGACCAACAAATTCAACAACAACCTCAACATTGAAAAACAACAACAACCTCAACATTGAAAAATACCAACAAATTCAACAACAACCTCAGCATTGAAAAACAACAACAACCTCAACATTAAAAAACAGCAACAAATTCAACAACAACCTCAACATTGAAAAACAACAACAACCTCAACATTGAAAAACACCAACAAATTCAACAACAACTTCAACATTGAAAAACGCCAACAAATTCAACAACAACCTCGAAATTGAAAAACACCAACAAATACAACAACAACCTCAACATTGGAAAACAACAACAACCTCAACATTGAAAAACACCAACAAATTCAACAACAACCTCAACATTGAAAAACAACAACAACCTCAACTTTGCAAAACACCAGCAAATTCAACAACAACCTCAACATTTAAAAACACCAACAAATTTAACAACAACCTCAACATTGAAAAACAACAACAATCTCAATATTGAAAAACACCAACAAATTCAACAACAACCTCAGCATTGAAAAACAACAACAACCTCAACATTGAAAAACACCAACAAATTCGACAACAACCTCAACATTGAAAAACAACAACAACCTCATCATTGAAAAACACCAACAGATTCAACAACATCCTCGACATTGAAAAACACCCTCAGATTCAAAATCAACCTCAACATTGAACAACACCAACAACCTCAAAATTGAAAAAACATCAACAAATTCAACAACAACCTCAACATTTAAAAACAACAACAACTTCAACATTAAAAAACACCAACAAATTCAACAACAACCTCAACATTGAAAAACAACAACAACCTCAACATTGAAAAACACCAACAAATTCAACAACAATCTCAACATTGAAAAGCACCAACAAATTCAACAACAACCTCAACATTGAAAAACAACAACAACCTCAACAATTGAAAAACACCAACAAATTCAACAACAACCTCAACATTGAAAAACAACAACAACCTCAACATTGAAAAACACCAACAAATTCAACAACAACCTCAACATTGAAAAACAACAACAAACTCAACATTGAAAAACACCAACAAATTCAACAACAACCTCAACATTGAAAAACAACAACAACCTCAACATTGAAAAACACCTTCAAATTCAACAACAACCTCAACATTGAAAAACACCAACAAATTCAGCAACAAACTCAACATTGGAAAACAACAACAACCTAAACATTGAAAAACACCAACAAATTCAACAACAACCTCAACATTGAAAAACAACAACAACCTCAACATTGAAAAACACCAACAAATTCAACAACAACCTCAACATTGAAAAACAAAAACAACCTCAACATTGAAAAACACCAACAAATTCAACAACAACCTCAACATTTAAAAACAACAACAACCTCAACATTGAAAAACACCAACAAATTCAACAACAACTTCAACATTGAAAAACACCAACAAATTCAACAACAACCTCGAAATTAAAAAGAACCAACAAATACAACAACAACCTCAACATTGAAAATCAACAACAACCTCAACGTTGAAAAACACCAACAAATTCAACAACAACCTCAACATTGAAAAACACCAGCAAATTCAACAACAACCTCAACATTTAAAAACACCAACAAATTCAACAACAACCTCAACATTGAAAAACAACAACAATCTCAACATTGAAAAACACCAACAAATTCAACAACAACCTCAACATTGAAAAACAACAACAACCTCAACATTGAAAAACACCAACAAGTTCAGCAGCAACCTCGACATTGAAAAAATCCTCAAATTCAAAATCAACCTCAACATTGAAAAACACCAACAACCTCAAAATTGAAAAAACACCAACAAATTCAACAACAACCTCAACTTTTAAAAACAACAACAACCTCAACATTGAAAAACACCAACAAATTCAACAACAACCTCAACATTGAAAAACACCAACAAATTCAACAACAACCTCAACATTGAAAAACCCCAACAAACTCAACAACAACCTCAACATTGAAAAATAACAACAACCTCAACATTGAAAAACACCAACAAATTCAACAGAACCTCAACATTGAAAAACACCAACAAATTCAACAACAACCTCAACATTGAAAAACACCAACAAATTCAACAACAACCTCAACATTGAAAAACAACAACAACCTAAACATTGAAAAACACCAACAAATTCAACAACAACCTCAACATTGAAAAACAACAACAACCTCAACATTGAAAAAGACCAACAAATTCAACAACAACCTCAACATTGAAAAACAACAACAACCTCAACATTGAAAAATACCAACAAATTCAACAACAACCTCAGCATTGAAAAACAACAACAACCTCAACATTAAAAAACAGCAACAAATTCAACAACAACCTCAACATTGAAAAACAACAACAACCTCAACATTGAAAAACACCAACAAATTCAACAACAACTTCAACATTGAAAAACGCCAACAAATTCAACAACAACCTCGAAATTGAAAAACACCAACAAATACAACAACAACCTCAACATTGGAAAACAACAACAACCTCAACATTGAAAAACACCAACAAATTCAACAACAACCTCAACATTGAAAAACAACAACAACCTCAACTTTGCAAAACACCAGCAAATTCAACAACAACCTCAACATTTAAAAACACCAACAAATTTAACAACAACCTCAACATTGAAAAACAACAACAATCTCAATATTGAAAAACACCAACAAATTCAACTACAAACTCAACATTGAAAAACAACAACAACCTCATCATTGAAAAACACCAACAAATTCAACAACATCCTCGACATTGAAAAACACCCTCAAATTCAAAATCAACCTCAACATTGAACAACACAAACAACCTCAAAATTGAAAAAAACACCAACAAATTCAACAACAACCTCAACATTTAAAAACAACAACAACTTCAACATTAAAAAACACCAACAAATTCAACAACAACCTCAACATTGAAAAACAACAACAACCTCAACATTGAAAAACACCAACAAATTCAACAACAATCTCAACATTGAAAAGCACCAACAAATTCAACAACAACCTGAACATTGAAAAACAACAACAACCTCAACATTGCAAAACACCAACAAATTCAACAACAACCTCAGCATTGAAAAACAACAACAACCTCAACATTGAAAAACACCAACAAATTCAACAACAACCTCAACATTGAAAAACAACAACAACCTCAACATTGAAAAACACCAACAAATTCAACAACAACCTCAACATTGAAAAACACCAACAAATTCAACAACAACCTCAACATTGAAAAACAACAACAACCTAAACATTGAAAAACACCAACAAATTCAACAACAACCTCAACATTGAAAAACAACAACAACCTCAACATTGAAAAACACCAACAAATTCAACAACAACCTCAACATTGAAAAACACCAACAAATTCAACAACAACCTCAGCATTGAAAAACAACAACAACCTCAACATTGAAAAACACCAACAAATTCAACAACAACCTCAACATTGAAAAACAACAACAACCTCAACATTGAAAAACACCAACAAATTCAACAACAACTTCAACATTGAAAAACACCAACAAATTCAACAACAACCTCGAAATTAAAAAGCACCAAGAAATACAACAACAACCTCAACATTGAAAATCAACAACAACCTCAACGTTGAAAAACACCAACAAATTCAACAACAACCTCAACATTGAAAAACACCAACAAATTCAACAACAATCTCAACATTGAAAAGCACCAACAAATTCAACACAACCTCAACATTGAAAAACAACAACAACCTCAACATTGAAAAACACCAACAAATTCAACAACAACCTCAACATTGAAAAACAACAACAACCTCAACATTGAAAAACACCAACAAATTCAACAACAACCTCAACATTGAAAAACAACAACAAACACAACATTGAAGAACACCAACAAATTCAACAACAACCTCAACATTGAAAAACACCAACAAATTCAACAACAACCTCAACATTGAAAAACAACAACAACCTAAACATTGAAAAACACCAACAAATTCAACAACAACCTCAACATTGAAAAACAACAACAACCTCAACATTGAAAAACACCAACAAATTCAACAACAAACTCAACATTCAAAAACACCAACAAATTCAACAACAACCTCAGCATTGAAAAACAACAACAACCTCAACATTGAAAAACACCAACAAATTCAACAACAACCTCAACATTGAAAAACAACAACAACCTCAACATTGAAAAACACCAACAAATTCAACAACAACTTCAACATTGAAAAACACCAACAAATTCAACAACAACCTCGAAATTAAAAAGCACCAACAAATACAACAACAACCTCAACATTGAAAATCAACAACAACCTCAACGTTGAAAAACACCAACAAATTCAACAACAACCTCAACATTGAAAAACACCAGCAAATTCAACAACAACCTCAACATTTAAAAACACCAACAAATTCAACAACAACCTCAACATTGAAAAACAACAACAATCTCAACATTGAAAAACACCAACAAATTCAACAACAACCTCAACGTTGAAAAACACCAGCAAATTCAACAACAATCTCAACATTTAAAAACACCAACAAATTCAACAACAACCTCAACATTGAAAAACAACAACAATCTCAACATTGAAAAACACCAACAAATTCAACAACAACCTCAACATTGAAAAACAACAACAACCTCATCATTGAAAAACACCAACAAATTCAACAACATCCTCGACATTGAAAAACACCCTCAAATTCAAAATCAACCTCAACATTGAACAACACCAACAACCTCAAAATTGAAAAAACACCAACAAATTCAACAACAACCTCAACATTTAAAAACAACAACAACTTCAACATTAAAAAACACCAACAAATTCAACAACAACCTCAACATTGAAAAACAACAACAACCTCAACATTGAAAAACACCAACAAATTCAACAACAATCTCAACATTGAAAAGCACCAACAAATTCAACAACAACCTCAACATTGAAAAACAACAACAACCTCAACATTGAAAAACACCAACAAATTCAACAACAACCTCAACATTGAAAAACAACAACCTCAACATTGAAAAACACCAACAAATTCAACAACAACCTCAACATTGAAAAAGAACAACAAACTCAACATTGAAAAACACCAACAAGTTCAACAACAACCTCAACATTGAAAAACAACAACAACCTCAACATTGAAAAACACCTTCAAATTCAACAACAACCTCAACATTGAAAAACAACAACAACCTAAACATTGAAAAACACCAACAAATTCAACAACAACCTCAACATTGAAAAACAACAACAACCTCAACGTTGAAAAACACCAACAAATTCAACAACAACCTCAACATTGAAAAACACCAACAAATTCAACAACAACCTCAACATTGAAAAACAACAACAACCTAAACATTGAAAAACACCAACAAATTCAACAACAACCTCAACATTGAAAAACAACAACAACCTCAACATTGAAAAACACCAACAAATTCAACAACAAACTCAACATTGAAAAACACCAACAAATTCAACAACAACCTCAGCATTGAAAAACAACAACAACCTCAACATTGAAAAACACCAACAAATTCAACAACAACCTCAACATTGAAAAACAACAACAACCTCAACATTGAAAAACACCAACAAATTCAACAACAACTTCAACATTGAAAAACACCAACAAATTCAACAACAACCTCGAAATTAAAAAGCACCAAGAAATACAACAACAACCTCAACATTGAAAATCAACAACAACCTCAACGTTGAAAAACACCAACAAATTCAACAACAACCTCAACATTGAAAAACACCAGCAAATTCAACAACAACCTCAACATTTAAAAACACCAACAAATTCAACAACAACCTCAACATTGAAAAACAACAACAATCTCAACATTGAAAAACACCAACAAATTCAACAACAACCTCAACATTGAAAAACACCAGCAAATTCAACAACAATCTCAACATTTAAAAACACCAACAAATTCAACAACAACCTCAACATTGAAAAACAACAACAATCTCAACATTGAAAAACACCAACAAATTCAACAACAACCTCAACATTGAAAAACAACAACAACCTCATCATTGAAAAACACCAACAAATTCAACAACATCCTCGACATTGAAAAACACCCTCAAATTCAAAATCAACCTCAACATTGAACAACACCAACAACCTCAAAATTGAAAAAACACCAACAAATTCAACAACAACCTCAACATTTAAAAACAACAACAACTTCAACATTAAAAAACACCAACAAATTCAACAACAACCTCAACATTGAAAAACAACAACAACCTCAACATTGAAAAACACCAACAAATTCAACAACAATCTCAACATTGAAAAGCACCAACAAATTCAACAACAACCTCAACATTGAAAAACAACAACAACCTCAACATTGAAAAACACCAACAAATTCAACAACAACCTCAACATTGAAAAACAACAACAACCTCAACATTGAAAAACACCAACAAATTCAACAACAACCTCAACATTGAAAAACAACAACAAACTCAACATTGAAAAACACCAACAAATTCAACAACAACCTCAACATTGAAAAACAACAACAACCTCAACATTGAAAAACACCTTCAAATTCAACAACAACCTCAACATTGAAAAACAACAACAACCTAAACATTGAAAAACACCAACAAATTCAACAACAACCTCAACATTGAAAAACAACAACAACCTCAACATTGAAAAACACCAACAAATTCAACAACAACCTCAACATTGAAAAACAACAACAACCTCAACATTGAAAAACACCAACAAATTCAACAACAACCTCAACATTGAAAAACAACAACAACCTCAACATTGAAAAACACCAACAAATTCAACAACAACTTCAACATTGAAAAACACCAACAAATTCAACAACAACCTCGAAATTAAAAAGAACCAACAAATACAACAACAACCTCAACATTGAAAATCAACAACAACCTCAACGTTGAAAAACACCAACAAATTCAACAACAACCTCAACATTGAAAAACACCAGCAAATTCAACAACAACCTCAACATTTAAAAACACCAACAAATTCAACAACAACCTCAACATTGAAAAACAACAACAACCTCAACATTGAAAAACACCAACAAATTCAACAACAACCTCAACATTGAAAAACAACAACAACCTCAACATTGAAAAACACCAACAAATTCAGCAGCAACCTCGACATTGAAAAAACCCTCAAATTCAAAATCAACCTCAACATTGAAAAACACCAACAACCTCAAAATTGAAAAAACACCAACAAATTCAACAACAACCTCAACTTTTAAAAACAACAACAACCTCAACATTGAAAAACACCAACAAATTCAACAACAACCTCAACATTGAAAAACACCAACAAATTCAACAACAACCTCAACATTGAAAAACCCCAACAAACTCAACAACAACCTCAACATTGAAAAATAACAACAACCTCAACATTGAAAAACACCAACAAATTCAACAGAACCTCAACATTGAAAAACACCAACAAATTCAACAACAACCTCAACATTGAAAAACACCAACAAATTCAACAAGAACCTCAACATTGAAAAACAACAACAACCTAAACATTGAAAAACACCAACAAATTCAACAACAACCTCAACATTGAAAAACAACAACAACCTCAACATTGAAAAAGACCAACAAATTCAACAACAACCTCAACATTGAAAAACAACAACAACCTCAACATTGAAAAATACCAACAAATTCAACAAACAACCTCAGCATTGAAAAACAACAACAACCTCAACATTAAAAAACAGCAACAAATTCAACAACAACCTCAACATTGAAAAACAACAACAACCTCAACATTGAAAAACACCAACAAATTCAACAACAACGTCAACATTGAAAAAAGCCAACAAATTCAACAACAACCTCGAAATT
This sequence comes from Isurus oxyrinchus, assembly GCA_026770705.1. Taxonomy (NCBI): domain Eukaryota; kingdom Metazoa; phylum Chordata; class Chondrichthyes; order Lamniformes; family Lamnidae; genus Isurus; species Isurus oxyrinchus. The sequence continues at coordinate 966,194 of JANJGN010000162.1, forward strand.
GAAAAACACCAACAACCTCAACATTGAAAAACAACAACAACCTCAACATTGAAAAACACCAACAAATTCAACAACAACCTCAACATTGAAAAACAACAACAACCTCAACATTGCAAAACACCAGCAAATGCAACAACAACCTCAACATTTAAAAACACCAACAAATTTAAAAACAACCTCAACATTGAAAAACAACAACAATCTCAATATTGAAAAACACCAACAAATTCAACAACAACCTCAACATTGAAAAACAACAACAACCTCATCATTGAAAAACACCAACAAATTCAACAACATCCTCGACATTGAAAAACACCCTCAAATTCAAAATCAACCTCAACATTGAACAACACAAACAACCTCAAAATTGAAAAAAACACCAACAAATTCAACAACAACCTCAACATTTAAAAACAACAACAACTTCAACATTAAAAAACACCAACAAATTCAACAACAACCTCAACATTGAAAAACAACAACAACCTCAACATTGAAAAACACGAACAAATTCAACAACAATCTCAACATTGAAAAGCACCAACAAATTCAACAACAACCTGAACATTGAAAAACAACAACAACCTCAACATTGCAAAACACCAACAAATTCAACAACAACCTCAGCATTGAAAAACAACAACAACCTCAACTTTGAAAAACACCAACAAATTCAACAACAACCTCAACATTGAAAAACAACAACAACCTCAACATTGAAAAGCACCAACAAATTCAACAACAACCTCAACATTGAAAAACACCAACAAATTCAACAACAACCTCAACATTGAAAAACAACAACAACCTAAACATTGAAAAACACCAACAAATTCAACAACAACCTCAACATTGAAAAACAACAACAACCTCAACATTGAAAAACACCAACAAATTCAACAACAACCTCAACATTGAAAAACACCAACAAATTCAACAACAACCTCAGCATTGAAAAACAACAACAACCGCAACATTGAAAAACACCAACAAATTCAACAACAACCTCAACATTGAAAAACAACAACAACCTCAACATTGAAAAACACCAACAAATTCAACAACAACTTCAACGTTGAAAAACACCAACAAATTCAACAACAACCTCGAAATTAAAAAGCACCAAGAAATACAACAACAACCTCAACATTGAAAATCAACAACAACCTCAACGTTGAAAAACACCAACAAATTCAACAACAACCTCAACATTGAAAAACACCAACAAATTCAACAACAATCTCAACATTGAAAAGCACCAACAAATTCAACAACAACCTCAACATTGAAAAACAACAACAACCTCAACATTGAAAAACACCAACAAATTCAACAACAACCTCAACATTGAAAAACAACAACAACCTCAACATTGAAAAACACCAACAAATTCAACAACAACCTCAACATTGAAAAACAACAACAAACTCAACATTGAAAAACACCAACAAATCCAACAACAACCTCAACATTGAAAAACAACAACAACCTCAACAGTGAAAAACACCTACAAATTCAACAGCAACCTCGACATTGAAAAACACACTCAAATTCAAAATCAACCTCAACATTGAAAAACACCAACAACCTCAAAATTGAAAAAACACCAACAAATTCAACAACAACCTCAACTTTTAAAAACAACAACAACCTCAACATTGAAAAACACCAACAAATTCAACAACAACCTCAACATTGAAAAACACCAACAAACTCAACAACAACCTCAACATTGAAAAATAACAACAACCTCAACATTGAAAAACACCAACAAATTCAACAACAACCTCAACATTGAAAAACACCAACAAATTCAACAACAAACTCAAGATTGAAAAACACCCACAAATTCAACAACCTCAACATTGAAAAACAACAACAACCTCATCATTGAAAAACACCAACAAATTCAACAACAACCTCAACATTGAAAAACACCAACAAATTCAACAACAACCTCAGCATTGAAAAAGAACCTCAACATTGAAAAACACCAACAAATTCAACAACAACCTCAACATTGAAAACAACAACAAAATCAACAAAAACTTCAACATTGAAAAACACCAACAAATTCAACAACAACCTCGAAATTGAAAAACACCAACAAACTCAACAAAAACTTCAACATTGAAAAACACCAACAAATTCAACAACAACCTCCACATTGAAAAACACCATCAAATTCAACAACAACCTTAACATTGAAAAACACCAACAACCTCAAAATTGATAAAACACCAACAAATTCAACAACAACCTCAACATTGAAAAACACCAACAAATTCAACAACAACCTCCACATTGAAAAACACCAACATATTCAACAACAACCTCAACATTGAGAAACACCAACAAACTCAACAACAACCTCAACATTGAAAAACAACAACAACCTCAACATTGAAAAAAACCAACAAATTCAACAACAACCTCAACATTGAAAAACACCAACAAATTAAACAACAAACTCAAGATTGAAAATCACCAACAAATTCAACAACAACCTCAACATTGAAAAACAACAACAAATTCAACAACAACCTCAACATTGAAAAACAACAACAACCTCAACATTGAAAAACACCAACAAATTCAACAACAACCTCAACATTGAAAAACAACACCACCCTCAACATTGAAAAACACCAACAAATTCAACAATAACCTCAACATTGAAAAACAACAACAACCTCAACATTTAAAAACACCAACAAATTCAACAACAACCTCAACATTGAAAAACAACACCACCCTCAACATTGAAAAACACCAACAAATTCAACAACAACCTCAACATTGAAAATCAACAACAACCTCAACGTTGAAAAACACCAACAAATTCAACAACAACCTCAACATTGAAAAACACCAACAAATTCAACAACAATCTCAACATTGAAAAGCACCAACAAATTTAACAACAACCTCAACATTGAAAAACAACAACAACCTCAACATTGAAAAACACCAACAAATTCAACAACAACCTCAACATTGAAAAACAACAACAACCTCAACATTGAAAAACACCAACAAATTCAACAACAACCTCAACATTGAAAAACAACAACAAACTCAACATTGAAAAACACCAACAAATTCAACAACAACCTCAACATTGAAAAACACCAACAAATTCAACAACAACCTCAACATTGAAAAACAACAACAACCTAAACATTGAAAAACACCAACAAATTCAACAACAACCTCAACATTGAAAAACAACAACAACCTCAACATTGAAAAACACCAACAAATTCAACAACAAACTCAACATTGAAAAACACCAACAAATTCAACAACAACCTCAGCATTGAAAAACAACAACAACCTCAACATTGAAAAACACCAACAAATTCAACAACAACCTCAACATTGAAAAACAACAACAACCTCAACATTGAAAAACACCAACAAATTCAACAACAACTTCAACATTGAAAAACACCAACAAATTCAACAACAACCTCGAAATTAAAAAGCACCAAGAAATACAACAACAACCTCAACATTGAAAATCAACAACAACCTCAACGTTGAAAAACACCAACAAATTCAACAACAACCTCAACATTGAAAAACACCAACAAATTCAACAACAATCTCAACATTGAAAAGCACCAACAAATTCAACAACAACCTCAACATTGAAAAACAACAACAACCTCAACATTGAAAAACACCAACAAATTCAACAACAACCTCAACATTGAAAAACAACAACAACCTCAACATTGAAAAACACCAACAAATTCAACAACAACCTCAACATTGAAAAACAACAACAAACTCAACATTGAAAAACACCAACAAATCCAACAACAACCTCAACATTGAAAAACAACAACAACCTCAACAGTGAAAAACACCTACAAATTCAACAGCAACCTCGACATTGAAAAACACACTCAAATTCAAAATCAACCTCAACATTGAAAAACACCAACAACCTCAAAATTGAAAAAACACCAACAAATTCAACAACAACCTCAACTTTTAAAAACAACAACAACCTCAACATTGAAAAACACCAACAAATTCAACAACAACCTCAACATTGAAAAACACCAACAAACTCAACAACAACCTCAACATTGAAAAATAACAACAACCTCAACATTGAAAAACACCAACAAATTCAACAACAACCTCAACATTGAAAAACACCAACAAATTCAACAACAAACTCAAGATTGAAAAACACCCACAAATTCAACAACCTCAACATTGAAAAACAACAACAACCTCATCATTGAAAAACACCAACAAATTCAACAACAACCTCAACATTGAAAAACACCAACAAATTCAACAACAACCTCAGCATTGAAAAAGAACCTCAACATTGAAAAACACCAACAAATTCAACAACAACCTCAACATTGAAAACAACAACAAAATCAACAAAAACTTCAACATTGAAAAACACCAACAAATTCAACAACAACCTCGAAATTGAAAAACACCAACAAACTCAACAAAAACTTCAACATTGAAAAACACCAACAAATTCAACAACAACCTCCACATTGAAAAACACCATCAAATTCAACAACAACCTTAACATTGAAAAACACCAACAACCTCAAAATTGATAAAACACCAACAAATTCAACAACAACCTCAACATTGAAAAACACCAACAAATTCAACAACAACCTCCACATTGAAAAACACCAACATATTCAACAACAACCTCAACATTGAGAAACACCAACAAACTCAACAACAACCTCAACATTGAAAAACAACAACAACCTCAACATTGAAAAAAACCAACAAATTCAACAACAACCTCAACATTGAAAAACACCAACAAATTAAACAACAAACTCAAGATTGAAAATCACCAACAAATTCAACAACAACCTCAACATTGAAAAACAACAACAAATTCAACAACAACCTCAACATTGAAAAACAACAACAACCTCAACATTGAAAAACACCAACAAATTCAACAACAACCTCAACATTGAAAAACAACACCACCCTCAACATTGAAAAACACCAACAAATTCAACAATAACCTCAACATTGAAAAACAACAACAACCTCAACATTTAAAAACACCAACAAATTCAACAACAACCTCAACATTGAAAAACAACACCACCCTCAACATTGAAAAACACCAACAAATTCAACAACAACCTCAACATTGAAAATCAACAACAACCTCAACGTTGAAAAACACCAACAAATTCAACAACAACCTCAACATTGAAAAACACCAACAAATTCAACAACAATCTCAACATTGAAAAGCACCAACAAATTTAACAACAACCTCAACATTGAAAAACAACAACAACCTCAACATTGAAAAACACCAACAAATTCAACAACAACCTCAACATTGAAAAACAACAACAACCTCAACATTGAAAAACACCAACAAATTCAACAACAACCTCAACATTGAAAAACAACAACAAACTCAACATTGAAAAACACCAACAAATTCAACAACAACCTCAACATTGAAAAACACCAACAAATTCAACAACAACCTCAACATTGAAAAACAACAACAACCTAAACATTGAAAAACACCAACAAATTCAACAACAACCTCAACATTGAAAAACAACAACAACCTCAACATTGAAAAACACCAACAAATTCAACAACAAACTCAACATTGAAAAACACCAACAAATTCAACAACAACCTCAGCATTGAAAAACAACAACAACCTCAACATTGAAAAACACCAACAAATTCAACAACAACCTCAACATTGAAAAACAACAACAACCTCAACATTGAAAAACACCAACAAATTCAACAACAACTTCAACATTGAAAAACACCAACAAATTCAACAACAACCTCGAAATTAAAAAGCACCAAGAAATACAACAACAACCTCAACATTGAAAATCAACAACAACCTCAACGTTGAAAAACACCAACAAATTCAACAACAACCTCAACATTGAAAAACACCAGCAAATTCAACAACAACCTCAACATTTAAAAACACCAACAAATTCAACAACAACCTCAACATTGAAAAACAACAACAATCTCAACATTGAAAAACACCAACAAATCCAACAACAACCTCAACATTGAAAAACAACAACAACCTCAACAGTGAAAAACACCTACAAATTCAACAGCAACCTCGACATTGAAAAACACACTCAAATTCAAAATCAACCTCAACATTGAAAAACACCAACAACCTCAAAATTGAAAAAACACCAACAAATTCAACAACAATCTCAACTTTTAAAAACAACAACAACCTCAACATTGAAAAACACCAACAAATTCAACAACAACCTCAACATTGAAAAACACCAACAAACTCAACAACAACCTCAACATTGAAAAATAACAACAACCTCAACATTGAAAAACACCAACAAATTCAACAACAACCTCAACATTGAAAAACACCAACAAATTCAACAACAAACTCAAGATTGAAAAACACCCACAAATTCAACAACCTCAACATTGAAAAACAACAACAACCTCATCATTGAAAAACACCAACAAATTCAACAACAACCTCAACATTGAAAAACACCAACAAATTCAACAACAACCTCAGCATTGAAAAAGAACCTCAACATTGAAAAACACCAACAAATTCAACAACAACCTCAACATTGAAAACAACAACAAAATCAACAAAAACTTCAACATTGAAAAACACCAACAAATTCAACAACAACCTCGAAATTGAAAAACACCAACAAACTCAACAAAAACTTCAACATTGAAAAACACCAACAAATTCAACAACAACCTCCACATTGAAAAACACCATCAAATTCAACAACAACCTTAACATTGAAAAACACCAACAACCTCAAAATTGATAAAACACCAACAAATTCAACAACAACCTCAACATTGAAAAACACCAACAAATTCAACAACAACCTCCACATTGAAAAACACCAACAAATTCAACAACAACCTCAACATTGAGAAACACCAACAAACTCAACAACAACCTCAACATTGAAAAACAACAACAACCTCAACATTGAAAAAAACCAACAAATTCAACAACAACCACAACATTGAAAAACACCAACAAATTAAACAACAAACTCAAGATTGAAAATCACCAACAAATTCAACAACAACCTCAACATTGAAAAACAACAACAAATTCAACAACAACCTCAACATTGAAAAACAACAACAACCTCAACATTGAAAAACACCAACAAATTCAACAACAACCTCAACATTGAAAAACAACACCACCCTCAACATTGAAAAACACCAACAAATTCAACAATAACCTCAACATTGAAAAACAACAACAACCTCAACATTTAAAAACACCAACAAATTCAACAACAACCTCAACATTGAAAAACAACACCACCCTCAACATTGAAAAACACCAACAAATTCAACAATAACCTCAACATTGAAAAACAACAACAACCTCAACATTTAAAAACACCAACAAATTCAACAACAACCTCAACATTGAAAAATACCAACAAATTCAACAACAACCTAAACATTGAAAAACACCAACAAATTCAACAACAACCTCAACATTGAAAAACAACAACAACCTCAACATTGAAAAACACCAACAAATTCAACAACAACCTCAACATTGAAAAACACCAACAAATTCAACAACAACCTCAGCATTGAAAAACAACAACAACCTCAACATTGAAAAACACCAACAAATTCAACATCAACCTCAACATTGAAAAACAACAACAAATTCAACAATAACCTCAACATTGAAAAACAACAACAACCTCAACATTTAAAAACACCAACAAATTCAACAACAACCTCAACATTGAAAAACACCAACAAATTCAACAACAACCTCAACATTGAAAAACAACAACAACCTAAACATTGAAAAACACCAACAAATTCAACAACAACCTCAACATTGAAAAACAACAACAACCTCAACATTGAAAAACACCAACAAATTCAACAACAACCTCAACATTGAAAAACACCAATAAATTCAACAACAACCTCAGCATTGAAAAACAACAACAACCTCAACATTGAAAAACACCAACAAATTCAACAACAACCTCAACATTGAAAAACAACAACAACCTCAACATTGAAAAACAGCAACAAATTCAACAACAACTTCAACATTGAAAAACACCAACAAATTCAACAACAACCTCGAAATTAAAAAGCACCAAGAAATACAACAACAACCTCAACATTGAAAATCAACAACAACCTCAACGTTGAAAAACACCAACAAATTCAACAACAACCTCAACATTGAAAAACAACAACAACCTCAACATTGAAAAACACCAACAAATTCAACAACAACTTCAACATTGAAAAACACCAACAAATTCAACAACAACCTCGAAATTAAAAAGCACCAAGAAATACAACAACAACCTCAACATTGAAAATCAACAACAACCTCAACGTTGAAAAACACCAACAAATTCAACAACAACCTCAACATTGAAAAACACCAACAAATTCAACAACAATCTCAACATTGAAAAGCACCAACAAATTCAACAACAACCTCAACATTGAAAAACAACAACAACCTCAACATTGAAAAACACCAACAAATTCAACAACAACCTCAACATTGAAAAACAACAACAACCTCAACATTGAAAAACACCAACAAATTCAACAACAACCTCAACATTGAAAAACAACAACAAACTCAACATTGAAAAACACCAACAAATTCAACAACAACCTCAACATTGAAAAACACCAACAAATTCAACAACAACCTCAACATTGAAAAACAACAACAACCTAAACATTGAAAAACACCAACAAATTCAACAACAACCTCAACATTGAAAAACAACAACAACCTAAACATTGAAAAACACCAACAAATTCAACAACAAACTCAACATTGAAAAACACCAACAAATTCAACAACAACCTCAGCATTGAAAAACAACAACAACCTCAACATTGAAAAACACCAACAAATTCAACAACAACCTCAACATTGAAAAACAACAACAACCTCAACATTGAAAAACACCAACAAATTCAACAACAACTTCAACATTGCAAAACACCAACAAATTCAACAACAACCTCGAAATTAAAAAGCACCAAGAAATACAACAACAACCTCAACATTGAAAATCAACAACAACCTCAACGTTGAAAAACACCAACAAATTCAACAACAACCTCAACATTGAAAAACACCAGCAAATTCAACAACAACCTCAACATTTAAAAACACCAACAAATTCAACAACAACCTCAACATTGAAAAACAACAACAATCTCAACATTGAAAAACACCAACAAATTCAACAACAACCTCAACATTGAAAAACAACAACAACCTCAACAGTGAAAAACACCTACAAATTCAACAGCAACCTCGACATTGAAAAACACACTCAAATTCAAAATCAACCTCAACATTGAAAAACACCAACAACCTCAAAATTGAAAAAACACCAACAAATTCAACAACAACCTCAACTTTTAAAAACAACAACAACCTCAACATTGAAAAACACCAACAAATTCAACAACAACCTCAACATTGAAAAACACCAACAAACTCAACAACAACCTCAACATTGAAAAATAACAACAACCTCAACATTGAAAAACACCAACAAATTCAACAACTACCCCAACATTGAAAAACACCAACAAATTCAACATCAAACTCAAGATTGAAAAACACCCACAAATTCAACAACCTCAACATTGAAAAACAACAACAACCTCATCATTGAAAAACACCAACAAATTCAACAACAACCTCAACATTGAAAAACACCAACAAATTCAACAACAACCTCAGCATTGAAAAAGAACTCAACATTGAAAAACACCAACAAATTCAACAACAACCTCAACATTGAAAACAACAACAAAATCAACAAAAACTTCAACATTGAAAAACACCAACAAATTCAACAACAACCTCGAAATTGAAAAACACCAACAAACTCAACAAAAACTTCAACATTGAAAAACACCAACAAATTCAACAACAACCTCCACATTGAAAAACACCATCAAATTCAACAACAACCTTAACATTGAAAAACACCAACAACCTCAAAATTGATAAAACACCAACAAATTCAACAACAACCTCAACATTGAAAAACACCAACAAATTCAACAACAACCTCCACATTGAAAAACACCAACAAATTCAACAACAACCTCAACATTGAGAAACACCAACAAACTCAACAACAACCTCAACATTGAAAAACAACAACAACCTCAACATTGAAAAAAACCAACAAATTCAACAACAACCTCAACATTGAAAAACACCAACAAATTAAACAACAAACTCAAGATTGAAAATCACCAACAAATTCAACAACAACCTCAACATTGAAAAACAACAACAAATTCAACAACAACCTCAACATTGAAAAACAACAACAACCTCAACATTGAAAAACACCAACAAATTCAACAACAACCTCAACATTGAAAAACAACACCACCCTCAACATTGAAAAACACCAACAAATTCAACAACAACCTCAACATTGAAAAATAACAACAACCTCAACATTGAAAAACACCAACAAATTCAACAACTACCCCAACATTGAAAAACACCAACAAATTCAACATCAAACTCAAGATTGAAAAACACCCACAAATTCAACAACCTCAACATTGAAAAACAACAACAACCTCATCATTGAAAAACACCAACAAATTCAACAACAACCTCAACATTGAAAAACACCAACAAATTCAACAACAACCTCAGCATTGAAAAAGAACCTCAACATTGAAAAACACCAACAAATTCAACAACAACCTCAACATTGAAAACAACAACAAAATCAACAAAAACTTCAACATTGAAAAACACCAACAAATTCAACAACAACCTCGAAATTGAAAAACACCAACAAACTCAACAAAATTTTCAACATTGAAAAACACCAACAAATTCAACAACAACCTCCACATTGAAAAACACCATCAAATTCAACAACAACCTTAACATTGAAAAACACCAACAACCTCAAAATTGATAAAACACCAACAAATTCAACAACAACCTCAACATTGAAAAACACCAACAAATTCAACAACAACCTCCACATTGAAAAACACCAACAAATTCAACAACAACCTCAACATTGAGAAACACCAACAAACTCAACAACAACCTCAACATTGAAAAACAACAACAACCTCAACATTGAAAAAAACCAACAAATTCAACAACAACCTCAACATTGAAAAACACCAAGAAATTAAACAACAAACTCAAGATTGAAAATCACCAACAAATTCAACAACAACCTCAACATTGAAAAACAACAACAAATTCAACAACAACCTCAACATTGAAAAACAACAACAACCTCAACATTGAAAAACACCAACAAATTCAACAACAACCTCAACATTGAAAAACAACACCACCCTCAACATTGAAAAACACCAACAAATTCAACAACAACCTCAACATTGAAAAACAACAACAACCTCAACAGTGAAAAACACCTACAAATTCAACAGCAACCTCGACATTGAAAAACACACTCAAATTCAAAATCAACCTCAACATTGAAAAACACCAACAACCTCAAAATTGAAAAAACACCAACAAATTCAACAACAACCTCAACTTTTAAAAACAACAACAACCTCAACATTGAAAAACACCAACAAATTCAACAACAACCTCAACATTGAAAAACACCAACAAACTCAACAACAACCTCAACATTGAAAAATAACAACAACCTCAACATTGAAAAACACCAACAAATTCAACAACTACCCCAACATTGAAAAACACCAACAAATTCAACATCAAACTCAAGATTGAAAAACACCCACAAATTCAACAACCTCAACATTGAAAAACAACAACAACCTCATCATTGAAAAACACCAACAAATTCAACAACAACCTCAACATTGAAAAACACCAACAAATTCAACAACAACCTCAGCATTGAAAAAGAACCTCAACATTGAAAAACACCAACAAATTCAACAACAACCTCAACATTGAAAAACACCAACAAATTAAACAACAAACTCAAGATTGAAAATCACCAACAAATTCAACAACAACCTCAACATTGAAAAACAACAACAAATTCAACAACAACCTCAACATTGAAAAACAACAACAACCTCAACATTGAAAAACACCAACAAATTCAACAACAACCTCAACATTGAAAAACAACACCACCCTCAACATTGAAAAACACCAACAAATTCAACAATAACCTCAACATTGAAAAACAACAACAACCTCAACATTTAAAAACACCAACAAATTCAACAACAACCTCAACATTGAAAAACAACACCACCCTCAACATTGAAAAACACCAACAAATTCAACAATAACCTCAACACTGAAAAAGAACAACAACCTCAACATTTAAAAACACCAACAAATTCAACAACAACCTCAACATTGAAAAACACCAACAAATTCAACAACAACCTAAACATTGAAAAACACCAACAAATTCAACAACAACCTCAACATTGAAAAACAACAACAACCTCAACATTGAAAAACACCAACAAATTCAACAACAACCTCAACATTGAAAAACACCAACAAATTCAACAACAACCTCAGCATTGAAAAACAACAACAACCTCAACATTGAAAAACACCAACAAATTCAACATCAACCTCAACATTGAAAAACAACAACAACCTCAACATTGAAAAACACCAACAAATTCAACAACAACCTCGAAATTGAAAAACACCAACAAATACAACAACAACCTCAACATTGAAAAACAACAAAAACCTCAACATTGAAAAACACCAACAAATTCAACAACAACCTCAACATTGAAAAACACCAACAAATTCAACAACAACCTCAACATTGAAAAACACCAACAAACTCAACAACAACCTCAACATTGAAAAATAACAACAACCTCAACATTGAAAAACACCAACAAATTCAACAACAACCTCAACATTGAAAAACACCAACAAATTCAACAACAAACTCAAGATTGAAAAACACCCACAAATTCAACAACCTCAACATTGAAAAACAACAACAACCTCATCATTGAAAAACACCAACAAATTCAACAACAACCTCAACATTGAAAAACACCAACAAATTCAACAACAACCTCAGCATTGAAAAAGAACAACAACCTCAACATTGAAAAACACCAACAAATTCAACAACAACCTCAACATTGAAAACAACAACAAAATCAACAAAAACTTCAACATTGAAAAACACCAACAAATTCAACAACAACCTCGAAATTGAAAAACACCAACAAATTCAACAAAAACTTCAACATTGAAAAACACCAACAAATTCAACAACAAACTCAAGATTGAAAAACACCCACAAATTCAACAACCTCAACATTGAAAAACAACAACAACCTCATCATTGAAAAACACCAACAAATTCAACAACAACCTCAACATTGAAAAACACCAACAAATTCAACAACAACCTCAGCATTGAAAAAGAACCTCAACATTGAAAAACACCAACAAATTCAACAACAACCTCAACATTGAAAACAACAACAAAATCAACAAAAACTTCAACATTGAAAAACACCAACAAATTCAACAACAACCTCGAAATTGAAAAACACCAACAAACTCAACAAAAACTTCAACATTGAAAAACACCAACAAATTCAACAACAACCTCCACATTGAAAAACACCATCAAATTCAACAACAACCTTAACATTGAAAAACACCAACAACCTCAAAATTGATAAAACACCAACAAATTCAACAACAACCTCAACATTGAAAAACACCAACAAATTCAACAACAACCTCCACACTGAAAAAAACCAACAAATTCAACAACAACCTCAACATTGAGAAACAACAACAAACTCAACAACAACCTCAACATTGAAAAACAACAACAACCTCAACATTGAAAAACACCAACAAATTCAACAACAACCTCAACATTGAAAAACACAAACAACCTCAACATTGAAAAACACCAACAAATTCAACAACAACCTCAACATTGAAAAACACCAACAAATTAAACAACAAACTCAAGATTGAAAATCACCAACAAATTCAACAACAACCTCAACATTGAAAAACAACAACAAATTCAACAACAACCTCAACATTGAAAAACAACAACAACCTCAACATTGAAAAACACCAACAAATTCAACAACAACCTCAACATTGAAAAACAACACCACCCTCAACATTGAAAAACACCAACAAATTCAACAATAACCTCAACATTGAAAAACAACAACAACCTCAACATTTAAAAACACCAACAAATTCAACAACAACCTCAACATTGAAAAACAACACCACCCTCAACATTGAAAAACACCAACAAATTCAACAATAACCTCAACACTGAAAAAGAACAACAACCTCAACATTTAAAAACACCAACAAATTCAACAACAACCTCAACATTGAAAAACACCAACAAATTCAACAACAACCTAAACATTGAAAAACACCAACAAATTCAACAACAACCTCAACATTGAAAAACAACAACAACCTCAACATTGAAAAACACCAACAAATTCAACAACAACCTCAACATTGAAAAACACCAACAAATTCAACAACAACCTCAGCATTGAAAAACAACAACAACCTCAACATTGAAAAACACCAACAAATTCAACATCAACCTCAACATTGAAAAACAACAACAACCTCAACATTGAAAAACACCAACAAATTCAACAACAACCTCGAAATTGAAAAACACCAACAAATACAACAACAACCTCAACATTGAAAAACAACAAAAACCTCAACATTGAAAAACACCAACAAATTCAACAACAACCTCAACATTGAAAAACACCAACAAATTCAACAACAACCTCAACATTGAAAAACACCAACAAACTCAACAACAACCTCAACATTGAAAAATAACAACAACCTCAACATTGAAAAACACCAACAAATTCAACAACAACCTCAACATTGAAAAACACCAACAAATTCAACAACAAACTCAAGATTGAAAAACACCCACAAATTCAACAACCTCAACATTGAAAAACAACAACAACCTCATCATTGAAAAACACCAACAAATTCAACAACAACCTCAACATTGAAAAACACCAACAAATTCAACAACAACCTCAGCATTGAAAAAGAACAACAACCTCAACATTGAAAAACACCAACAAATTCAACAACAACCTCAACATTGAAAACAACAACAAAATCAACAAAAACTTCAACATTGAAAAACACCAACAAATTCAACAACAACCTCGAAATTGAAAAACACCAACAAATTCAACAAAAACTTCAACATTGAAAAACACCAACAAATTCAACAACAAACTCAAGATTGAAAAACACCCACAAATTCAACAACCTCAACATTGAAAAACAACAACAACCTCATCATTGAAAAACACCAACAAATTCAACAACAACCTCAACATTGAAAAACACCAACAAATTCAACAACAACCTCAGCATTGAAAAAGAACCTCAACATTGAAAAACACCAACAAATTCAACAACAACCTCAACATTGAAAACAACAACAAAATCAACAAAAATTTCAACATTGAAAAACACCAACAAATTCAACAACAACCTCGAAATTGAAAAACACCAACAAACTCAACAAAAACTTCAACATTGAAAAACACCAACAAATTCAACAACAACCTCCACATTGAAAAACACCATCAAATTCAACAACAACCTTAACATTGAAAAACACCAACAACCTCAAAATTGATAAAACACCAACAAATTCAACAACAACCTCAACATTGAAAAACACCAACAAATTCAACAACAACCTCCACACTGAAAAAAACCAACAAATTCAACAACAACCTCAACATTGAGAAACAACAACAAACTCAACAACAACCTCAACATTGAAAAACAACAACAACCTCAACATTGAAAAACACCAACAAATTCAACAACAACCTCAACATTGAAAAACACCAACTAATTAAACAACAAACTCAAGATTGAAAAACACCAACAAATTCAACAAACTCAACATTGAAAAACGACAACAATCTCAACATTGAAAAACACCAACAAATTCAACAACAACCTCAACATTGAAAAACACCAACAAATTCAACAACAACCTCAACATTGAAAAACAACACCACCCTCAACATTGAAAAACACCAACAAATTCAACAACAACCTCAACATTGAAAAACAACACCACCCTCAACAATGAAAAACACCAACAAATTCAACAATAACCTCAACATTGAAAAACAACAACAACCTCAACATTTAAAAACACCAACAAATTCAACAACAACCTCAACATTGAAAAACACCAACAAATTCAACAACAACCTAAACATTGAAAAGCACCAACAAATTCAACAACAACCTCAACATTGAAAAACAACAACAACCTCAACATTGAAAAACACCAACAAATTCAACAACAACCTCAACATTGAAAAACACCAACAAATTCAACAACAACCTCAGCATTGAAAAACAACAACAACCTCAACATTGAAAAACACCAACAAATTCAAC
The DNA here is from genome assembly GCA_026770705.1 of Isurus oxyrinchus. NCBI lineage: Eukaryota > Metazoa > Chordata > Chondrichthyes > Lamniformes > Lamnidae > Isurus > Isurus oxyrinchus. The sequence continues at coordinate 982,731 of JANJGN010000162.1, forward strand.
ATCAACCTCAACATTGAAAAACAACAACAACCTCAACATTGAAAAACACCAGCAAATTCAACAACAACTTCAACATTGAAAAACACCAACAAATTCAACAACAACCTCGAAATTGAAAAACACCAAAAAATACAACAACAACCTCAACATTGAAAAACAATGAAAACCTCAACATTGAAAAACACCAACAAATTCAACAACAACCTCAACATTGAAAAACACCAACAAATTCAACAACAACCTCAACATTGAAAAACACCAACAAACTCAACAACAACCTCAACATTGAAAAATAACAACAACCTCAACATTGAAAAACACCAACAAATTCAACAACAACCTCAACATTGAAAAACACCAACAAATTCAACAACAAACTCAAGATTGAAAAACACCCACAAATTCAACAACCTCAACATTGAAAAACAACAACAACCTCATCATTGAAAAACACCAACAAATTCAATAACAACCTCAAAATTGAAAAACACCAACAAATTCAACAACAACCTCAGCATTGAAAAAGAACAACAACCTCAACATTGAAAAACACCAACAAATTCAACAACAACCTCAACATTGAAAACAACAACAAAATCAACAAAAACTTCAACATTGAAAAACACCAACAAATTCAACAACAACCTCGAAATTGAAAAACACCAACAAATTCAACAAAAACTTCAACATTGAAAAACACCAACAAATTCAACAACAACCTCCACATTGAAAAACACCATCAAATTCAACAACAACCTTAACATTGAAAAACACCAACAACCTCAAAATTGATAAAACACCAACAAATTCAACAACAACCTCAACATTTAAAAACAACAACAACCTCAACATTCAAAAACACCAACAAATTCAACAACAACCTCCACATTGAAAAACACCAACAAATTCAAAAACAACCTCAACATTGAAAAACACCAACAAACTCAACAACAACCTCAACATTGAAAAACAAAAACAACCTCAACATTGAAAAACACCAACAAATTCAACAACAACCTCAACATTGAAAAACACCAACAAATTCAACAACAAACTCAAGATTGAAAAACACCAACAAATTCAACAAACTCAACATTGAAAAACGACAACAATCTCAACATTGAAAAACACCAACAAATTCAACAACAACCTCAACATTGAAAAACAACAACAAATTCAACAACAACCTCAACATTGAAAAACAACAACAACCTCAACATTGAAAAACACCAACAAATTCAACAACAACCTCAACATTGAAAAACAACACCAACCTCAACATTGAAAAACACCAACAAATTCAACAACAACCTCAACATTGAAAAACAACAACAAACTCAACATTGAAAAACACCAGCAAATTCAACAACAACCTCAACATGGAAAAACAACAACAACCTCAACATTGAAAAACACCAACAAATTCAACAATAACCTCAACATTGAAAAACAACAACAACCTCAACATTTAAAAACACCAACAAATTCAACAACAACCTCAACATTGAAAAACACCAACAAATTCAACAACAACCTAAACATTGAAAAACACCAACAAATTCAACAACAACCTCAACATTGAAAAACAACAACAACCTCAACATTGAAAAACACCAACAAATTCAACAACAACCTCAACATTGAAAAACACCAACAAATTCATCAACAACTTCAGCATTGAAAAACAACAACAACCTCAAAATTGAAAAACACCAACAAATTCAACATCAACCTCTACATTGAAAAACAACAACAACCTCAACATTGAAAAACACAAGCAAATTCAACAACAACTTCAACATTGAAAAACACCAACAAATTCAACAACAACCTCGAAATTGAAAAACACCAACAAATACAACAACAACCTCAACATTGAAAAACAACAAAAACCTCAACATTGAAAAACACCAACAAATTCAACAACAGCCTCAACATTGAAAAACAACAACAACCTCAACATTGCAAAACACCAGCAAATTCAACAACAACCTCAACATTTAAAAACACCAACAAATTCAACAACAACCTCAACATTGAAAAACAACAACAATCTCAACATTGAAAAACACCAACAAATTCAACACCAACCTCAACATTGAAAAACAACAACAACCTCAACATTGAAAAACACCAACAAATTCAACAACAACCTCGACATTGAAAAACACCCTCAAATTCAAAATCAACCTCAACATTGAAAAAGAACAAAAACCTCAACATTGAAAAAACACCAACAAATTCAACAAAAACTTCAACATTGAAAAACACCAACAAATTCAACAACGACTTCCACATTGAAAAACACCATCAAATTCAACAACAACCTTAACATTGAAAAACACCAACAACCTCAAAATTGATAAAACACCAACAAATTCAACAACAACCTCAACATTTAAAAACAACAACAACCTCAACATTGAAAAACACCAACAAATTCAACAACAACCTCCACATTGAAAAACACCAACAAATTCAACAACAACCTCAACATTGAAAAACACCAACAAACTCAACAACAACCTCAACATTGAAAAACAACAACAACCTCAACATTGAAAAACACCAACAAATTCAACAACAACCTCAACATTGAAAAACACCAACAAATTCAACAACAAACTCAAGATTGAAAACCACCAACAAATTCAACAAACTCAACATTGAAAAACGACAACAATCTCAACATTGAAAAACACCAACAAATTCAACAACAACCTCAACATTGAAAAACAACAACAAATTCAACAACAACCTCAACATTGAAAAACAACAACAACCTCAACATTGAAAAACACCAACAAATTCAACAACAACCTCAACATTGAAAAACAACACCAACCTCAACATTGAAAAACACCAACAAATTCAACAACAACCTCAACATTGAAAAACAACAACAAACTCAACATTGAAAAACACCAGCAAATTCAACAACAACCTCAACATGGAAAAACAACAACAACCTCAACATTGAAAAACACCAACAAATTCAACAATAACCTCAACATTGAAAATCAACAACAACCTCAACATTTAAAAACACCAACAAATTCAACAACAACCTCAACATTGAGAAACACCAACAAATTCAACAACAACCTAAACATTGAAAAACACCAACAAATTCAACAACAACCTCAACATTGAAAAACAACAACAACCTCAACTTCGAAAAACACCAACAAATTCAACAACAACCTCAACATTGAAAAACACCAACAAATTCATCAACAACCTCAGCATTGAAAAACAACAACAACCTCAACATTGAAAAACACCAACAAATTCAACATCAACCTCAACATTGAAAAACAACAACAACCTCAACATTGAAAAACACCAGCAAATTCAACAACAACTTCAACATTGAAAAACACCAACAAATTCAACAACAACCTCGAAATAGAAAAACACCAACAAATACAACAACAACCTCAACATTGAAAAACAACAAAAACCTCAACATTGAAAAACACCAACAAATTCAACAACAGCCTCAACATTGAAAAACAACAACAACCTCAACATTGCAAAACACCAGCAAATTCAACAACAACCTCAACATTTAAAAACACCAACAAATTCAACAACAACCTCAACATTGAAAAACAACAACAATCTCAACATTGAAAAACTCCAACAAATTCAACACCAACCTCAACATTGAAAAACAACAACAACCTCAACATTGAAAAACTACAACAAATTCAACAACAACCTCGACATTGAAAAACACCCTCAAATTCAAAATCAACCTCAACATTGAAAAACAACAAAAACCTCAACATTGAAAAACACCAACAAATTCAACAACAGCCTCAACATTGAAAAACAACAACAACCTCAACATTGCAAAACACCAGCAAATTCAACAACAACCTCAACATTTAAAAACACCAACAAATTCAACAACAACCTCAACATTGAAAAACAACAACAATCTCAACATTGAAAAACACCAACAAATTCAACACCAACCTCAACATTGAAAAACAACAACAACCTCAACATTGAAAAACACCAACAAATTCAACAACAACCTCGACATTGAAAAACACCCTCAAATTCAAAATCAACCTCAACATTGAACAACACCAACAACCTCAAAATTGAAAAAACACCAACAAATTCCACAACAACCTCAACATTTAAAAACAACAACAACCTCAACATTGAAAAACACCAACAAATTCAACAACAACCTCAACATTGAAAAACACCAACAAATTCAACAACAACCTCAACATTGAAAAACACCAACAAACTCAACAACAACCTCAACATTGAAAAATAACAACAACCTCAACATTGAAAAACACCAACAAATTCAACAACAACCTCAACATTGAAAAACACCAACAAATTCAACAACAAAGTCAGGATTGAAAAACACCCACAAATTCAACAACCTCAACATTGAAAAACAACAACAACCTCATCATTGAAAAACACCAACAAATTCAACAACAACCTCAACATTGAAAAACACCAATAAATTCAACAACAACCTCAACATTGAAAAACAACAACAACCTCATCATTGAAAAACACCAACAAATTCAACAACAACCTCAACATTGAAAAACAACAACAACCTCAACTTTGAAAAACACCAACATATTCAACAACAACCTCAACATTGAAAAACAACAACAAACTCAACATTGAAAAACAGCAACAAATTCAACAACAACCTCAACATTGAAAAACAACAACAACCTCAACATTGAAAAACACCAACAAATTCAACAATAACCTCAACATTGAAAAACAACAACAATCTCAATATTGAAAAACACCATCAAATTCAACAACAACCTTAACATTGAAAAACACCAACAACCTCAAAATTGATAAAACACCAACAAATTCAACAACAACCTCAACATTTAAAAACAACAACAACCTCAACATTCAAAAACACCAACAAATTCAACAACAACCTCCACATTGAAAAACACCAACAAATTCAAAAACAACCTCAACATTGAAAAACACCAACAAACTCAACAACAACCTCAACATTGAAAAACAAAAACAACCTCAACATTGAAAAACACCAACAAATTCAACAACAACCTCAACATTGAAAAACACCAACAAATTCAACAACAAACTCAAGATTGAAAAACACCAACAAATTCAACAAACTCAACATTGAAAAACGACAACAATCTCAACATTGAAAAACACCAACAAATTCAACAACAACCTCAACATTGAAAAACAACAACAAATTCAACAACAACCTCAACATTGAAAAACAACAACAACCTCAACATTGAAAAACACCAACAAATTCAACAACAACCTCAACATTGAAAAACAACACCAACCTCAACATTGAAAAACACCAACAAATTCAACAACAACCTCAACATTGAAAAACAACAACAAACTTAACAATGAAAAACACCAGCAAATTCAACAACAACCTCAACATGGAAAAACAACAACAACCTCAACATTGAAAAACACCAACAAATTCAACAATAACCTCAACATTGAAAAACAACAACAACCTCAACATTTAAAAACACCAACAAATTCAACAACAACCTCAACATTGAAAAACACCAACAAATTCAACAACAACCTAAACATTGAAAAACACCAACAAATTCAACAACAACCTCAACATTGAAAAACAACAACAACCTCAACATTGAAAAACACCAACAAATTCAACAACAACCTCAACATTGAAAAACACCAACAAATTCATCAACAACTTCAGCATTGAAAAACAACAACAACCTCAAAATTGAAAAACACCAACAAATTCAACATCAACCTCTACATTGAAAAACAACAACAACCTCAACATTGAAAAACACAAGCAAATTCAACAACAACTTCAACATTGAAAAACACCAACAAATTCAACAACAACCTCGAAATTGAAAAACACCAACAAATACAACAACAACCTCAACATTGAAAAACAACAAAAACCTCAACATTGAAAAACACCAACAAATTCAACAACAGCCTCAACATTGAAAAACAACAACAACCTCAAAATTGCAAAACACCAGCAAATTCAACAACAACCTCAACATTTAAAAACACCAACAAATTCAACAACAACCTCAACATTGAAAAACAACAACAATCTCAACATTGAAAAACACCAACAAATTCAACACCAACCTCAACATTGAAAAACAACAACAACCTCAACATTGAAAAACACCAAAAAATTCAACAACAACCTCGACATTGAAAAACACCCTCAAATTCAAAATCAACCTCAACATTGAAAAACAACAAAAACCTCAACATTGAAAAAACACCAACAAATTCAACAAAAACTTCAACATTGAAAAACACCAACAAATTCAACAACGACTTCCACATTGAAAAACACCATCAAATTCAACAACAACCTTAACATTGAAAAACACCAACAACCTCAAAATTGATAAAACACCAACAAATTCAACAACAACCTCAACATTTAAAAATAACAACAACCTCAACATTGAAAAACACCAACAAATTCAACAACAACCTCCACATTGAAAAACACCAACAAATTCAACAACAACCTCAACATTGAAAAACACCAACAAACTCAACAACAACCTCTACATTGAAAAACAACAACAACCTCAACATTGAAAAACACCAACAAATTCAACAACAACCTCAACATTGAAAAACACCAACAAATTCAACAACAAACTCAAGATTGAAAAACACCAACAAATTCAACAAACTCAACATTGAAAAACGACAACAATCTCAACATTGAAAAACACCAACAAATTCAACAACAACCTCAACATTGAAAAACAACAACAAATTCAACAACAACCTCAACATTGAAAAACAACAACAACCTCAACATTGAAAAACACCAACAAATTCAACAACAACCTCAACATTGAAAAACAACACCAACCTCAACATTGAAAAACACCAACAAATTCAACAACAACCTCAACATTGAAAAACAACAACAAACTCAACATTGAAAAACACCAGCAAATTCAACAACAACCTCAACATGGAAAAACAACAACAACCTCAACATTGAAAAACACCAACAAATTCAACAATAACCTCAACATTGAAAATCAACAACAACCTCAACATTTAAAAACACCAACAAATTCAACAACAACCTCAACATTGAAAAACACCAACAAATTCAACAACAACCTAAACATTGAAAAACACCAACAAATTCAACAACAACCTCAACATTGAAAAACAACAACAACCTCAACTTTGAAAAACACCAACAAATTCAACAACAACCTCAACATTGAAAAACACCAACAAATTCATCAACAACCTCAGCATTGAAAAACAACAACAACCTCAACATTGAAAAACACCAACAAATTCAACATCAACCTCAACATTGAAAAACAACAACAACCTCAACATTGAAAAACACCAGCAAATTCAACAACAACTTCAACATTGAAAAACACCAACAAATTCAACAACAACCTCGAAATTGAAAAACACCAACAAATACAACAACAACCTCAACATTGAAAAACAACAAAAACCTCAACATTGAAAAACACCAACAAATTCAACAACAGCCTCAACATTGAAAAACAACAACAACCTCAACATTGCAAAACACCAGCAAATTCAACAACAACCTCAACATTTAAAAACACCAACAAATTCAACAACAACCTCAACATTGAAAAACAACAACAATCTCAACATTGAAAAACACCAACAAATTCAACACCAACCTCAACATTGAAAAACAACAACAACCTCAACATTGAAAAACTACAACAAATTCAACAACAACCTCGACATTGAAAAACACCCTCAAATTCAAAATCAACCTCAACATTGAAAAACAACAAAAACCTCAACATTGAAAAACACCAACAAATTCAACAACAGCCTCAACATTGAAAAACAACAACAACCTCAACATTGCAAAACACCAGCAAATTCAACAACAACCTCAACATTTAAAAACACCAACAAATTCAACAACAACCTCAACATTGAAAAACAACAACAACCTCAACATTGAAAAACACCAACAAATTCAACAACAACCTCGACATTGAAAAACACCCTCAAATTCAAAATCAACCTCAACATTGAACAACACCAACAACCTCAAAATTGAAAAAACACCAACAAATTCAACAACAACCTCAACATTTAAAAACAACAACAACCTCAACATTGAAAAACACCAACAAATTCAACAACAACCTCAACATTGAAAAACACCAACAAATTCAACAACAACCTCAACATTGAAAAACACCAACAAACTCAACAACAACCTCAACATTGAAAAATAACAACAACCTCAACATTGAAAAACACCAACAAATTCAACAACAACCTCAACATTGAAAAACACCAACAAATTCAACAACAAACTCAGGATTGAAAAACACCCACAAATTCAACAACCTCAACATTGAAAAACAACAACAACCTCATCATTGAAAAACACCAACAAATTCAACAACAACCTCAACATTGAAAAACACCAATAAATTCAACAACAACCTCAACATTGAAAAACAACAACAACCTCAACATTGAAAAACACCAACAAATTCAACAACAACCTCAACATTGAAAAACAACAACAACCTCAACATTGAAAAACACCAACATATTCAACAACAACCTCAACATTGAAAAACAACAACAAACTCAACATTGAAAAACAGCAACAAATTCAACAACAACCTCAACATTGAAAAACAACAACAACCTCAACATTGAAAAACACCAACAAATTCAACAATAACCTCAACATTGAAAAACAACAACCACCTCAACATTGAAAAACACAAACAAATTCAACAACAACCTCGAAATTGAAAAACACCAACAAATACAACAACAACCTCAACATTGAAAAACAACAACAACCCCAACATTGAAAAACACCAACAAATTCAACAACAACCTCAACATTGAAAAACAACAACAACCTCAACATTGCAAAACACCAGCAAATTCAACAACAACCTCAAGATTTAAAAACACCAACAAATTCAACAACAACCTCAACATTGAAAAACAACAACAATCTCAACATTGAAAAACACCAACAAATTCAACAACAACCTCAACATTGAAAAACAACAACAACCTCAACATTGAAAAACACCAACAAATTCAACAACAACCTCGACATTGAAAAACACCCTCAAATTCAAAATCAACCTCAACATTGAACAACACCAACAACCTCAAAATTGAAAAAACACCAACAAATTCAACAACAACCTCAACATTTAAAAACAACAACAAGCTCAACATTAAAAAACACAAACAAATTCAACAACAACCTCAACATTGAAAAACACCAACAAATTCAACAACAACCTCAACATTGAAAAGCACCAACAAACTCAACAACAACCTCAACATTGAAAAATAACAACAACCTCAACATTGAAAAACACCAAAAAATTCAACAACAACCTCAACATTGAAAAACACCAACAAATTCAACAACAAACTCAAGATTGAAAAACACCCACAAATTAAACAACCTCAACATTGAAAAACAACAACAACCTCATCATTGAGAAACACCAACAAATTCAACAACAACCTCAACATTGAAAAACACCAACAAATTCAACAACAACCTCAACATTGAAAAACACCAACAACCTCAACATTGAAAAACACCAACAACCTCAACATTGAAAAACACCAACAAATTCAACAACAACCTCAACATTGAAAAACAACAACAATCTCAACATTGAAAAACACCAACAAATTCAACACCAACCTCAACATTGAAAAACAACAACAACCTCAACATTGAAAAACACCAACAAATTCAACAACAACCTCGACATTGAAAAACACCCTCAAATTCAAAATCAACCTCAACATTGAAAAACAACAAAAACCTCAACATGGAAAAACACCAACAAATTCAACAACAGCCTCAACATTGAAAAACAACAACAACCTCAACATTGCAAAACACCAGCAAATTCAACAACAACCTCAACATTTAAAAACACCAACAAATTCAACAACAACCTCAACATTGAAAAACAACAACAATCTCAACATTGAAAAACACCAACAAATTCAACAACAACCTCAACATTGAAAAACAACAACAACCTCAACATTGAAAAACACCAACAAATTCAACAACAACCTCGACATTGAAAAACACCCTCAAATTCAAAATCAACCTCAACATTGAACAACACCAACAACCTCAAAATTGAAAAAAACACCAACAAATTCAACAACAACCTCAACATTTAAAAACAACAACAACCTCAACATTGAAAAACACCAACAAATTCAACAACAACCTCAACATTGAAAAACACCAACAAATTCAACAACAACCTCAACATTGAAAAACACCAACAAACTCATCAACAACCTCAACATTGAAAAATAACAACAACCTCAACATTGAAAAACACCAACAAATTCAACAACAACCTCAACATTGAAAAACACCAACAAATTCAACAACAAACTCAGGATTGAAAAAGACCCACAAATTCAACAACCTCAACATTGAAAAACAACAACAACCTCATCATTGAAAAACACCAACAAATTCAACAACAACCTCAACATTGAAAAACACCAACAAATTCAACAACAACCTCAACATTGAAAAACAACAACAACCTCAACATTGAAAAACACCAACATATTCAACAACAACCTCAACATTGAAAAACAACAACAAACTCAACATTGAAAAACAGCAACAAATTCAACAACAACCTCAACATTGAAAAACAACAACAACCTCAACATTGAAAAACACCAACAAATTCAACAATAACCTCAACATTGAAAAACAACAACAACCTCAACATTGAAAAACACAACAAAATTCAATAACAACCTCGAAATTGAAAAACACCAACAAATACAACAACAACCTCAACATTGAAAAACAACAACAACCTCAACATTGAAAAACACCAACAAATTCAACAACAACCTCAACATTGAAAAACAACAACAACCTCAACATTGCAAAACACCAGCAAATTCAACAACAACCTCAAGATTTAAAAACACCAACAAATTCAACAACAACCTCAACATTGAAAAACAACAACAATCTCAACATTGAAAAACACCAACAAATTCAACAACAACCTCAACATTGAAAAACAACAACAACCTCAACATTGAAAAACACCAACAAATTCAACAACAACCTCGACATTGAAAAACACCCTCAAATTCAAAATCAACCTCAACATTGAACAACACCAACAACCTCAAAATTGAAAAAACACCAACAAATTCAACAACAACCTCAACATTTAAAAACAACAACAAGCTCAACATTAAAAAACACAAACAAATTCAACAACAACCTCAACATTGAAAAACACCAGCAAATTCAACAACAACCTCAACATTGAAAAGCACCAACAAACTCAACAACAACCTCAACATTGAAAAATAACAACAACCTCAACATTGAAAAACACCAAAAAATTCAACAACAACCTCAACATTGAAAAACACCAACAAATTCAACAACAAACTCAAGATTGAAAAACAACAACAACCTCAACATTGAAAAACACCAACAAATTCAACAACAACCTCAACATTGAAAAACACCAACAAATTCAACAACAAACTCAGGATTGAAAAACACCCACAAATTCAACAACCTCAACATTGAAAAACAACAACAACCTCATCATTGAAAAACACCAACAAATTCAACAACAACCTCAACATTGAAAAACACCAACAAATTCAACAACAACCTCAACATTGAAAAACAACAACAACCTCAACATTGAAAAACACCAACATATTCAACAACAACCTCAACATTGAAAAACAACAACAAACTCAACATTGAAAAACAGCAACAAATTCAACAACAACCTCAACATTGAAAAACAACAACAACCTCAACATTGAAAAACACCAACAAATTCAACAATAACCTCAACATTGAAAAACAACAACAACCTCAACATTGAAAAACACAACAAAATTCAACAACAACCTCGAAATTGAAAAACACCAACAAATACAACAACAACCTCAACATTGAAAAACAACAACAACCTCAACATTGAAAAACACCAACAAATTCAACAACAACCTCAACATTGAAAAACAACAACAACCTCAACATTGCAAAACACCAGCAAATTCAACAACAACATCAAGATTTAAAAACACCAACAAATTCAACAACAACCTCAACATTGAAAAACAACAACAATCTCAACATTGAAAAACACCAACAAATTCAACAACAACCTCAACATTGAAAAACAACAACAACCTCAACATTGAAAAACACCAACAAATTCAACAACAATCTCGACATTGAAAAACACCCTCAAATTCAAAATCAACCTCAACATTGAACAACACCAACAACCTCAAAATTGAAAAAACACCAACAAATTCAACAACAACCTCAACATTTAAAAACAACAACAAGCTCAACATTAAAAAACACAAACAGATTCAACAACAACCTCAACATTGAAAAACACCAACAAATTCAACAACAACCTCAACATTGAAAAGCACCAACAAACTCAACAACAACCTCAACATTGAAAAATAACAACCTCAACATTGAAAAACACCAAAAAATTCAACAACAACCTCAACATTGAAAAACACCAACAAATTCAACAACAAACTCAAGATTGAAAAACACCCACAAATTCAACAACCTCAACATTGAAAAACAACAACAACCTCATCATTGAGAAACACCAACAAATTCAACAACAACCTCAACATTGAAAAACACCAACAAATTCAACAACAACCTCAACATTGAAAAACACCAACAACCTCAACATTGAAAAACACCAACAACCTCAACATTGAAAAACACCAACAAATTCAACAACAACCTCAACATTGAAAAACAACAACAAACTCAACATTCAAAAACACCAACAAATTCAACAACAACCTCAACATTGAAAAACAACAACAACCTCAACATTGACAAACACCAACAAATTCAACAACAACTTCAACATTGAAATACACCAACAAATTCAACAACAACCTCAACATTGAAAAACTAAAGCAACCTCAACATTGAAAAACACCAACAAATTCAACAACTACCCAAACATTGAAAAACAACAACAAAATCAACATTGAAAAACACCAACAAATTCAACAACAACCTCAACATTGAAAAACACCAACAAATTCAACAACAACCTCAGCATTGAAAAAGAACAACAACCTCAACATTGAAAAACACCAACAAATTCAACAACAACCTCAACATTGAAAAACAACAACAACCTCAACATTGAAAAACACCAACAAAATCAAGAAAAACTTCAACATTGAAAAACACCAACAAATTCAACAACAACCTCGAAATTGAAAAACACCAACAAATTCAACAACAACTTCAACATTGAAAAACACCAACAAATTCAACAACAACCTCGACATTGAAAAACACCATCAAATTCAACAACAACCTCAACATTGAAAAACACCAACAACCTCAAAATTGATAAAACACCAACAAATTCAACAACAACCTCAACATTTAAAAACAACAAAAAACTCAACATTGAAAAACACCAACAAATTCAACAACAACCTCCACATTGAAAAACACCAACAAATTCAACAACAACCTCAACATTGAAAAACACCAACAAACTCAACAACAACCTCAACATTGAAAAACAACAACAACCTCAACATTGAAAAACACCAACAAATTCAACAACAACTTCAACATTGAAAAATACCAGCAAAGTCAACAACAAACTCAAGATTGAAAAACACCAACAAATTCAACAACCTCAACATTGAAAAACAACAACACCCTCAACATTGAAAAACACCAACAAATTCAACAACAACCTCAACATTGAAAAACACCAACAAATTCAACAACAACCTCAACATTGAAAAACAACAACAACTTCAACATTGAAATACACCAACAAATTCAACAACAACCTCAACATTGAAAAACTACAACAACCTCAACATTGAAAAACACCAACAAATTCAACAACTACCCAAACATTGAAAAACAACAACAAAATCAACATTGAAAAACACCAACAAATTCAACAACAACCTCAACATTGAAAAACAACAACAACCTCAACATTGAAAAACACCAACAAATTCAACAATAACCTCAACATTGAAAAACACCAACAAATTCAACAACAACCTCAACATTGAAAAGCACCAACAAACTCAACAACAACCTCAACATTGAAAAATAAAAACAACCTCAACATTGAAAAACACCAAAAAATTCAACAACAACCTCAACATTGAAAAACACCAACAAATTCAACAACAAACTCAAGATTGAAAAACACCCACAAATTCAACAACCTCAACATTGAAAAACAACAACAACCTCATCATTGAGAAACACCAACAAATTCAACAACAACCTCAACATTGAAAAACACCAACAAATTCAACAACAACCTCAACATTGAAAAACACCAACAACCTCAACATTGAAAAACACCAACAACCTCAACATTGAAAAACACCAACAAATTCAACAACAACCTCAACATTGAAAAACAACAACAAACTCAACATTCAAAAACACCAACAAATTCAACAACAACCTCAACATTGAAAAGCAACAACAACCTCAACATTGACAAACACCAACAAATTCAACAACAACTTCAACATTGAAATACACCAACAAATTCAACAACAACCTCAACATTGAAAAACTACAACAACCTCAACATTGAAAAACAACAACAAATTCAACAACTACCCAAACATTGAAAAACAACAACAAAATCAACATTGAAAAACACCAACAAATTCAACAACAACCTCAACATTAAAAAACACCAACAAATTCAACAACAACCTCAGCATTGAAAAAAACAACAACCTCAACATTGAAAAACACCAACAAATTCAACAACAACCTCAACATTGAAAAACAACAAGAACCTCAACATTGAAAAACACCAACAAAATCAAGAAAAACTTCAACATTGAAAAACTCCAACAAATTCAACAACAACCTCGAAATTGAAAAACACCAACAAATTCAACAACAACTTCAACATTGAAAAACACCAACAAATTCAACAACAACCTCGACATTGAAAAACACCATCAAATTCAACAACAACCTCAACATTGAGAAACACCAACAACCTCAAAATTGATAAAACACCAACAAATTCAACAACAACCTCAACATTTAAAAACAACAAAAAACTCAACATTGAAAAACACCAACAAATTCAACAACAACCTCCACATTGAAAAACACCAACAAATTCAACAACAACCTCAACATTGAAAAACACCAACAAACTCAACAACAACCTCAACATTGAAAAACAACAACAACCTCAACATTGAAAAACACCAACAAATTCAACAACAACTTCAACATTGAAAAACACCAACAAAGTCAACAACAAACTCAAGATTGAAAAACATCAACAAATTCAACAACCTCAACATTGAAAAACAACAACAACCTCAACATTGAAAAACACCAACAAATTCAACAACAACCTCAACATTGAAAAACACCAACAAATTCAACAACAACCTCAACATTGAAAAACAACAACAACCTCAACATTGAAAAACACCAACAAATTCAACAACAACCTCAACATTGAAAATCAACACCAACCTCAACATTGAAAAACACCAACAAATTCAACAACAACCTCAACATTGAAAAACAACAACAAACTCAACATTGAAAAACACCAACAAATTCAACAACAACCTCAACATTGAAAAACAACAACAACCTCAACATTGAAAAACACCAACAAATTCAACAATAACCTCAACATTGAAAAACACCAACAAATTCAACAACAACCTCAACATTGAAAAGCACCAACAAACTCAACAAGAACCTCAACATTGAAAAATAAAAACAACCTCAACATTGAAAAACACCAAAAAATTCAACAACAACCTCAACATTGAAAAACACCAACAAATTCAACAACAAACTCAAGATTGAAAAACACCCACAAATTCAACAACCTCAACATTGAAAAACAACAACAACCTCATCATTGAGAAACACCAACAAATTCAACAACAACCTCAACATTGAAAAACACCAACAAATTCAACAACAACCTCAACATTGAAAAACACCAACAACCTCAACATTGAAAAACACCAACAACCTCAACATTGAAAAACACCAACAAATTCAACAACAACCTCAACATTGAAAAACAACAACAAACTCAACATTCAAAAACACCAACAAATTCAACAACAACCTCAACATTGAAAAACAACAACAACCTCAACATTGACAAACACCAACAAATTCAACAACAAATTCAACATTGAAATACACCAACAAATTCAACAACAACCTCAACATTGAAAAACTACAACAACCTCAACATTGAAAAACACCAACAAATTCAACAACTACCCAAACATTGAAAAACAACAACAAAATCAACATTGAAAAACACCAACAAATTCAACAACAACCTCAACATTGAAAAACACCAACAAATTCAACAACAACCTCAGCATTGAAAAAGAACAACAACCTCAACATTGAAAAACACCAACAAATTCAACAACAACCTCAACATTGAAAAACAACAAGAACCTCAACATTGAAAAACACCAACAAAATCAAGAAAAACTTCAACATTGAAAAACACCAACAAATTCAACAACAACCTCGAAATTGAAAAACACCAACAAATTCAACAACAACTTCAACATTGAAAAACACCAACAAATTCAACAACAACCTCGACATTGAAAAACACCATCAAATTCAACAACAACCTCAACATTGAAAAACACCAACAACCTCAAAATTGATAAAACACCAACAAATTCAACAACAACCTCAACATTTAAAAACAACAAAAAACTCAACATTGAAAAACACCAACAAATTCAACAACAACCTCCACATTGAAAAACACCAACAAATTCAACAACAACCTCAACATTGAAAAACACCAACAAACTCAACAACAACCTCAACATTGAAAAACAACAACAACCTCAACATTGAAAAACACCAACAAATTCAACAACAACTTCAACATTGAAAAACACCAACAAAGTCAACAACAAACTCAAGATTGAAAAACACCAACAAATTCAACAACCTCAACATTGAAAAACAACAACAACCTCAACATTGAAAAACACCAACAAATTCAACAACAACCTCAACATTGAAAATCAACACCAACCTCAACATTGAAAAACACCAACAAATTCAACAACAACCTCAACATTGAAAAACAACAACAAACTCAACATTGAAAAACACCAACAAATTCAACAACAACCTCAACATTGAAAAAGAACAACAACCTCAACATTGAAAAACAACAACAAATTCAACAATAACCTCAACATTGAAAAACAACAACAACCAAGCATTGAAAAACACCAACAAATTCAACAACAACCTCAACATTGAAAAACACCAACAAATTCAACAACAACCGAAACATTGAAAAACACCAACAAATTCAACAACAACCTCAACATTGAAAAACAACAACAACCTCAACATTGAAAAACACCAACAAATTCAACAACAACCTCAACATTGAAAAACACCAACAGATTCAACAACAACCTCAGCATTGAAAAACAACAACAACCTCAACATTGAAAAACACCAACAAATTCAACAACAACCTCAACATTGAAAAACAACAACAACCTCAACATTGAAAAACACCAACAACCTCAACATTGAAAAACACCAACAACCTCAACATTGAAAAACACCAACAAATTCAACAACAACCTCAACATTGAAAAACAACAACAAACTCAACATTCAAAAACACCAACAAATTCAACAACAACCTCAACATTGAAAAGCAACAACAACCTCAACATTGACAAACACCAACAAATTCAACAACAACTTCAACATTGAAATACACCAACAAATTCAACAACAACCTCAACATTGAAAAACTACAACAACCTCAACATTGAAAAACAACAACAAATTCAACAACTACCCAAACATTGAAAAACAACAACAAAATCAACATTGAAAAACACCAACAAATTCAACAACAACCTCAACATTGAAAAACACCAACAAATTCAACAACAACCTCAGCATTGAAAAAGAACAACAACCTCAACATTGAAAAACACCAACAAATTCAACAACAACCTCAACATTGAAAAACAACAAGAACCTCCACATTGAAAAACACCAACAAATTCAACAACAACCTCAACATTGAAAAACACCAACAAACTCAACAACAACCTCAACATTGAAAAACAACAACAACCTCAACATTGAAAAACACCAACAAATTCAACAACAACTTCAACATTGAAAAACACCAACAAAGTCAACAACAAACTCAAGATTGAAAAACACCAACAAATTCAACAACCTCAACATTGAAAAACAACAACAACCTCAACATTGAAAAACACCAACAAATTCAACAACAACCTCAACATTGAAAAACACCAACAAATTCAACAACAACCTCAACATTGAAAAACAACAACAACCTCAACATTGAAAAACACCAACAAATTCAACAACAACCTCAACATTGAAAATCAACACCAACCTCAACATTGAAAAACACCAACAAATTCAACAACAACCTCAACATTGAAAAACAACAACAAAATCAACATTGAAAAACACCAACAAATTCAACAACAACCTCAACATTGAAAAACAACAACAACCTCAACATTGAAAAACACCAACAAATTCAACAATAACCTCAACATTGAAAAACACCAACAAATTCAACAACAACCTCAACATTGAAAAGCACCAACAAACTCAACAAGAACCTCAACATTGAAAAATAAAAACAACCTCAACATTGAAAAACACCAAAAAATTCAACAACAACCTCAACATTGAAAAACACCAACAAATTCAACAACAAACTCAAGATTGAAAAACACCCACAAATTCAACAACCTCAACATTGAAAAACAACAACAACCTCATCATTGAGAAACACCAACAAATTCAACAACAACCTCAACATTGAAAAACACCAACAAATTCAACAACAACCTCAACATTGAAAAACACCAACAACCTCAACATTGAAAAACACCAACAACCTCAACATTGAAAAACACCAACAAATTCAACAACAACCTCAACATTGAAAAACAACAACAAACTCAACATTCAAAAACACCAACAAATTCAACAACAACCTCAACATTGAAAAACAACAACAACCTCAACATTGACAAACACCAACAAATTCAACAACAAATTCAACATTGAAATACACCAACAAATTCAACAACAACCTCAACATTGAAAAACTACAACAACCTCAACATTGAAAAACACCAACAAATTCAACAACTACCCAAACATTGAAAAACAACAACAAAATCAACATTGAAAAACACCAACAAATTCAACAACAACCTCAACATTGAAAAACACCAACAAATTCAACAACAACCTCAGCATTGAAAAAGAACAACAACCTCAACATTGAAAAACACCAACAAATTCAACAACAACCTCAACATTGAAAAACAACAAGAACCTCAACATTGAAAAACACCAACAAAATCAAGAAAAACTTCAACATTGAAAAACACCAACAAATTCAACAACAACCTCGAAATTGAAAAACACCAACAAATTCAACAACAACTTCAACATTGAAAAACACCAACAAATTCAACAACAACCTCGACATTGAAAAACACCATCAAATTCAACAACAACCTCAACATTGAAAAACACCAACAACCTCAAAAATGATAAAACACCAACAAATTCAACAACAACCTCAACATTTAAAAACAACAAAAAACTCAACATTGAAAAACACCAACAAATTCAACAACAACCTCCACATTGAAAAACACCAACAAATTCAACAACAACCTCAACATTGAAAAACACCAACAAACTCAACAACAACCTCAACATTGAAAAACAACAACAACCTCAACATTGAAAAACACCAACAAATTCAACAACAACTTCAACATTGAAAAACACCAACAAAGTCAACAACAAACTCAAGATTGAAAAACACCAACAAATTCAACAACCTCAACATTGAAAAACAACAACAACCTCAACATTGAAAAACACCAACAAATTCAACAACAACCTCAACATTGAAAATCAACACCAACCTCAACATTGAAAAACACCAACAAATTCAACAACAACCTCAACATTGAAAAACAACAACAAACTCAACATTGAAAAACACCAACAAATTCAACAACAACCTCAACATTGAAAAAGAACAACAACCTCAACATTGAAAAACAACAACAAATTCAACAATAACCTCAACATTGAAAAACAACAACAACCAAGCATTGAAAAACACCAACAAATTCAACAACAACCTCAACATTGAAAAACACCAACAAATTCAACAACAACCGAAACATTGAAAAACACCAACAAATTCAACAACAACCTCAACATTGAAAAACAACAACAACCTCAACATTGAAAAACACCAACAAATTCAACAACAACCTCAACATTGAAAAACACCAACAGATTCAACAACAACCTCAGCATTGAAAAACAACAACAACCTCAACATTGAAAAACACCAACAAATTCAACAACAACCTCAACATTGAAAAACAACAACAACCTCAACATTGAAAAACACCAACAACCTCAACATTGAAAAACACCAACAACCTCAACATTGAAAAACACCAACAAATTCAACAACAACCTCAACATTGAAAAACAACAACAAACTCAACATTCAAAAACACCAACAAATTCAACAACAACCTCAACATTGAAAAGCAACAACAACCTCAACATTGACAAACACCAACAAATTCAACAACAACTTCAACATTGAAATACACCAACAAATTCAACAACAACCTCAACATTGAAAAACTACAACAACCTCAACATTGAAAAACAACAACAAATTCAACAACTACCCAAACATTGAAAAACAACAACAAAATCAACATTGAAAAACACCAACAAATTCAACAACAACCTCAACATTGAAAAACACCAACAAATTCAACAACAACCTCAGCATTGAAAAAGAACAACAACCTCAACATTGAAAAACACCAACAAATTCAACAACAACCTCAACATTGAAAAACAACAAGAACCTCAACATTGAAAAACACCAACAAAATCAAGAAAAACTTCAACATTGAAAAACTCCAACAAATTCAACAACAACCTCGAAATTGAAAAACACCAACAAATTCAACAACAACTTCAACATTGAAAAACACCAACAAATTCAACAACAACCTCGACATTGAAAAACACCATCAAATTCAACAACAACATCAACATTGAGAAACACCAACAACCTCAAAATTGATAAAACACCAACAAATTCAACAACAACCTCAACATTTAAAAACAACAAAAAACTCAACATTGAAAAACACCAACAAATTCAACAACAACCTCCACATTGAAAAACACCAACAAATTCAACAACAACCTCAACATTGAAAAACACCAACAAACTCAACAACAACCTCAACATTGAAAAACAACAACAACCTCAACATTGAAAAACACCAACAAATTCAACAACAACTTCAACATTGAAAAACACCAACAAAGTCAACAACAAACTCAAGATTGAAAAACACCAACAAATTCAACAACCTCAACATTGAAAAACAACAACAACCTCAACATTGAAAAACACCAACAAATTCAACAACAACCTCAACATTGAAAAACACCAACAAATTCAACAACAACCTCAACATTGAAAAACAACAACAACCTCAACATTGAAAAACACCAACAAATTCAACAACAACCTCAACACTGAAAAACAACAACAAACTCAACATTGAAAAACACCAACAAATTCAACAACAACCTCAACATTGAAAAACAACAACAACCTCAACATTGAAAAACACCAACAAATTCAACAATAACCTCAACATTGAAAAACACCAACAAATTCAACAACAACCTCAACATTGAAAAGCACCAACAAACTCAACAACAACCTCAACATTGAAAAATAAAAACAACCTCAACATTGAAAAACACCAAAAAATTCAACAACAACCTCAACATTGAAAAACACCAACAAATTCAACAACAAACTCAAGATTGAAAAACACCCACAAATTCAACAACCTCAACATTGAAAAACAACAACAACCTCATCATTGAGAAACACCAACAAATTCAACAACAACCTCAACATTGAAAAACACCAACAAATTCAACAACAACCTCAACATTGAAAAACACCAACAACCTCAACATTGAAAAACACCAACAACCTCAACATTGAAAAACACCAACAAATTCAACAACAACCTCAACATTGAAAAACAACAACAAACTCAACATTCAAAAACACCAACAAATTCAACAACAACCTCAACATTGAAAAACAACAACAACCTCAACATTGACAAACACCAACAAATTCAACAACAAATTCAACATTGAAATACACCAACAAATTCAACAACAACCTCAACATTGAAAAACTACAACAACCTCAACATTGAAAAACACCAACAAATTCAACAACTACCCAAACATTGAAAAACAACAACAAAATCAACATTGAAAAACACCAACAAATTCAACAACAACCTCAACATTGAAAAACACCAACAAATTCAACAACAACCTCAGCATTGAAAAAGAACAACAACCTCAACATTGAAAAACACCAACAAATTCAACAACAACCTCAACATTGAAAAACAACAAGAACCTCAACATTGAAAAACACCAACAAAATCAAGAAAAACTTCAACATTGAAAAACACCAACAAATTCAACAACAACCTCGAAATTGAAAAACACCAACAAATTCAACAACAACTTCAACATTGAAAAACACCAACAAATTCAACAACAACCTCGACATTGAAAAACACCATCAAATTCAACAACAACCTCAACATTGAAAAACACCAACAACCTCAAAATTGATAAAACACCAACAAATTCAACAACAACCTCAACATTTAAAAACAACAAAAAACTCAACATTGAAAAACACCAACAAATTCAACAACAACCTCCACATTGAAAAACACCAACAAATTCAACAACAACCTCAACATTGAAAAACACCAACAAACTCAACAACAACCTCAACATTGAAAAACAACAACAACCTCAACATTGAAAAACACCAACAAATTCAACAACAACTTCAACATTGAAAAACACCAACAAAGTCAACAACAAACTCAAGATTGAAAAACACCAACAAATTCAACAACCTCAACATTGAAAAACAACAACAACCTCAAAATTGAAAAACACCAACAAATTTAACAACAACCTCAACATTGAAAATCAACACCAACCTCAACATTGAAAAACACCAACAAATTCAACAACAACCTCAACATTGAAAAACAACAACAAACTCAACATTGAAAAACACCAACAAATTCAACAACAACCTCAACATTGAAAAAGAACAACAACCTCAACATTGAAAAACAACAACAAATTCAACAATAACCTCAACATTGAAAAACAACAACAACCAAGCATTGAAAAACACCAACAAATTCAACAACAACCTCAACATTGAAAAACACCAACAAATTCAACAACAACCGAAACATTGAAAAACACCAACAAATTCAACAACAACCTCAACATTGAAAAACAACAACAACCTCAACATTGAAAAACACCAACAAATTCAACAACAACCTCAACATTGAAAAACACCAACAGATTCAACAACAACCTCAGCATTGAAAAACAACAACAACCTCAACATTGAAAAACACCAACAAATTCAACAACAACCTCAACATTGAAAAACAACAACAACCTCAACATTGAAAAACACCAGCAAATTCAACAACAACTTCAACATTGAAAAACACCAACAAATTCAACAACAACCTCGAAATTGAAAAACCCCAACAAATACAACAACAACCTCAACATTGAAAAACAACAAAAACCTCAACATTGAAAAACACCAACAAATTCAACAACAACCTCAACATTGAAAAACAACAACAACCTCAACATTGCAAAACACCAGCAAATTCAACAACAACCTCAACATTTAAAAACACCAACAAATTCAACAACAACCTCAACATTGAAAAACAACAACAATCTCAACATTGAAAAACACCAACAAATTCAACAACAATCTCAACAGTGAAAAACAACAACAACCTCAACATTGAAAAACACCAACAAATTCAACAACAACCTCGACATTGAAAAACACCCTCAAATTCAAAATCAACCTCAACATTGAACAACACCAACAACCTCAAAATTGAAAAAACACCAACAAATTCAACAACAACCTCAACATTGAAAAACAACAACAACCTCAACATTGAAAAACACCAACAAATTCAACAACAACCTCAACATTGAAAAACACCAACAAATTCAACAACAACCTCAACATTGAAAAACACCAACAAACTCAACAACAACCTCAACATTGAAAAATAACAACAACTTCAACATTGAAAAACACCAACAAATTCAACAACAACCTCAACATTGAAAAACAGCAACAAATTCAACAACAAACTCAAGATTGAAAAACACCCACAAATTCAACAACCTCAACATTGAAAAACAACAACAACCTCATCATTGAAAAACACCAACAAATTCAACAACAACCTCAACATTGAAAAACAACAACAACCTCAACATTGAAAAACACCAACAAATTCAACAACAACCTCAACATTGAAAAACAACAACAACCTCAACATTGAAAAACACCAACAAATTCAACAAGAACCTCAACATTTTAAAACAACAACAAACTCAACATTGAAAAACACCAACAAATTCAACAACAACCTCAACATTGAAAAACAACAACAACCTCAACATTGAAAAACACCAGCAAATTCAACAATAACCTCAACATTGAAAAAGAACAACAACCTCAACATTGAAAAACACAAACAAATTCAACAACAACCTCGAAATTGAAAAACACCAACAAATTCAACAACAACCTCAACATTGAAAAACAACAACAACCTCAACATTGAAAAACAAAAACAAATTCAACAACAACCTCAACATTGAAAAACACCAACAAATTCAACAACAACCTCAACATTGAAAAACACCAACAAATTCAACAACAACCGCAGCGTTGAAAAACAACAACAACCTCAACATTGAAAAACACCAACAAATTCAACAACAACTTCAACACTGAAAAACACCAACAAATTCAACAACCTCGAAATTGAAAAACACCAACAAATTCAACAACAACCTCAACATTGAAAAACAACAACAACCTCAACATTGAAAAACACCAACAAATTCAACAACAACTTCAACACTGAAAAACACCAACAAATTCAACAACCTCGAAATTGAAAAACACCAACAAATTCAACAACAACCTCAACATTGAAAAACAACAACAACCTCAACATTGAAAAACACCAACAAATTCAACAACAACCTCAAAATTGAAAAACAACAACAACCTCAACATTGAAAAACACCAACAAATTCAACAACAACCTCAACATTGAAAAACAACAACAAACTAAACATTGAAAAACACCAACAAATTCAACAACAACCTCAACATTGAAAAACAACAACAACCTCAACATTGAAAAACACCAACAAATTCAACAACAACCTCAACATTGAAAAACACTAACAAATTCAACAACAACCTCGAAATTCAAAAACACCAACAAATTCAACGACAAACTCAACATTGAAAAACACCAACAAATTCAACAACAACCTCAACATTGAAAAACAACAACAACCTCAACATTGAAAAACACCAACAAATCCAACAACAATCTCAAAATTGAAAAGCACCAACAAATTCAACAACAACCTCAACATTGAAAAACAACAACAACCTCAACATTGAAAAACACCAACAAATTCAACAACAACCTCAAAATGAAAAACAACAACAACCTCAACATTGAAAAACACCAACAAATTCAACAACAACCTCAACATTGAAAAACAACAACAACCTCAACATTGAAAAACACCAACAAATTCAACAACAACCTCAACATTGAAAAACAACAACAACCTCAACATTGAAAAACACCAACAAATTCAACAACAACCTCAACATTGAAAAACAACAATAAACTCAACATTGAAAAACACCAACAAATTCAACAACAACCTCAACATTGAAAAACAACAACAACCTCAACATTGAAAAACACCAACAAATTCAACAACAACCTCAACATTGAAAAACACCATCAAATTCAACAACAACCTCAACATTGAAAAACAACAACAAACTAAACATTGAAAAACAACAACAAATTCAACAACAACCTCAACATTGAAAAACAACAACAACCTCAACATTGAAAAACACCAACAAATTCAACAACAACCTCAACATTGAAAAACACTAACAAATTCAACAACAACCTCGAAATTGAAAAACACCAACAAATTCAACGACAAACTCAACATTGAAAAACACCAACAAATTCAACAACAACCTCAACATTGAAAAACAACAACAACCTCAACATTGAAAAACACCAACAAATCCAACAACAATCTCAAAATTGAAAAACACCAACAAATTCAACAACAACCTCAACTTTGAAAAACAACAACAACCTCAACATTGAAAAACACCAACAAATTCAAAAACAACCTCAAAATGAAAAACAACAACAACCTCAACATTGAAAAACACCAACAAATTCAACAACAACCTCAACATTGAAAAACAACAACAACCTCAACATTGAAAAACACCAACAAATTCAACAACAACCTCAACATTGAAAAACAACAACAACCTCAACATTGAAAAACACCAACAAATTCAACAACAACCTCAACATTGAAAAACAACAATAAACTCAACATTGAAAAACACCAACAAATTCAACAACAACCTCAACATTGAAAAACACCAACAAATTCAACAACAACCTCAACATTGAAAAACAACAACAACCTCAACATTGAAAAACAAAAACAAATTCAACAACAACCTCAACATTGAAAAACACCAACAAATTCAACAACAACCTCAACATTGAAAAACACCAACAAATTCAACAACAACCGCAGCGTTGAAAAACAACAACAACCTCAACATTGAAAAACACCAACAAATTCAACAACAACCTCAACATTGAAAAACAACAACAACCTCAACATTGAAAAACACCAACAAATTCAACAACAACTTCAACACTGAAAAACAACAACAAATTCAACAACCTCGAAATTGAAAAACACCAACAAATTCAACAACAACCTCAACATTGAAAAACAACAACAACCTCAACATTGAAAAACACCAACAAATTCAACAACAACCTCAACATTGAAAAACAACAACAAACTAAACATTGAAAAACACCAACAAATTCAACAACAACCTCAACATTGAAAAACAACAACAACCTCAACATTGAAAAACACCAACAAATTCAACAACAACCTCAACATTGAAAAACACTAACAAATTCAACAACAACCTCGAAATTGAAAAACACCAACAAATTCAACGACAAACTCAACATTGAAAAACACCAACAAATTCAACAACAACCTCAACATTGAAAAACAACAACAACCTCAACATTGAAAAACACCAACAAATCCAACAACAATCTCAAAATTGAAAAGCACCAACAAATTCAACAACAACCTCAACATTGAAAAACAACAACAACCTCAACATTGAAAAACACCAACAAATTCAACAACAACCTCAAAATGAAAAACAACAACAACCTCAACATTGAAAAACACCAACAAATTCAACAACAACCTCAACATTGAAAAACAACAACAACCTCAACATTGAAAAACACCAACAAATTCAACAACAACCTCAACATTGAAAAACAACAACAACCTCAACATTGAAAAACACCAACAAATTCAACAACAACCTCAACATTGAAAAACAACAATAAACTCAACATTGAAAAACACCAACAAATTCAACAACAACCTCAACATTGAAAAACAACAACAACCTCAACATTGAAAAACACCAACAAATTCAACAACAACCTCAACATTGAAAAACACCATCAAATTCAACAACAACCTCAACATTGAAAAACAACAACAAACTAAACATTGAAAAACAACAACAAATTCAACAACAACCTCAACATTGAAAAACAACAACAACCTCAACATTGAAAAACACCAACAAATTCAACAACAACCTCAACATTGAAAAACACTAACAAATTCAACAACAACCTCGAAATTGAAAAACACCAACAAATTCAACGACAAACTCAACATTGAAAAACACCAACAAATTCAACAACAACCTCAACATTGAAAAACAACAACAACCTCAACATTGAAAAACACCAACAAATCCAACAACAATCTCAAAATTGAAAAACACCAACAAATTCAACAACAACCTCAACTTTGAAAAACAACAACAACCTCAACATTGAAAAACACCAACAAATTCAACAACAACCTCAAAATGAAAAACAACAACAACCTCAACATTGAAAAACACCAACAAATTCAACAACAACCTCAACATTGAAAAACAACAACAACCTCAACATTGAAAAACACCAACAAATTCAACAACAACCTCAACATTGAAAAACAACAACAACCTCAACATTGAAAAACACCAACAAATTCAACAACAACCTCAACATTGAAAAACAACAATAAACTCAACATTGAAAAACACCAACAAATTCAACAACAACCTCAACATTGAAAAACACCAACAAATTCAACAACAACCTCAACATTGAAAAACACCAACAACCTCAACATTGAAAAACACCAACAAATTCAACAACAACCTCAACATTGAAAAACAACAACAACCTCAACATTGAAAAACACGAACAAATTCAACAACAACCTCAACATTGAAAAACAACAATAAACTCAACATTGAAAAACACCAACAAATTCAACAACAACCTCAACATTGAAAAACAACAACAACCTCAACATTGAAAAACACCAACAAATTCAACAACAACTTCAACATCGAAAAACACCAACAAATTCAACAACAACCTCAACATTGAAAAACTACAACAACCTCAACATTGAAAAACACCAACAAATTCAACAACTACCCAAACATTGAAAAACAACAACAACCTCAACATTGAAAAACACCAACAAATTCAACAACAACCTCAACAATGAAAAACACCAACAAATTCAACAACAACCTCAGCATTGAAAAAGAACAACAACCTCAACATTGAAAAACACCAACAAATTCAACAACAAGCTCAACATTGAAAAACAACAACAACCTCAACTTTGAAAAACACCAACAAAATCAACCAAAACTTCAACATGGAAAAACACCAACAAATTCAACAACAACCTCGAAATTGAAAAACACCAACAAATTCAACAACAACTTCAACATTGAAAAACACCAACAAATTCAACAAAAACCTCGACATTGAAAAATACCATCAAATTCAACAACAACCTCAACATTGAAAAACACCAACAACCTCAAAATTGATAAAACACCAACAAATTCAACAACAACCTCAACATTTAAAAACAGCAACAACCTCAACATTGAAAAACACCAACAAATTCAACAACAACCTCCACATTGAAAAACACCAACAAATTCAACAACAACCTCAACATTGAAAAACACCAACAAACTCAACAACAACCTCAACATTGAAAAACAACAACAACCTCAACATTGAAAAACACCAACAAATTCAACAACAACCTCAACATTGAAAAACACCAACAAATTCAACAACAAACTCAAGATTGAAAAACACCAACAAATTCAACAACCTCAACATTGAAAAACAACAACAACCTCAACATTGAAAAACACTAACAAATTCAACAACAACCTCGAAATTGAAAAACACCAACAAATTCAACGACAAACTCAACATTGAAAACACCAACAAATTCAACAACAACCTCAACATTGAAAAACAACAACAACCTCAACATTGAAAAACACCAACAAATCCAACAACAATCTCAAAATTGAAAAGCACCAACAAATTCAACAACAACCTCAACATTGAAAAACAACAACAACCTCAACATTGAAAAACACCAACAAATTCAACAACAACCTCAAAATGAAAAACAACAACAACCTCAACATTGAAAAACACCAACAAATTCAACAACAACCTCAACATTGAAAAACAACAACAACCTCAACATTGAAAAACACCAACAAATTCAACAACAACCTCAACATTGAAAAACAACAACAACCTCAACATTGAAAAACACCAACAAATTCAACAACAACCTCAACATTGAAAAACAACAATAAATTCAACATTGAAAAACACCAACAAATTCAACAACAACCTCAACATTGAAAAACAACAACAACCTCAACATTGAAAAACACCAACAAATTCAACAACAACCTCAACATTGAAAAACACCAACAAATTCAACAACAACCTCAACATTGAAAAACAACAACAAACTAAACATTGAAAAACACCAACAAATTCAACAACAACCTCAACATTGAAAAACAACAACAACCTCAACATTGAAAAACACCAACAAATTCAACAACAACCTCAACATTGAAAAACACTAACAAATTCAACAACAACCTCGAAATTGAAAAACACCAACAAATTCAACGACAAACTCAACATTGAAAAACACCAACAAATTCAACAACAACCTGAACATTGAAAAACAACAACAACCTCAACATTGAAAAACACCAACAAATCCAACAACAATCTCAAAATTGAAAAGCACCAACAAATTCAACAACAACCTCAACATTGAAAAACAACAACAACCTCAACATTGAAAAACACCAACAAATTCAACAACAACCTCTAAATGAAAAACAACAACAACCTCAACATTGAAAAACACCAACAAATTCAACAACAACCTCAACATTGAAAAACAACAACAACCTCAACATTGAAAAACACCAACAAATTCAACAACAACCTCAACATTGAAAAACAACAACAACCTCAACATTGAAAAACACCAACAAATTCAACAACAACCTCAACATTGAAAAACAACAATAAACTCAACATTGAAAAACACCAACAAATTCAACAACAACCTCAACATTGAAAAACACCAACAAATTCAACAACAACCTCAACATTGAAAAACACCAACAACCTCAACATTGAAAAACACCAACAAATTCAACAACAACCTCAAGATTGAAAAACAACAACAACCTCAACATTGAAAAACACCAACAAATTCAACAACAACCTCAACATTGAAAAACAACAATAAACTCAACATTGAAAAACACCAACAAATTCAACAACAACCTCAACATTGAAAAACAACAACAACCTCAACATTGAAAAACACCAACAAATTCAACAACAACTTCAACATTGAAAAAC
This sequence comes from Isurus oxyrinchus, assembly GCA_026770705.1. Lineage (NCBI taxonomy): Eukaryota > Metazoa > Chordata > Chondrichthyes > Lamniformes > Lamnidae > Isurus > Isurus oxyrinchus. The sequence goes on from JANJGN010000162.1 coordinate 1,014,135, forward strand.
ACCAACAAATTCAACAACAACCTCAACATTGAAAAACTACAACAACCTCAACATTGAAAAACACCAACAAATTCAACAACTACCCAAACATTGAAAAACAACAACAACCTCAACATTGAAAAACACCAACAAATTCAACAACAACCTCAACAATGAAAAACACCAACAAATTCAACAACAACCTCAGCATTGAAAAAGAACAACAACCTCAACATTGAAAAACACCAACAAATTCAATAAGAAGCTCAACATTGAAAAACAACAACAACCTCAACTTTGAAAAACACCAACAAAATCAACCAAAACTTCAAGATGGAAAAACACCAACAAATTCAACAACAACCTCGAAATTGAAAAACACCAACAAATTCAACAACAACTTCAACATTGAAAAACACCAACAAATTCAACAACAACCTCGACATTGAAAAACACCATCAAATTCAACAACAACCTCAACATTGAAAAACACCAACAACCTCAAAATTGATAAAACACCAACAAATTCAACAACAACCTCAACATTTAAAAACAGCAACAACCTCAACATTGAAAAACACCAACAAATTCAACAACAACCTCCACATTGAAAAACACCAACAAATTCAACAACAACCTCAACATTGAAAAACACCAACAAACTCAACAACAACCTCAACATTGAAAAACAACAACAACCTCAACATTGAAAAACACCAACAAATTCAACAACAACCTCAACATTGAAAAACACCAACAAATTCAACAACAAACTCAAGATTGAAAAACACCAACAAATTCAACAACCTCAACATTGAAAAACAACAACAACCTCAACATTGAAAAACACCAACAAATTCAACAACAACCTCAACATTGAAAAACAACAACAACCTCAAAATTGAAAAACACCAACAAATTCAACAACAACCTCAAAATTGAAAAACACCAACAAATTCAACAACGACCTCAGCATTGAAAAACAACAACAACCTCAACATTGAAAAACACCAACAAATTCAACAACAACCTCATCATTGAATTTCAACAACAACCTCAACATTGAAAAACAACAACAAACTCAACATTGAAAAACACCAACAAATTCAACAACAACCTCAACATTGAAAAACAACAACAACCTCAACATTGAAAAACAACAACAAATTCAACAACAACCTCAACATTTAAAAACACCAACAAATTCAACAACAACCTCAACATTGAAAAACAACAACAATCTCAACATTGAAAAACACCAACAAATTCAACAACAACCTCAACATTGAAAAACAACAACAACCTCAACATTGAAAAACACCAACAAATTCAACAACAACCTCAACATTGAAAAACACCAACAAATTCAACAACAACCTCAACATTGAAAAACACCAACAAATTCAACAACAAACTCAACATTGAAAAACACCAACAAATTCAACAACAACCTCAACATTGAAAAACAACAACAACCTCAACATTGAAAAACACCAACAAATTCAACAACAACCTCAACATTGAAAAGCACCAACAAATTCAACAACAACCTCAACATTGAAAAACAACAACAACCTCAACATTGACAAACACCAACAAATTCAACAACAACCTCAACATTGAAAAACAACAACAACCTCAACATTGAAAAACACCAACAAATTCAACAACAACCTCAACATTGAAAAACAACAACAAACTCAACATTGAAAAACACCAACAAATTCAACAACAACCTCAACATTGAAAAACAACAACAACCTCAACATTGAAAAACACCGACAAATTCAACAACAACCTCAACATTGAAAAACACCAACAAATTCAACAACAACCTCAACATTGAAAAACAACAACAACCTAAACATTGAAAAACACCAACAATTTCAACAACAACCTCAACATTGAAAAACAACAACAACCTCAACATTGAAAAACACCAACAAATCCAACAACAATCTCAAAATTGAAAAGCACCAACAAATTCAACAACAACCTCAACATTGAAAAACAACAACAACCTCAACATTGAAAAACACCAACAAATTCAACAACAACCTCAAAATGAAAAACAACAACAACCTCAACATTGAAAAACACCAACAAATTCAACAACAACCTCAACATTGAAAAACAACAACAACCTCAACATTGAAAAACACCAACAAATTCAACAACAACCTCAACATTGAAAAACAACAACAACCTCAACATTGAAAAACACCAACAAATTCAACAACAACCTCAACATTGAAAAACAACAATAAATTCAACATTGAAAAACACCAACAAATTCAACAACAACCTCAACATTGAAAAACAACAACAACCTCAACATTGAAAAACACCAACAAATTCAACAACAACCTCAACATTGAAAAACACCAACAAATTCAACAACAACCTCAACATTGAAAAACAACAACAAACTAAACATTGAAAAACACCAACAAATTCAACAACAACCTCAACATTGAAAAACAACAACAACCTCAACATTGAAAAACACCAACAAATTCAACAACAACCTCAACATTGAAAAACACTAACAAATTCAACAACAACCTCGAAATTGAAAAACACCAACAAATTCAACGACAAACTCAACATTGAAAAACACCAACAAATTCAACAACAACCTCAACATTGAAAAACAACAACAACCTCAACATTGAAAAACACCAACAAATCCAACAACAATCTCAAAATTGAAAAGCACCAACAAATTCAACAACAACCTCAACATTGAAAAACAACAACAACCTCAACATTGAAAAACACCAACAAATTCAACAACAACCTCTAAATGAAAAACAACAACAACCTCAACATTGAAAAACACCAACAAATTCAACAACAACCTCAACATTGAAAAACAACAACAACCTCAACATTGAAAAACACCAACAAATTCAACAACAACCTCAACATTGAAAAACAACAACAACCTCAACATTGAAAAACACCAACAAATTCAAGAACAACCTCAACATTGAAAAACAACAATAAACTCAACATTGAAAAACACCAACAAATTCAACAACAACCTCAACATTGAAAAACACCAACAAATTCAACAACAACCTCAACATTGAAAAACACCAACAACCTCAACATTGAAAAACACCAACAAATTCAACAACAACCTCAACATTGAAAAACAAGAACAACCTCAACATTGAAAAACACCAACAAATTCAACAACAACCTCAACATTGAAAAACAACAATAAACTCAACATTGAAAAACACCAACAAATTCAACAACAACCTCAACATTGAAAAACAACAACAACCTCAACATTGAAAAACACCAACAAATTCAACAACAACTTCAACATTGAAAAACACCAACAAATTCAACAACAACCTCAACATTGAAAAACTACAACAACCTCAACATTGAAAAACACCAACAAATTCAACAACTACCCAAACATTGAAAAACAACAACAACCTCAACATTGAAAAACACCAACAAATTCAACAACAACCTCAACAATGAAAAACACCAACAAATTCAACAACAACCTCAGCATTGAAAAAGAACAACAACCTCAACATTGAAAAACACCAACAAATTCAACAACAAGCTCAACATTGAAAAACAACAACAACCTCAACTTTGAAAAACACCAACAAAATCAACCAAAACTTCAACATGGAAAAACACCAACAAATTCAACAACAACCTCGAAATTGAAAAACACCAACAAATTCAACAACAACTTCAACATTGAAAAACACCAACAAATTCAACAACAACCTCGACATTGAAAAACACCATCAAATTCAACAACAACCTCAACATTGAAAAACACCAACAACCTCAAAATTGATAAAACACCAACAAATTCAACAACAACCTCAACATTTAAAAACAGCAACAACCTCAACATTGAAAAACACCAACAAATTCAACAACAACCTCCACATTGAAAAACACCAACAAATTCAACAACAACCTCAACATTGAAAAACACCAACAAATTCAACAACAAACTCAAGATTGAAAAACACCAACAAATTCAACAACCTCAACATTGAAAAACAACAACAACCTCAACATTGAAAAACACCAACAAATTCAACAACAACCTCAACATTGAAAAACAACAACAAACTCAACATTGAAAAACACCACCAAATTCCACAACAACCTCAGCATTGAAAAACACCAACAAATTCAACAACAACCTCAACATTGAAAAACAACAACAACCTCAACATTGAAAAACACCAACAAATTCAACAACAACATCAACATTGAAAAACAACAACAACCTCAACATTGAAAAACACCAACAAATTCAACAACAACCTCAAAATTGAAAAACACCAACAAATTCAACAACGACCTCAGCATTGAAAAACAACAACAACCTCAACATTGAAAAACACCAACAAATTCAACAACAACCTCTTCATTGAATTTCAACAACAACCTCAACATTGAAAAACAACAACAAACTCAACATTGAAAAACACCAACAAATTCAACAACAACCTCAACATTGAAAAACAACAACAACCTCAACATTGAAAAACAACAACAAATTCAACAACAACCTCAACATTTAAAAACACCAACAAATTCAACAACAACCTCAACATTGAAAAACAACAACAATCTCAACATTGAAAAACACCAACAAATTCAACAACAACCTCAACATTGAAAAACAACAACAACCTCAACATTGAAAAACACCAACAAATTCAACAACAACCTCAACATTGAAAAACACCAACAAATTCAACAACAACCTCAACATTGAAAAGCACCAACAAATTCAACAACAACCTCAACATTGAAAAACAACAACAACCTCAACATTGACAAACACCAACAAATTCAACAACAACCTCAACATTGAAAAACAACAACAACCTCAACATTGAAAAACACCAACAAATTCAACAACAACCTCAACATTGAAAAACAACAACAAACTCAACATTGAAAAACACCAACAAATTCAACAACAACCTCAACATTGAAAAACAACAACAACCTCAACATTGAAAAACACCGACAAATTCAACAACAACCTCAACATTGAAAAACACCAACAAATTCAACAACAACCTCAACATTGAAAAACAACAACAACCTAAACATTGAAAAACACCAACAATTTCAACAACAACCTCAACATTGAAAAACAACAACAACATCAACATTGAAAAACACCAACAAATTCAACAACAACCTCAACATTGAAAAACACCAACAAATTCAACAACAACCTCAGCATTGAAAAACAACAACAACCTCAACATTGAAAAACACCAACAAATTCAACAACAACCTCAACATTGAAAAACAACAACAACCTCAACATTGAAAAACACCAACAAATTCAACAACAACTTCAACATTGAAAAACACCAACAAATTCAACAACAACCTCGAAATTGAAAAACACCAACAAATACAACAACAACCTCAACATTGAAAAACAACAACAACCTCAACATTGAAAAACAACAACCACCTCAACATTGCAAAACACCAGCAAATTCAACAACAACCTCAACATTTAAAAACACCAACAAATTCAACAACAACGTCAACATTGAAAAACAGCAACAACCTCAACATTGAAAAACACCAACAAATTCAACAATTACCTCAACATTGAAAAACAACAACAACCTCAACATTGAAAAACACCAACAAATTCAACAACAACCTCGACATTGAAAAACACCCTCAAATTCAAAATCAACCTCAACATTGAACAACACCAACAACCTCAAAATTGAAAAAACACCAACAAATTCAACAACAACCTCAACATTTAAAAACAACAACAACCTCAACATTGAAAAACACCAACAAATTCAAAAACAACCTCAACATTGAAAAACACCAACAAATTCAACAACAACCTCAACATTGAAAAACAACAACAACCTCAACATTGAAAAACACCAACAAATCCAACAACAATCTCAAAATTGAAAAGCACCAACAAATTCAACAACAACCTCAACATTGAAAAACAACAACAACCTCAACATTGAAAAACACCAACAAATTCAACAACAACCTCTAAATGAAAAACAACAACAACCTCAACATTGAAAAACACCAACAAATTCAACAACAACCTCAACATTGAAAAACAACAACAACCTCAACATTGAAAAACACCAACAAATTCAACAACAACCTCAACATTGAAAAACAACAACAACCTCAACATTGAAAAACACCAACAAATTCAACAACAACCTCAACATTGAAAAACAACAATAAACTCAACATTGAAAAACACCAACAAATTCAACAACAACCTCAACATTGAAAAACAACAACAACCTCAACATTGAAAAACACCAACAAATTCAACAACAACTTCAACATTGAAAAACACCAACAAATTCAACAACAACCTCGAAATTGAAAAACACCAACAACCTCAAAATTGAAAAAACACCAACAAATTCAACAACAACCTCAACATTTAAAAACAACAACAACCTCAACATTGAAAAACACCAACAAATTCAAAAACAACCTCAACATTGAAAAACACCAACAAATTCAACAACAACATCAACATTGAAAAACAACAACAACCTCAACATTGAAAAACACCAACAAATCCAACAACAATCTCAAAATTGAAAAGCACCAACAAATTCAACAACAACCTCAACATTGAAAAACAACAACAACCTCAACATTGAAAAACACCAACAAATTCAACAACAACCTCTAAATGAAAAACAACAACAACCTCAACATTGAAAAACACCAACAAATTCAACAACAACCTCAACATTGAAAAACAACAACAACCTCAACATTGAAAAACACCAACAAATTCAACAACAACCTCAACATTGAAAAACAACAACAACCTCAACATTGAAAAACACCAACAAATTCAACAACAACCTCAACATTGAAAAACAACAATAAACTCAACATTGAAAAACACCAACAAATTCAACAACAACCTCAACATTGAAAAACACCAACAAATTCAACAACAACCTCAACATTGAAAAACACCAACAACCTCAACATTGAAAAACACCAACAAATTCAACAACAACCTCAACATTGAAAAACAACAACAACCTCAACATTGAAAAACACCAACAAATTCAACAACAACCTCAACATTGAAAAACAACAATAAACTCAACATTGAAAAACACCAACAAATTCAACAACAACCTCAACATTGAAAAACAACAACAACCTCAACATTGAAAAACACCAACAAATTCAACAACAACTTCAACATTGAAAAACACCAACAAATTCAACAACAACCTCAACATTGAAAAACTACAACAACCTCAACATTGAAAAACACCAACAAATTCAACAACTACCCAAACATTGAAAAACAACAACAACCTCAACATTGAAAAACACCAACAAATTCAACAACAACCTCAACATTGAAAAACAACAACAACCTCAACATTGAAAAACACCAACAAATTCAACAACAACCTCAACATTGAAAAGCACCAACAAATTCAACAACAACCTCAACATTGAAAAACAACAACAACCTCAACATTGACAAACACCAACAAATTCAACAACAACCTCAACATTGAAAAACAACAACAACCTCAACATTGAAAAACACCAACAAATTCAACAACAACCTCAACATTGAAAAACAACAACAAACTCAACATTGAAAAACACCAACAAATTCAACAACAACCTCAACATTGAAAAACAATAACAACCTCAACATTGAAAAACACCGACAAATTCAACAACAACCTCAACATTGAAAAACACCAACAAATTCAACAACAACCTCAACATTGAAAAACAACAACAACCTCAACATTGAAAAACACCAACAAATTCAACAACAACCTCAACATTGAAAAACAACAACAACCTCAACATTTAAAAACACCAACAAATTCAACAACAACGTCAACATTGAAAAACAGCAACAACCTCAACATTGAAAAACACCAACAAATTCAACAATTACCTCAACATTGAAAAACAACAACAACCTCAACATTGAAAAACACCAACAAATTCAACAACAACCTCGACATTGAAAAACACCCTCAAATTCAAAATCAACCTCAACATTGAACAACACCAACAACCTCAAAATTGAAAAAACACCAACAAATTCAACAACAACCTCAACATTTAAAAACAACAACAACCTCAACATTGAAAAACACCAACAAATTCAAAAACAACCTCAACATTGAAAAACACCAACAAATTCAACAACAACCTCAACATTGAAAAACAACAACAACCTCAACATTGAAAAACACCAACTAATCCAACAACAATCTCAAAATTGAAAAGCACCAACAAATTCAACAACAACCTCAACATTGAAAAACAACAACAACCTCAACATTGAAAAACACCAACAAATTCAACAACAACCTCTAAATGAAAAACAACAACAACCTCAACATTGAAAAACACCAACAAATTCAACAACAACCTCAACATTGAAAAACAACAACAACCTCAACATTGAAAAACACCAACAAATTCAACAACAACCTCAACATTGAAAAACAACAACAACCGCAACATTGAAAAACACCAACAAATTCAACAACAACCTCAACATTGAAAAACAACAATAAACTCAACATTGAAAAACACCAACAAATTCAACAACAACCTCAACATTGAAAAACAACAACAACCTCAACATTGAAAAACACCAACAAATTCAACAACAACTTCAACATTGAAAAACACCAACAAATTCAACAACAACCTCGAAATTGAAAAACACCAACAACCTCAAAATTGAAAAAACACCAACAAATTCAACAACAACCTCAACATTTAAAAACAACAACAACCTCAACATTGAAAAACACCAACAAATTCAAAAACAACCTCAACATTGAAAAACACCAACAAATTCAACAACAACATCAACATTGAAAAACAACAACAACCTCAACATTGAAAAACACCAACAAATTCAACAACAACCTCAACATTGAAAAACACCAACAAATTCAACAACAAACTCAACATTGAAAAACAACAACAACCTCCACATTGAAAAACACCAACAAATTCAACAACAACCTCAACATGGAAAAACACCAACAAATTCAACAACAAACTCAACATTGAAAAACAACAACAACCTCTACATTGAAAAACACCAACAAATTCAACAACAACTTCAACATTGAAAAACACCAACAAATTCAACAACAACCTCGAAATTGAAAAACACCAACAAATACAACAACAACCTCAACATTGAAAAACAACAACAACCTCAACATTGAAAAACACCAACAAATTCAACAACAACCTCAACATTGAAAAACAACAACAACCTCAACATTGCAAAACACCAGCAAATTCAACAACAACCTCAACATTTAAAAACACCAACAAATTCAACAACAACCTCGAAATTGAAAAACACCAACAACCTCAAAATTGAAAAAACACCAACAAATTCAACAACAACCTCAACATTTAAAAACAACAACAACCTCAACATTGAAAAACACCAACAAATTCAAAAACAACCTCAACATTGAAAAACACCAACAAATTCAACAACATCAACATTGAAAAACAACAACAACCTCAACATTGAAAAACACCAACAAATTCAACAACAACCTCAACATTGAAAAACACCAACAAATTCAACAACAACCTCAACATTGAAAAACAACAACAACCTCCACATTGAAAAACACCAACAAATTCAACAACAACCTCAACATGGAAAAACACCAACAAATTCAACAACAAACTCAACATTGAAAAACAACAACAACCTCTACATTGAAAAACACCAACAAATTCAACAACAACTTCAACATTGAAAAACACCAACAAATTCAACAACAACCTCGAAATTGAAAAACACCAACAAATACAACAACAACCTCAACATTGAAAAACAACAACAACCTCAACATTGAAAAACACCAACAAATTCAACAACAACCTCAACATTGAAAAACAACAACAACCTCAACATTGCAAAACACCAGCAAATTCAACAACAACCTCAACATTGAAAAACACCAACAAATTCAACAACAACATCAACATTGAAAAACAACAACAACCTCAACATTGAAAAACACCAACAAATCCAACAACAATCTCAAAATTGAAAAGCACCAACAAATTCAACAACAACCTCAACATTGAAAAACAACAACAACCTCAACATTGAAAAACACCAACAAATTCAACAACAACCTCTAAATGAAAAACAACAACAACCTCAACATTGAAAAACACCAACAAATTCAACAACAACCTCAACATTGAAAAACAACAACAACCTCAACATTGAAAAACACCAACAAATTCAACAACAACCTCAACATTGAAAAACAACAACAACCTCAACATTGAAAAACACCAACAAATTCAACAACAACCTCAACATTGAAAAACAACAATAAACTCAACATTGAAAAACACCAACAAATTCAACAACAACCTCAACATTGAAAAACACCAACAAATTCAACAACAACATCAACATTGAAAAACAACAACAACCTCAACATTGAAAAACACCAACAAATTCAACAACAACCTCAACATTGAAAAACACCAACAAATTCAACAACAAACTCAACATTGAAAAACAACAACAACCTCCACATTGAAAAACACCAACAAATTCAACAACAACCTCAACATGGAAAAACACCAACAAATTCAACAACAAACTCAACATTGAAAAACAACAACAACCTCTACATTGAAAAACACCAACAAATTCAACAACAACTTCAACATTGAAAAACACCAACAAATTCAACAACAAGCTCGAAATTGAAAAACGCCAACAAATACAACAACAACCTCAACATTGAAAAACAACAACAACCTCAACATTGAAAAACACCAACAAATTCAACAACAACCTCAACATTGAAAAACAACAACAACCTCAACATTGCAAAACACCAGCAAATTCAACAACAACCTCAACATTTAAAAACACCAACAAATTCAACAACAACCTCGAAATTGAAAAACACCAACAACCTCAAAATTGAAAAAACACCAACAAATTCAACAACAACCTCAACATTTAAAAACAACAACAACCTCAACATTGAAAAACACCAACAAATTCAAAAACAACCTCAACATTGAAAAACACCAACAAATTCAACAACATCAACATTGAAAAACAACAACAACCTCAACATTGAAAAACACCAACAAATTCAACAACAACCTCAACATTGAAAAACACCAACAAATTCAACAACAAACTCAACATTGAAAAACAACAACAACCTCCACATTGAAAAACACCAACAAATTCAACAACAACCTCAACATGGAAAAACACCAACAAATTCAACAACAAACTCAACATTGAAAAACAACAACAACCTCTACATTGAAAAACACCAACAAATTCAACAACAACTTCAACATTGAAAAACACCAACAAATTCAACAACAACCTCGAAATTGAAAAACACCAACAAATACAACAACAACCTTAACATTGAAAAACAACAACAACCTCAACATTGAAAAACATCAACAAATTCAACAACAACCTCAACATTGAAAAACAACAACAACCTCAACATTGCAAAACACCAGCAAATTCAACAACAACCTCAACATTGAAAAACACCAACAAATTCAACAACAACATCAACATTGAAAAACAACAACAACCTCAACATTGAAAAACACCAACAAATCCAACAACAATCTCAAAATTGAAAAGCACCAACAAATTCAACAACAACCTCAACATTGAAAAACAACAACAACCTCAACATTGAAAAACACCAACAAATTCAACAACAACCTCTAAATGAAAAACAACAACAACCTCAACATTGAAAAACACCAACAAATTCAACAACAACCTCAACATTGAAAAACAACAACAACCTCAACATTGAAAAACACCAACAAATTCAACAACAACCTCAACATTGAAAAACAACAACAACCTCAACATTGAAAAACACCAACAAATTCAACAACAACCTCAACATTGAAAAACAACAATAAACTCAACATTGAAAAACACCAACAAATTCAACAACAACCTCAACATTGAAAAACACCAACAAATTCAACAACAACCTCAACATTGAAAAACACCAACAACCTCAACATTGAAAAACACCAACAAATTCAACAACAACCTCAACATTGAAAAACAACAACAACCTCAACATTGAAAAACACCAACAAATTCAACAACAACCTCAACATTGAAAAACAACAATAAACTCAACATTGAAAAACACCAACAAATTCAACAACAACCTCAACATTGAAAAAGAACAACAACCTCAACATTGAAAAACACCAACAAATTCAACAACAACTTCAACATTGAAAAACACCAACAAATTCAACAACAACCTCAACATTGAAAAACTACAACAACCTCAACATTGAAAAACACCAACAAATTCAACAACTACCCAAACATTGAAAAACAACAACAACCTCAACATTGAAAAACACCAACAAATTCAACAACAACCTCAACATTGAAAAACAACAACAACCTCAACATTGAAAAACACCAACAAATTCAACAACAACCTCAACATTGAAAAGCACCAACAAATTCAACAACAACCTCAACATTGAAAAACAACAACAACCTCAACATTGACAAACACCAACAAATTCAACAACAACCTCAACATTGAAAAACAACAACAACCTCAACATTGAAAAACACCAACAAATTCAACAACAACCTCAACATTGAAAAACAACAACAAACTCAACATTGAAAAACACCAACAAATTCAACAACAACCTCAACATTGAAAAACAACAACAACCTCAACATTGAAAAACACCGACAAATTCAACAACAACCTCAACATTGAAAAACACCAACAAATTCAACAACAACCTCAACATTGAAAAACAACAACAACCTAAACATTGAAAAACACCAACAATTTCAACAACAACCTCAACATTGAAAAACAACAACAACCTCAACATTGAAAAACACCAACAAATTCAACAACAACCTCAACATTGAAAAACACCAACAAATTCAACAACAACCTCAGCATTGAAAAACAACAACAACCTCAACATTGAAAAACACCAACAAATTCAACAACAACCTCAACATTGAAAAACAACAACAACCTCAACATTGAAAAACACCAACAAATTCAACAACAACTTCAACATTGAAAAACACCAACAAATTCAACAACAACCTCGAAATTGAAAAACACCAACAAATACAACAACAACCTCAACATTGAAAAACAACAACAACCTCAACATTGAAAAACAACAACCACCTCAACATTGCAAAACACCAGCAAATTCAACAACAACCTCAACATTTAAAAACACCAACAAATTCAACAACAACGTCAACATTGAAAAACAGCAACAACCTCAACATTGAAAAACACCAACAAATTCAACAATTACCTCAACATTGAAAAACAACAACAACCTCAACATTGAAAAACACCAACAAATTCAACAACAACCTCGACATTGAAAAACACCCTCAAATTCAAAATCAACCTCAACATTGAACAACACCAACAACCTCAAAATTGAAAAAACACCAACAAATTCAACAACAACCTCAACATTTAAAAACAACAACAACCTCAACATTGAAAAACACCAACAAATTCAAAAACAACCTCAACATTGAAAAACACCAACAAATTCAACAACAACCTCAACATTGAAAAACAACAACAACCTCAACATTGAAAAACACCAACAAATCCAACAACAATCTCAAAATTGAAAAGCACCAACAAATTCAACAACAACCTCAACATTGAAAAACAACAACAACCTCAACATTGAAAAACACCAACAAATTCAACAACAACCTCTAAATGAAAAACAACAACAACCTCAACATTGAAAAACACCAACAAATTCAACAACAACCTCAACATTGAAAAACAACAACAACCTCAACATTGAAAAACACCAACAAATTCAACAACAACCTCAACATTGAAAAACAACAACAACCTCAACATTGAAAAACACCAACAAATTCAACAACAACCTCAACATTGAAAAACAACAATAAACTCAACATTGAAAAACACCAACAAATTCAACAACAACCTCAACATTGAAAAACAACAACAACCTCAACATTGAAAAACACCAACAAATTCAACAACAACTTCAACATTGAAAAACACCAACAAATTCAACAACAACCTCGAAATTGAAAAACACCAACAAATACAACAACAACCTCAACATTGAAAAACAACAACAACCTCAACATTGAAAAGCAACAACCACCTCAACATTGCAAAACACCAGCAAATTCAACAACAACCTCAACATTTAAAAACACCAACAAATTCAACAACAACGTCAACATTGAAAAACAACAACAACCTCAACATTGAAAAACACCAACAAATTCAACAACAACTTCAACATTGAAAAACACCAACAAATTCAACAACAACCTCGAAATTGAAAAACACCAACAAATACAACAACAACCTCAACATTGAAAAACAACAACAACCTCAACATTGAAAAACAACAACCACCTCAACATTGCAAAACACCAGCAAATTCAACAACAACCTCAACATTTAAAAACACCAACAAATTCAACAACAACGTCAACATTGAAAAACAGCAACAACCTCAACATTGAAAAACACCAACAAATTCAACAATTACCTCAACATTGAAAAACAACAACAACCTCAACATTGAAAAACACCAACAAATTCAACAACAACCTCGACATTGAAAAACACCCTCAAATTCAAAATCAACCTCAACATTGAACAACACCAACAACCTCAAAATTGAAAAAACACCAACAAATTCAACAACAACCTCAACATTTAAAAACAACAACAACCTCAACATTGAAAAACACCAACAAATTCAAAAACAACCTCAACATTGAAAAACACCAACAAATTCAACAACAACCTCAACATTGAAAAACAACAACAACCTCAACATTGAAAAACACCAACAAATCCAACAACAATCTCAAAATTGAAAAGCACCAACAAATTCAACAACAACCTCAACATTAAAAAACAACAACAACCTCAACATTGAAAAACACCAACAAATTCAACAACAACCTCTAAATGAAAAACAACAACTACCTCAACATTGAAAAACACCAACAAATTCAACAACAACCTCAACATTGAAAAACAACAACAACCTCAACATTGAAAAACACCAACAAATTCAACAACAACCTCAACATTGAAAAACAACAACAACCTCAACATTGAAAAACACCAACAAATTCAACAACAACCTCAACATTGAAAAACAACAATAAACTCAACATTGAAAAACACCAACAAATTCAACAACAACCTCAACATTGAAAAACACCAACAAATTCAACAACAACCTCAACATTGAAAAACACCAACAACCTCAACATTGAAAAACACCAACAAATTCAACAACAACCTCAACATTGAAAAACAACGACAACCTCAACATTGAAAAACACCAACAAATTCAACAACAACCTCAACATTGAAAAACAACAATAAACTCAACATTGAAAAACACCAACAAATTCAACAACAACCTCAACATTGAAAAACAACAACAACCTCAACATTGAAAAACACCAACAAATTCAACAACAACTTCAACATTGAAAAACACCAACAAATTCAACAACAACCTCAACATTGAAAAACTACAACAACCTCAACATTGAAAAACACCAACAAATTCAACAACAACCTCAACAATGAAAAACACCAACAAATTCAACAACAACCTCAGCATTGAAAAAGAACAAAAACCTCAACATTGAAAAACACGAACAAATTCAACAACAAGCTCAACATTGAAAAACAACAACAACCTCAACATTGAAAAACACCAACAAATTCAAC
The DNA here is from genome assembly GCA_026770705.1 of Isurus oxyrinchus. Classification (NCBI taxonomy): domain Eukaryota; kingdom Metazoa; phylum Chordata; class Chondrichthyes; order Lamniformes; family Lamnidae; genus Isurus; species Isurus oxyrinchus. The sequence continues at coordinate 1,030,016 of JANJGN010000162.1, forward strand.
AACAACTTCAACATAGAAAAACACCAACAAATTCAACAACAACCTCGAAATTGAAAAACACCAACAAATTCAACAACAACTTCAACATTGAAAAACACCAACAAATTCAACAACAACCTCGACATTGAAAAACACCATCAAATTCAACAACAACCTCAACATTGAAAAACACCAACAACCTCAAAATTGATAAAACACCAACAAATTCAACAACAACCTCAACATTTAAAAACAGCAACAACCTCAACATTGAAAAACACCAACAAATTCAACAACAACCTCAACATTGAAAAACAACAACAACCTCAACATTGAAAAACACCAACAAATTCAACAACAACCTGAACATTGAAAAACACCAACAAATTCAACAACAACCTCAACATTGAAAAACACCAACAAATTCAACAACAAACTCAACATTGAAAAACACCAACAAATTCAACAACAACCTCAACATTGAAAAGCACCAACAAATTCAACAACAACCTCAACATTGAAAAACAACAACAACCTCAACATTGACAAACACCAACAAATTCAACAACAACCTCAACATTGAAAAACAACAACAACCTCAACATTGAAAAACACCAACAAATTCAACAACAACCACAACATTGAAAAACAACAACAAACTCAACATTGAAAAACACCAACAAATTCAACAACAACCTCAACTTTGAAAAACAACAACAACCTCAACATTGAAAAACACCGACAAATTCAACAACAACCTCAACATTGAAAAACACCAACAAATTCAACAACAACCTCAACATTGAAAAACAACAACAACCTAAACATTGAAAAACACCAACAATTTCAACAACAACCTCAACATTGAAAAACAACAACAACCTCAACATTGAAAAACACCAACAAATTCAACAACAACCTCAACATTGAAAAACACCAACAAATTCAACAACAACCTCAGCATTGAAAAACAACAACAACCTCAACATTGAAAAACACCAACAAATTCAACAACAACCTCAACATTGAAAAACAACAACAACCTCAACATTGAAAAACACCAACAAATTCAACAACAACTTCAACATTGAAAAACACCAAAAAATTCAACAACAACCTCGAAATTGAAAAACACCAACAAATACAACAACAACCTCAACATTGAAAAACAACAACAACCTCAACATTGAAAAACAACAACCACCTCAACATTGCAAAACACCAGCAAATTCAACAACAACCTCAACATTTAAAAACACCAACAAATTCAACAACAACGTCAACATTGAAAAACAGCAACAACCTCAACATTGAAAAACACCAACAAATTCAACAATTACCTCAACATTGAAAAACAACAACAACCTCAACATTGAAAAACACCAACAAATTCAACAACAACCTCGACATTGAAAAACACCCTCAAATTCAAAATCAACCTCAACATTGAACAACACCAACAACCTCAAAATTGAAAAAACACCAACACATTCAACAACAACCTCAACATTTAAAAACAACAACAACCTCAACATTGAAAAACACCAACAAATTCAAAAACAACCTCAACATTGAAAAACACCAACAAATTCAACAACAACCTCAACATTGAAAAACACCAACAAACTCAACAACAACCTCAACATTGAAAAATAACAACAACCTCAACATTGAAAAACACCAACAACTTCAACAACAACATCAACATTGAAAAACACCAACAAATTCAACAACAAACTCAAGATTGAAAAACACCCACAAATTCTACAAGCTCAAAATTGAAAAGCAACAACAACCTCATCATTGAAAAACACCAACAAATTCAACAACAACCTCAACATTGAAAAACACCAACAAATTCAACAACAACCTCAACATTGAAAAACAACAACAACCTCAACATTGAAAAACACAAACAAATTCAACAACAACCTCAACATTGAAAAACAACAACAACCTCAACATTGAAAAACACCAACAAATTCAACAACAACCTCAACATTGAAAAGCACCAACAAATTCAACAACAACCTCAACATTGAAAAACAACAACAACCTCAACATTGACAAACACCAACAAATTCAACAACAACCTCAACATTGAAAAACAACAACAACCTCAACATTGAAAAACACCAACAAATTCAACAACAACCTCAACATTGAAAAACAACAACAAACTCAACATTGAAAAACACCAACAAATTCAACAACAACCTCAACATTGAAAAACAACAACAACCTCAACATTGAAAAACACCGACAAATTCAACAACAACCTCAACATTGAAAAACACCAACAAATTCAACAACAACCTCAACATTGAAAAACAACAACAACCTAAACATTGAAAAACACCAACAATTTCAACAACAACCTCAACATTGAAAAACAACAACAACCTCAACATTGAAAAACACCAACAAATTCAACAACAACCTCAACATTGAAAAACACCAACAAATTCAACAACAACCTCAGCATTGAAAAACAACAACAACCTCAACATTGAAAAACACCAACAAATTCAACAACAACCTCAACATTGAAAAACAACAACAACCTCAACATTGAAAAACACCAACAAATTCAACAACAACTTCAACATTGAAAAACACCAACAAATTCAACAACAACCTCGAAATTGAAAAACACCAACAAATACAACAACAACCTCAACATTGAAAAACAACAACAACCTCAACATTGAAAAACAACAACCACCTCAACATTGCAAAACACCAGCAAATTCAACAACAACCTCAACATTTAAAAACACCAACAAATTCAACAACAACGTCAACATTGAAAAACAGCAACAACCTCAACATTGAAAAACACCAACAAATTCAACAATTACCTCAACATTGAAAAACAACAACAACCTCAACATTGAAAAACACCAACAAATTCAACAACAACCTCGACATTGAAAAACACCCTCAAATTCAAAATCAACCTCAACATTGAACAACACCAACAACCTCAAAATTGAAAAAACACCAACAAATTCAACAACAACCTCAACATTTAAAAACAACAACAACCTCAACATTGAAAAACACCAACAAATTCAAAAACAACCTCAACATTGAAAAACACCAACAAATTCAACAACAACCTCAACATTGAAAAACAACAACAACCTCAACATTGAAAAACACCAACAAATCCAACAACAATCTCAAAATTGAAAAGCACCAACAAATTCAACAACAACCTCAACATTGAAAAACAACAACAACCTCAACATTGAAAAACACCAACAAATTCAACAACAACCTCTAAATGAAAAACAACAACAACCTCAACATTGAAAAACACCAACAAATTCAACAACAACCTCAACATTGAAAAACAACAACAACCTCAACATTGAAAAACACCAACAAATTCAACAACAACCTCAACATTGAAAAACAACAACAACCTCAACATTGAAAAACACCAACAAATTCAACAACAACCTCAACATTGAAAAACAACAATAAACTCAACATTGAAAAACACCAACAAATTCAACAACAACCTCAACATTGAAAAACAACAACAACCTCAACATTGAAAAACACCAACAAATTCAACAACAACTTCAACATTGAAAAACACCAACAAATTCAACAACAACCTCGAAATTGAAAAACACCAACAAATACAACAACAACCTCAACATTGAAAAACAACAACAACCTCAACATTGAAAAGCAACAACCACCTCAACATTGCAAAACACCAGCAAATTCAACAACAACCTCAACATTTAAAAACACCAACAAATTCAACAACAACGTCAACATTGAAAAACAACAACAACCTCAACATTGAAAAACACCAACAAATTCAACAACAACTTCAACATTGAAAAACACCAACAAATTCAACAACAACCTCGAAATTGAAAAACACCAACAAATACAACAACAACCTCAACATTGAAAAACAACAACAACCTCAACATTGAAAAACAACAACCACCTCAACATTGCAAAACACCAGCAAATTCAACAACAACCTCAACATTTAAAAACACCAACAAATTCAACAACAACGTCAACATTGAAAAACAGCAACAACCTCAACATTGAAAAACACCAACAAATTCAACAATTACCTCAACATTGAAAAACAACAACAACCTCAACATTGAAAAACACCAACAAATTCAACAACAACCTCGACATTGAAAAACACCCTCAAATTCAAAATCAACCTCAACATTGAACAACACCAACAACCTCAAAATTGAAAAAACACCAACAAATTCAACAACAACCTCAACATTTAAAAACAACAACAACCTCAACATTGAAAAACACCAACAAATTCAAAAACAACCTCAACATTGAAAAACACCAACAAATTCAACAACAACCTCAACATTGAAAAACAACAACAACCTCAACATTGAAAAACACCAACAAATCCAACAACAATCTCAAAATTGAAAAGCACCAACAAATTCAACAACAACCTCAACATTAAAAAACAACAACAACCTCAACATTGAAAAACACCAACAAATTCAACAACAACCTCTAAATGAAAAACAACAACTACCTCAACATTGAAAAACACCAACAAATTCAACAACAACCTCAACATTGAAAAACAACAACAACCTCAACATTGAAAAACACCAACAAATTCAACAACAACCTCAACATTGAAAAACAACAACAACCTCAACATTGAAAAACACCAACAAATTCAACAACAACCTCAACATTGAAAAACAACAATAAACTCAACATTGAAAAACACCAACAAATTCAACAACAACCTCAACATTGAAAAACACCAACAAATTCAACAACAACCTCAACATTGAAAAACACCAACAACCTCAACATTGAAAAACACCAACAAATTCAACAACAACCTCAACATTGAAAAACAACGACAACCTCAACATTGAAAAACACCAACAAATTCAACAACAACCTCAACATTGAAAAACAACAATAAACTCAACATTGAAAAACACCAACAAATTCAACAACAACCTCAACATTGAAAAACAACAACAACCTCAACATTGAAAAACACCAACAAATTCAACAACAACTTCAACATTGAAAAACACCAACAAATTCAACAACAACCTCAACATTGAAAAACTACAACAACCTCAACATTGAAAAACACCAACAAATTCAACAACAACCTCAACAATGAAAAACACCAACAAATTCAACAACAACCTCAGCATTGAAAAAGAACAAAAACCTCAACATTGAAAAACACGAACAAATTCAACAACAAGCTCAACATTGAAAAACAACAACAACCTCAACATTGAAAAACACCAACAAATTCAACAACAACTTCAACATAGAAAAACACCAACAAATTCAACAACAACCTCGAAATTGAAAAACACCAACAAATTCAACAACAACTTCAACATTGAAAAACACCAACAAATTCAACAACAACCTCGACATTGAAAAACACCATCAAATTCAACAACAACCTCAACATTGAAAAACACCAACAACCTCAAAATTGATAAAACACCAACAAATTCAACAACAACCTCAACATTTAAAAACAGCAACAACCTCAACATTGAAAAACACCAACAAATTCAACAACAACCTCAACATTGAAAAACAACAACAACCTCAACATTGAAAAACACCAACAAATTCAACAACAACCTGAACATTGAAAAACACCAACAAATTCAACAACAACCTCAACATTGAAAAACACCAACAAATTCAACAACAAACTCAACATTGAAAAACACCAACAAATTCAACAACAACCTCAACATTGAAAAGCACCAACAAATTCAACAACAACCTCAACATTGAAAAACAACAACAACCTCAACATTGACAAACACCAACAAATTCAACAACAACCTCAACATTGAAAAACAACAACAACCTCAACATTGAAAAACACCAACAAATTCAACAACAACCACAACATTGAAAAACAACAACAAACTCAACATTGAAAAACACCAACAAATTCAACAACAACCTCAACTTTGAAAAACAACAACAACCTCAACATTGAAAAACACCGACAAATTCAACAACAACCTCAACATTGAAAAACACCAACAAATTCAACAACAACCTCAACATTGAAAAACAACAACAACCTAAACATTGAAAAACACCAACAATTTCAACAACAACCTCAACATTGAAAAACAACAACAACCTCAACATTGAAAAACACCAACAAATTCAACAACAACCTCAACATTGAAAAACACCAACAAATTCAACAACAACCTCAGCATTGAAAAACAACAACAACCTCAACATTGAAAAACACCAACAAATTCAACAACAACCTCAACATTGAAAAACAACAACAACCTCAACATTGAAAAACACCAACAAATTCAACAACAACTTCAACATTGAAAAACACCAAAAAATTCAACAACAACCTCGAAATTGAAAAACACCAACAAATACAACAACAACCTCAACATTGAAAAACAACAACAACCTCAACATTGAAAAACAACAACCACCTCAACATTGCAAAACACCAGCAAATTCAACAACAACCTCAACATTTAAAAACACCAACAAATTCAACAACAACGTCAACATTGAAAAACAGCAACAACCTCAACATTGAAAAACACCAACAAATTCAACAATTACCTCAACATTGAAAAACAACAACAACCTCAACATTGAAAAACACCAACAAATTCAACAACAACCTCGACATTGAAAAACACCCTCAAATTCAAAATCAACCTCAACATTGAACAACACCAACAACCTCAAAATTGAAAAAACACCAACACATTCAACAACAACCTCAACATTTAAAAACAACAACAACCTCAACATTGAAAAACACCAACAAATTCAAAAACAACCTCAACATTGAAAAACACCAACAAATTCAACAACAACCTCAACATTGAAAAACACCAACAAACTCAACAACAACCTCAACATTGAAAAATAACAACAACCTCAACATTGAAAAACACCAACAACTTCAACAACAACATCAACATTGAAAAACACCAACAAATTCAACAACAAACTCAAGATTGAAAAACACCCACAAATTCTACAAGCTCAAAATTGAAAAGCAACAACAACCTCATCATTGAAAAACACCAACAAATTCAACAACAACCTCAACATTGAAAAACACCAACAAATTCAACAACAACCTCAACATTGAAAAACAACAACAACCTCAACATTGAAAAACACAAACAAATTCAACAACAACCTCAACATTGAAAAACAACAACAACCTCAACATTGAAAAACAACAACAAATTCAACAACAACCTCAACATTGAATAACAACAACAAACTCAACATTGAAAAACACCAACAAATTCAACAACAACCTCAACATTGAAAAACAACAACAACCTCAACATTGAAAAACACCAACAAATTCAACAATAACCTCAACATTGAAAAAGAACAACAACCTCAACATTGAAAAACACCAACAAATTCAACAACAACCTCAACATTGAAAAACACCAACAAATTCAACAACAACCTCAACATTGAAAAACAACAACCTCAACATTGAAAAACACCAACAAATTCAACTACAACCTCAACATTGAAAAACAACAACAACCTCAACATTGAAAAACACCAACAAATTCAACAACAACCTCAGCATAGAAAAACAGCAACAAATTCAACAACAACCTCAGCATTGAAAAACAACAACAACCTCAACATTGAAAAACACCAACAAATTCAACAACAACCTCAACATTGAAAAACAACAACAACCTCAACATTGAAAAACACCAAGAAATTCAACAACAACTTCAACATTGAAATACACCAACAAATTCAACAACAACCTCGAAATTGAAAAACACCAACAAATTCAACAACAACCTCTACATTGAAAAACAAAAACAAATTCAACAACCTCAAAATTGAAAAACAACAACAACCTCAACATTGAAAAACACCAACAAATTCAACAGCAACCTCAACATTTAAAAACACCAACAATTTCAACAACAACCTCAACATTGAAAAACAACAACAATCTCAACATTGAAAAACACTAACAAATTCAACAACAACCTCAGCATTGAAAAACAACAACAACCACAACATTGAAAAACACCAACAAATTCAACAAGAACCTCAACATTGAAAAACAACAACAACCTCAACATTGAAAAACACCAACAAATTCAACAACAACTTCAACATTGAAAAACACCAACAAATTCAACAACAACCTCGAAATTGAAAAACACCAACAAATACAACAACAACCTCAACATTGAAAAACAACAACAACCTCAACATTGAAAAACACCAACAAATTCAACAACAACCTCAACATTGAAAAACAACAACCACCTCAACATTGCAAAACACCAGCAAATTCAACAAAAACCTCAACATTTAAAAACACCAACAAATTCAACAACAACCTCAACATTGAAAAACAGCAACAACCTCAACATTGAAAAACACCAACAAATTCAACAACAACCTCAACATTGAAAAACAACAACAACCTCAACATGGAAAAACACCAACAAATTCAACAACAACCTCGACATTGAAAAACACCCTCAAATTCAAAATCAACCTCAACATTGAACAACACCAACAACCTCAAAATTGAAAAAACACCAACAAATTCAACAACAACCTCAACATTTAAAAACAACAACAACCTCAACATTGAAAAACACCAACAAATTCAAAAACAACCTCAACATTGAAAAACACCAACAAATTCAACAACAACCTCAACATTGAAAAACACCAACAAACTCAACAACAACTCAACATTGAAAAATAACAACAACCTCAACATTGAAAAACACCAACAACTTCAACAACAACATCAACATTGAAAAACACCAACAAATTCAACAACAAACTCAAGATTGAAAAACACCCACAAATTCAACAAGCTCAAAATTGAAAAGCAACAACAACCTCATCATTGAAAAACACCAACAAATTCAACAACAACCTCAACATTGAAAAACACCAACAAATTCAACAACAACCTCAACATTGAAAAACAACAACAACCTCAACATTGAAAAACACCAACAAATTCAACAACAACCTCAACATTGAAAAACAACAACAACCTCAACATTGAAAAACACCAACAAATTCAACAACAACCTCAACATTGAAAAACAACAACAAACTCAACATTGAAAAACACCAACAATTTCAACAACAACCTCAACATTGAAAAACAACAACAACCTCAACATTGAAAAACACCAACAAATTCAACAACAACCTCAGCATAGAAAAACACCAACAAATTCAACAACAACCTCAGCATTGAAAAACAACAACAACCTCAACATTGAAAAACACCAACAAATTCAACAACAACCTCAACATTGAAAAACAACAACAACCTCAACATTGAAAAACACCAACAAATTCAACAACAACTTCAACATTGAAAAACACCAACAAATTCAACAACAACCTCGAAATTGAAAAACACCAACAAATTCAACAACAACCTCAACAATGAAAAACAAAAACAAATTCAACAACCTCAAGATTGAAAAACAACAACAACCTCAGCATTGAAAAACACCAACAAATTCAACAGCAACCTCAACATTTAAAAACACCAACAATTTCAACAACAACCTCAACATTGAAAAACAACAACAATCTCAACATTGAAAAACACGAACAAATTCAACAACAACCTCAACATTGAAAAACAGCAACAACCTCAACATTGAAAAACACCAACAAATTCAACAACAACTTCAACATTGAAAAACACCAACAAATTCAACAACAACGTCGCCATTGAAAAACACCATCAAATTCAACAACAACCTCCACATTGAAAAACACCAACAAATTCAACAACAACCTCAACATTGAAAAACACCAACAAATTCAACAACAACCTCCACATTGAAAAACACCAACAAATTCAACAACAACCTCAAAATTGAAAAACACCAACAAAATCAACAACAACCTCAACATTGAAAAACAACAACAACCTCAACATTGAAAAACACCAACAAATTCAACAACAACCTCAACATTGAAAAACACCAACAAATTCAACAACAAACTCAAGATTGAAAAACACCAACAAATTCAACAACCTCAACATTGAAAAACAACAACAACCTCAACATTGAAAAACACCAACAAATTCAACAACAACCTCAACATTGAAAAACAACAACAACCTCAACATTGAAAAACACCAACAAATTCAACAACAACCTCAAAATTGAAAAACACCAACAAATTCAACAACGACCTCAGCATTGAAAAACAACAACAACCTCAACATTGAAAAACACCAACAAATTCAACAACAACCTCAACATTGAATTTCAACAACAACCTCAACATTGAAAAACAACAACAAACTCAACATTGAAAAACACCAACAAATTCAAAAACAACCTCAACATTGAAAAACAACAACAACCTCAACATTGAAAAACAACAACAAATTCAACAACAACCTCAACATTGAAAAACACCAACAAATTCAACAACAACCTCAACATTAAAAAACACCAACAAATTCAACAACAACCTCAACATTGAAAAACACCAACAAATTCAACAACAACCTCAACATTGAAAAACACCAACAAACTCAACAACAACCACAACATTGAAAAATAACAACAACCTGAACATTGAAAAACACCAACAAATTCAACAACAACCTCAACATTGAAAAACACCAACAAATTCAACAACAAACTCAAGATTGAAAAAAACCCACAAATTCAACAACCTCAACATTGAAAAACACCAACAACCTCAACATTGAAAAACACCAACAAATTCAACAACAACCTCAACATTGAAAAACAACAACAACCTCAACATTGAAAAACACCAACAAATTCAACAACAACCTCAACATTGAAAAACAACAATAAACTCAACATTGAAAAACACCAACAAATTCAACAACAACCTCAACATTGAAAAACAACAACAACCTCAACATTGAAAAACACCAACAAATTCAACAACAACCTCGAAATTGAAAAACACCAACAAATACAACAACAACCTCAACATTGAAAGACAACAATAACCTCAACATTGAAAAACACCAACAAATTCAACAACAACCTCAACATTGAAAAACAGCAACCACCTCAACATTGCAAAACACCAGCAAATTCAACAACAACCTCAACATTTAAAAACACCAACAAATTCAACAACAACCTCAACATTGAAAAACAGCAACAACCTCAACATTGAAAAACACCAACAAATTCAACAACAACCTCAACATTGAAAAACAACAACAACCTCAACATTGAAAAACACCAACAAATTCAACAACAACCTCGACATTGAAAAACACCCTCTAATTCAAAATCAACCTCAACATTGAACAACACCAACAACCTCAAAATTGAAAAAACACCAACAAATTCAACAACAACCTCAACATTTAAAAACAACAACAACCTCAACATTGAAAAACACCAACAAATTCAAAAACAACCTCAACATTGAAAAACACCAACAAATTCAACAACAACCTCAACATTGAAAAACACCAACAAACTCAACAACAACCTCAACATTGAAAAATAACAACAACCTCAACATTGAAAAACACCAACAACTTCAACAACAACATCAACATTGAAAAACACCAACAAATTCAACAACAAACTCAAGATTGAAAAACACCCACAAATTCTACAAGCTCAAAATTGAAAAGCAACAACAACCTCATCATTGAAAAACACCAACAAATTCAACAACAACCTCAACATTGAAAAACACCAACAAATTCAACAACAACCTCAACATTGAAAACAACCAACAAATTCAACAACAACCTCAACATTGAAAAACAACAACAACCTCAACATTGAAAAACACCAACAAATTCAACAACAACCTCAACATTGAAAAACAACAACAAACTCAACATTGAAAAACACCAACAAATTCAACAACAACCTCAACATTGAAAAACAACAACAACCTCAACATTGAAAAACACCAACAAATTCAACAATAACCTCAAAATTGAAAAGGAACAACTACCTCAACATTGAAAAACACGAACAAATTCAACAACAACCTCAACATTGAAAAACACCAACAAATTCAACAACAACCTCAACATTGAAAAGCAACAACAACCTCAACATTGAAAAACACCAACAAATTCAACAACAACCTCAACATTGAAAAACAACAACAACCTCAACATTGAAAAACACCAACAAATTCAACAACAACCTCAGCATAGAAAAACACCAACAAATTCAACAACAACCTCAGCATTGAAAAACAACAACAACCTCAACATTGAAAAACACCAACAAATTCAACAACAACCTCAACATTGAAAAACAACAACAACCTCAACATTGAAAAACACCAATAAATTCAACAACAACTTCAACATTGAAAAACACCAACAAATTCAACAACAACCTCGAAATTGAAAAACACCAACAAATTCAACAACAACCTCAACATTGATAAACAAAAACAAATTCAACAACCTCAAAATTGAAAAACAACAACAACCTCAACATTGAAAATCACCAACAAATTCAACAGCAACCTCAACATTTAAAAACACCAACAATTTCAACAACAACCTCAACATTGAAAAACAACAACAATCTCAACATTGAAAAACACGAACAAATTCAACAACAACCTCAACATTGAAAAACAGCAACAACCTCAACATTGAAAAACACCAACAAATTCAACAACAACTTCAACATTGAAAAACACCAACAAATTCAACAACAACGTCGACATTGAAAAACACCATCAAATTCAACAACAACCTCCACATTGAAAAACACCAACAAATTCAGCAACAACCTCAACATTGAAAAACACCAACAAATTCAACAACAACCTCCACATTGAAAAACACCAACAAATTCAACAACAACCTCAAAATTGAAAAACACCAACAAACTCAACAACAACCTCAACATTGAAAAACAACAACAACCTCAACATTGAAAAACACCAACAAATTCAACAACAACCTCAACATAGAAAAACACCAACAAATTCAACAACAAACTCAAGATTGAAAAACACCAACAAATTCAACAACCTCAACATTGAAAAACAACAACAACCTCAACATTGAAAAACACCAACAAATTCAACAACAACCTCAACATTGAAAAACAACAACAAACTCAACATTGAAAAACACCAACAAATTCAATAACAACCTCAGCATTGAAAAACAACAACCAATTCAACAACAACCTCAACATTGAAAAACAACAACAACCTCAACATTGAAAAACACCAACAAATTCAACAACAACCTCAACATTGAATTTCAACAACAACCTCAACATTGAAAAACAACAACAAACTCAACATTGAAAAACACCAACAAATTCAACAACAACCTCAACATTGAAAAACAACAACAACCTCAACATTGAAAAACAACAACAAATTCAACAACAACCTCAACATTGAAAAACACCAACAAATTCAACAACAACCTCAACATTAAAAAACACCAACAAATTCAACAACAACATCAACATTGAAAAACACCAACAAATTCAACAACAACCTCAACATTGAAAAACAATAACAACCTCAACATTGAAGAACACCAACAAATTCAACAACAACCTCAAAATTGAAAAACACCAACAAATTCAACAACAACCTCAACATTGAAAAACAACAACAACCTCAACATTGAAAAACACCAACAAATTCAACAACAACCTCAGCATAGAAAAACACCAACAAATTCAACAACAACCTCAGCATTGAAAAACAACAACAACCTCAACATTGAAAAACACCAACAAATTCAACAACAACCTCAACATTGAAAAACAACAACAACCTCAACATTGAAAAACACCAACAAATTCAACAACAACTTCAACATTGAAAAACACCAACAAATTCAACAACAACCTCGAAATTGAAAAACACCAACAAATTCAACAACAACCTCAACATTGATAAACAAAAACAAATTCAACAACCTCAAAATTGAAAAACAACAACAACCTCAACATTGAAAAACACCAACAAATTCAACAGCAACCTCAACACTTAAAAACACCAACAATTTCAACAACAACCTCAACATTGAAAAACAACAACAATCTCAACATTGAAAAACACGAACAAATTCAACAACAACCTCAACATTGAAAAACAGCAACAAATTCAACAACAACCTCAGCATTGAAAAACAACAACAACCTCAACATTGAAAAACACCAACAAATTCAACAACAACCTCAACATTGATAAACAACAACAACCTCAACATTGAAAAACACCAACAAATTCAACAACAACCTCAACATTGAAAAACAACAACAACCTCCACATTGAAAAACACCAACAAATTCAACAACAACCTCAACATTGAAAAACAACAACAAACTCAACATTGAAAAACACCAACAAATTCAACAACAACCTCAACATTGAAAAACAACAACAACCTCAACATTGAAATACACCAACAATTTCAACAATAACCTCAAAATTGAAAAAGAACAACAACCTCAACATTGAAAAACACCAACAAATTCAACAACAACCTCAACATTGAAAAACACCAACAAATTCAACAACAACCTCAACATTGAAAAGCAACAACAACCTCAACATTGAAAAACACCAACAAATTCAACAACAACCTCAACATTGAAAAACAACAACAACCTCAACATTGAAAAACACCAACAAATTCAACAACAACCTCAGCATAGAAAAACACCAACAAATTCAACAACAACCTCAGCATTGAAAAACAACAGCAATCTCAACATTGAAAAACACCAACAAATTCAACAACAACCTCAACATTGAAAAACAACAACAACCTCAACATTGAAAAACACCAACAAATTCAACAACAACTTCAACATTGAAAAACACCAACAAATTCAACAACAACCTCGAAATTGAAAAACACCAACAAATTCAACAACAACCTCAACATTGATAAACAAAAACAAATTCAACAACCTCAAAATTGAAAAACAACAACAACCTCAACATTGAAAAACACCACCAAATTCAACAGCAACCTCAACATTTAAAAACACCAACAATTTCAACAACAACCTCAACATTGAAAAACAACAACAATCTCAACATTGAAAAACACGAACAAATTCAACAACAACCTCAACATTGAAAAACAGCAACAACCTCAACATTGAAAAACAACAACAAATTCAACAACAACTTCAACATTGAAAAACACCAACAAATTCAACAACAACGTCGACATTGAAAAACACCATCAAATTCAACAACAACCTCCACATTGAAAAACACCAACAAATTCAACAACAACCTCAACATTGAAAAACACCAACAAATTCAACAACAACCTCCACATTGAAAAACACCAACAAATTCAACAACAACCTCAAAATTGAAAAACACCAACAAACTCAACAACAACCTCAACATTGAAAAACAACAACAACCTCAACATTGAAAAACACCAACAAATTCAACAACAACCTCAACATTGAAAAACACCAACAAATTCAACAACAAACTCAAGATTGAAAAACACCAACAAATTCAACAACCTCAACATTGAAAAACACCAACAAATTCAACAACAACCTCAACATTGAAAAACAACAACAACCTCAACGTTGAAAAACACCAACAAATTCAACAACAACCTCAACATTGAAAAACAACAACAACCTCAACATTGAAAAACACCAACAAATTCAACAACAACCTCAACATTGAAAAACAACAACAAACTCAACATTGAAAAACACCAACAAATTCAACAACAACCTCAACATTGAAAAACAACAACAACCTCAACATTGAAAAACACCAACAAATTCAACAATAACCTCAAAATTGAAAAAGAACAACAACCTCAACATTGAAAAACACGAACAAATTCAACAACAACCTCAACATTGAAAAACACCAACAAATTCAACAACAACCTCAACATTGAAAAGCAACAACAACCTCAACATTGAAAAACACCAATAAATTCAACAACAACCTCAACATTGAAAAACAACAACAACCTCAACATTGAAAAACACCAACAAATTCAACAACAACCTCAGCATAGAAAAACACCAACAAATTCAACAACAACCTCAGCATTGAAAAACAACAACAACCTCAACATTGAAAAACACCAACAAATTCAACAACAACCACAACATTGAAAAACAACAACAACCTCAACATTGAAAAACACCAACAAATTCAACAACAACTTCAACATTGAAAAACACCAACAAATTCAACAACAACCTCGAAATTGAAAAACACCAACAAATTCAACAACAACCTCAACATTGATAAACAAAAACAAATTCAACAACCTCAAAATTGAAAAACAACAACAACCTCAACATTGAAAAACACCAACAAATTCAACAGCAACCTCAACATTTAAAAACACCAACAATATCAACAACAACCTCAATATTGAAAAACAACAACAAATTCAACAACAACGTCGACATTGAAAAACACCATCAAATTCAACAACAACCTCAAAATTGAAAAACACCAACAAACTCAACAACAACCTCAACATTGAAAAACAACAACAACCTCAACATTGAAAAACACCAACAAATTCAACAACAACCTCAACATTGAAAAACACCAACAAATTCAACAACAAACTCAAGATTGAAAAACACCAACAAATTCAACAACCTCAACATTGAAAAACAACAACAACCTCAACATTGAAAAACACCAACAAATTCAACAACAACCTCAACATTGAAAAACAACAACAAACTCAACATTGAAAAACACCAACAAATTCAATAACAACCTCAGCATTGAAAAACAACAACCAATTCAACAACAACCTCAACATTGAAAAACAACAACAACCTCAACATTGAAAAACACCAACAAATTCAACAACAACCTCAACATTGAAAAACAACAACAACCTCAACATTGAAAAACACCAACAAATTCAACAACAACCTCAAAATTGAAAAACACCAACAAATTCAACAACGACCTCAGCATTGAAAAACAACAACAACCTCAACATTGAAAAACACCAACAAATTCAACAACAACCTCAACATTGAATTTCAACAACAACCTCAACATTGAAAAACAACAACAAACTCAACATTGAAAAACACCAACAAATTCAACAACAACCTCAACATTGAAAAACAACAACAACCTCAACATTGAAAAACAACAACAAATTCAACAACAACCTCAACATTGAAAAACACCAACAAATTCAACAACAACCTCAACATTAAAAAACACCAACAAATTCAACAACAACATCAACATTGAAAAACACCAACAAATTCAACAACAACCTCAACATTGAAAAACAACAACAACCTCAACATTGAAAAACACCAACAAATTCAACAACAACCTCAAAATTGAAAAACACCAACAAATTCAACAACAACCTCAACATTGAAAAACAACAACAACCTCAACATTGAAAAACACCAACAAATTCAACAACAACCTCAGCATAGAAAAACACCAACAAATTCAACAACAACCTCAGCATTGAAAAACAACAACAACCTCAACATTGAAAAACACCAACAAATTCAACAACAACCTCAACATTGAAAAACAACAACAACCTCAACATTGAAAAACACCAACAAATTCAACAACAACTTCAACATTGAAAAACACCAACAAATTCAACAACAACCTCGAAATTGAAAAACACCAACAAATTCAACAACAACCTCAACATTGATAAACAAAAACAAATTCAACAACCTCAAAATTGAAAAACAACAACAACCTCAACATTGAAAAACACCAACAAATTCAACAGCAACCTCAACATTTAAAAACACCAACAATTTCAACAACAACCTCAACATTGAAAAACAACAACAATCTCAACATTGAAAAACACGAACAAATTCAACAACAACCTCAACATTGAAAAACAGCAACAAATTCAACAACAACCTCAGCATTGAAAAACAACAACAACCTCAACATTGAAAAACACCAACAAATTCAACAACAACCTCAACATTGAAAAACAACAACAACCTCAACATTGAAAAACACCAACAAATTCAACAACAACCTCAACATTGAAAAACAACAACAACCTCCACATTGAAAAACACCAACAAATTCAACAACAACCTCAACATTGAAAAACAACAACAAACTCAACATTGAAAAACACCAACAAATTCAACAACAACCTCAACATTGAAAAACAACAACAACCTCAACATTGAAAAACACCAACAAATTCAACAATAACCTCAAAATTGAAAAAGAACAACAACCTCAACATTGAAAAACACCAACAAATTCAACAACAACCTCAACATTGAAAAACACCAACAAATTCAACAACAACCTCAACATTGAAAAGCAACAACAACCTCAACATTGAAAAACACCAACAAATTCAACAACAACCTCAACATTGAAAAACAACAACAACCTCAACATTGAAAAACACCAACAAATTCAACAACAACCTCAGCATAGAAAAACACCAACAAATTCAACAACAACCTCAGCATTGAAAAACAACAGCAATCTCAACATTGAAAAACACCAACAAATTCAACAACAACCTCAACATTGAAAAACAACAACAACCTCAACATTGAAAAACACCAACAAATTCAACAACAACTTCAACATTGAAAAACACCAACAAATTCAACAACAACCTCGAAATTGAAAAACACCAACAAATTCAACAACAACCTCAACATTGATAAACAAAAACAAATTCAACAACCTCAAAATTGAAAAACAACAACAACCTCAACATTGAAAAACACCAACAAATTCAACAGCAACCTCAACATTTAAAAACACCAACAATTTCAACAACAACCTCAACATTGAAAAACAACAACAATCTCAACATTGAAAAACACGAACAAATTCAACAACAACCTCAACATTGAAAAACAGCAACAACCTCAACATTGAAAAACACCAACAAATTCAACAACAACTTCAACATTGAAAAACACCAACAAATTCAACAACAACGTCGACATTGAAAAACACCATCAAATTCAACAACAACCTCCACATTGAAAAACACCAACAAATTCAACAACAACCTCAACATTGAAAAACACCAACAAATTCAACAACAACCTCCACATTGAAAAACACCAACAAATTCAACAACAACCTCAAAATTGAAAAACACCAACAAACTCAACAACAACCTCAACATTGAAAAACAACAACAACCTCAACATTGAAAAACACCAACAAATTCAACAACAACCTCAACATTGAAAAACACCAACAAATTCAACAACAAACTCAAGATTGAAAAACACCAACAAATTCAACAACCTCAACATGGAAAAACAACAACAACCTCAACATTGAAAAACACCAACAAACTCAACATTGAAAAACACCAACAAATTCAATAACAACCTCAGCATTGAAAAACAACAACCAATTCAACAACAACCTCAACATTGAAAAACAACAACAACCTCAACATTGAAAAACACCAACAAATTCAACAACAACCTCAACATTGAAAAACAACAACAACCTCAACATTGAAAAACACCAACAAATTCAACAACAACCTCAAAATTGAAAAACACCAACAAATTCAACAACGACCTCAGCATTGAAAAACAACAACAACCTCAACATTGAAAAACACCAACAAATTCAACAACAACCTCAACATTGAATTTCAACAACAACCTCAACATTGAAAAACAACAACAAACTCAACATTGAAAAACACCAACAAATTCAACAACAACCTCAACATTGAAAAACAACAACAACCTCAACATTGAAAAACAACAACAAATTCAACAACAACCTCAACATTGAAAAACACCAACAAATTCAACAACAACCTCAACATTTAAAAACAACAACAACCTCAACATTAAAAAACACCAACAAATTCAACAACAACATCAACATTGAAAAACACCAACAAATTCAACAACAACCTCAACATTGAAAAACACCAACAAATTCAACAACAACCTCAACATTGAAAAACAACAACAACCTCAACATTGAAAAACACCAACAAATTCAACAACAACCTCAAAATTGAAAAACACCAACAAATTCAACAACGACCTCAGCATTGAAAAACAACAACAACCTCAACATTGAAAAACACCAACAAATTCAACAACAACCTCAACATTGAATTTCAACAACAACCTCAACATTGAAAAACAACAACAAACTCAACATTGAAAAACACCAACAAATTCAACAACAACCTCAACATTGAAAAACAACAACAACCTCAACATTTAAAAACAACAACAAATTCAACAACAACCTCAAAATTGAAAAACACCAACAAACACAACAACAACCTCAACATTGAAAAACAACAACAACCTCAACATTGAAAAACACCAACAAATTCAACAACAACCTCAACATTGAAAAACACCAACAAATTCAACAACAAACTCAAGATTGAAAAACACCAACAAATTCAACAACCTCAACATTGAAAAACAACAACAACCTCAACATTGAAAAACACCAACAAATTCAACAACAACCTCAACATTGAAAAACAACAACAAACTCAACATTGAAAAACACCAACAAATTCAATAACAACCTCAGCATTGAAAAACAACAACCAATTCAACAACAACCTCAACATTGAAAAACAACAACAACCTCAACATTGAAAAACACCAACAAATTCAACAACAACCTCAACATTGAAAAACAACAACAACCTCAACATTGAAAAACACCAACAAATTCAACAACAACCTCAAAATTGAAAAACACCAACAAATTCAACAACGACCTCAGCATTGAAAAAACAACAACAACCTCAACATTGAAAAACACCAACAAATTCAACAACAACCTCAACATTGAATTTCAACAACAACCTCAACATTGAAAAACAACAACAAACTCAACATTGAAAAACACCAACAAATTCAACAACAACCTCAACATTGAAAAACAACAACAACCTCAACATTGAAAAACAACAACAAATTCAACAACAACCTCAACATTGAAAAACACCAACAAATTCAACAACAACCTCAACATTTAAAAACAACAACAACCTAAACATTAAAAAACACCAACAAATTCAACAACAACATCAACATTGAAAAACACCAACAAATTCAACAACAACCTCAACATTGAAAAACACCAACAAATTCAACAACAACCTCAACATTGAAAAACAACAACAACCTCAACATTTAAAAACACCAACAAATTCAACAACAACCTCAAAATTGAAAAACACCAACAAATTCAACAACGACCTCAGCATTGAAAAACAACAACAACCTCAACATTGAAAAACACCAACAAATTCAACAACAACCTCAACATTGAATTTCAACAACAACCTCAACATTGAAAAACAACAACAAACTCAACATTGAAAAACACCAACAAATTCAACAACAACCTCAACATTGAAAAACAACAACAACCTCAACATTTAAAAACAACAACAAATTCAACAACAACCTCAACATTCAAAAACACCAACAAATTCAACAACAACCTCAACATTTAAAAACAACAACAACCTCAACATTAAAAAACACCAACAAATTCAACAACAACCTCAACATTGAAAAACACCAACAAATTCAACAACAACCTCAACATTGAAAAACACCAACAAACTCAACAACAACCACAACATTGAAAAATAACAACAACCTCAACATTGAAAATCACCAACAAATTCAACAACAACCTCAACATTGAAAAACACCAACAAATTCAACAACAAACTCAAGATTGAAAAAAACCCACAAATTCAACAACCTCAACATTTAAAAACAACAACAACCTCATCATTGAAAAACACTAACAAATTCAACAACAACCTCAACATTGAAAAACACCAACAACCTCAACATTGAAAAACACCAACAAATTCAACAACAACCTCAACATTGAAAAACAACAACAACCTCAACATTGAAAAACACCAACAAATTCAACAACAACCTCAACATTGAAAAACAACAATAAACTCAACATTGAAAAACACCAACAAATTCAACAACAACCTCAACATTGAAAAACAACAACAACCTCAACATTGAAAAACACCAACAAATTCAACAACAACCTCGAAATTGAAAAACACCAACAAATACAACAACAACCTCAACATTGAAAAACAACAACAACCTCAACATTGAAAAACACCAACAAATTCAACAACAACATCAACATTGAAAAACAGCAACCACCTCAACATTGCAAAACACCAGCAAATTCAACAAAAACCTCAACATTTAAAAACACCAACAAATTCAACAACAACCTCAACATTGAAAAACAGCAACAACCTCAACATTGAAAAACACCAACAAATTCAACAACAACCTCAACATTGAAAAACAGCAACAACCTCAACATTGAAAAACACCAACAAATTCAACCACAACCTCGACATTGAAAAACACCCTCAAATTCAAAATCAACCTCAACATTGAACAACACCAACAACCGCAAAATTGAAAAAACACCAACAAATTCAACAACAACCTCAACATTTAAAAACAACAACAACCTCAACATTGAAAAACACCAACAAATTCAAAAACAACCTCAACATTGAAAAACACCAACAAATTCAACAACAACCTCAACATTGAAAAACACCAACAAACTCAACAACAACCTCAACATTGAAAAATAACAACAACCTCAACATTGAAAAACACCAACAACTTCAACAACAACATCAACATTGAAAAACACCAACAAATTCAACAACAAACTCAAGATTGAAAAACACCCACAAATTCAACAAGCTCAAAATTGAAAAGCAACAACAACCTCATCATTGAAAAATACCAACAAATTCAACAACAACCTCAACATTGAAAAACACCAACAAATTCAACAACAACCTCAACATTGAAAAACAACAACAACCTCAACATTGAAAAACACCAACAAATTCAACAACAACCTCAACATTGAAAAACAACAACAACCTCAACATTGAAAAACACCAACAAATTCAACAACAACCTCAACATTGAAAAACAACAACAAACTCAACATTGAAAAACACCAACAAATTCAACAACAACCTCAACATTGAAAAACAACAACAACCTCAACATTGAAAAACACCAACAAATTCAACAATAACCTCAACATTGAAAAAGAACAACAACCTCAACATTGAAAAACACCAACAAATTCAACAACAACCTCAACATTGAAAAACACCAACAAATTCAACAACAACCTCAACATTGAAAAGCAACAACAAACTCAACATTGAAAAACACCAACAAATTCAACAACAACCTCAACATTGAAAAACAACAACAACCTCA
The DNA here is from genome assembly GCA_026770705.1 of Isurus oxyrinchus. Lineage (NCBI taxonomy): Eukaryota > Metazoa > Chordata > Chondrichthyes > Lamniformes > Lamnidae > Isurus > Isurus oxyrinchus. The sequence goes on from JANJGN010000162.1 coordinate 1,053,364, forward strand.
ACATTGAAAAACACCAACAAATTCAACAACAACCTGAGCATCGAAAAACACCAACAAATTCAACAACAACCTCAGCATTGAAAAACAACAACAACCACAACATTGAAAAACACCAACAAATTCAACAACAACCTCAACATTGAAAAACAACAACAACCTCAACATTGAAAAACACCAACAAATTCAACAACAACTTCAACATTGAAAAACACCAACAAATTCAACAACAACCTCGAAATTGAAAAACACCAACAAATTCAACAACAACCTCAACATTGATAAACAAAAACAAATTCAACAACCTCAAAATTGAAAAACAACAACAACCTCAACATTGAAAAACACCAACAAATTCAACAGCAACCTCAACATTTAAAAACACCAACAATTTCAACAACAACCTCAACATTGAAAAACAACAACAATCTCAACATTGAAAAACACGAACAAATTCAACAACAATCTCAACATTGAAAAACAGCAACAACCTCAACATTGAAAAACACCAACAAATTCAACAACAACGTCGACATTGAAAAACACCATCAAATTCAACAACAACCTCCACATTGAAAAACACCAACAAATTCAACAACAACCTCAACATTGAAAAACACCAACAAATTCAACAACAACCTCCACATTGAAAAACACCAACAAATTCAACAACAACCTCAAAATTGAAAAACACCAACAAACTCAACAACAACCACAACATTGAAAAACAACAACAACCTCAACATTGAAAAACACCAACAAATTCAACAACAACCTCAACATTGAAAAACACCAACAAATTCAGCAACAAACTCAAGATTGAAAAACACCAACAAATTCAACAACCTCAACATTGAAAAACAACAACAACCTCAACATTGAAAAACACCAACAAATTCAACAACAACCTCAACATTGAAAAACAACAACAAACTCAACATTGAAAAACACCAACAAATTCAATAACAACCTCAGCATTGAAAAACAACAACCAATTCAACAACAACCTCAACATTGAAAAACAACAACAACCTCAACATTGAAAAACACCAACAAATTCAACAACAACCTCAACATTGAAAAACAACAACAACCTCAACATTGAAAAACACCAACAAATTCAACAACAACCTCAAAATTGAAAAACACCAACAAATTCAACAACGACCTCAGCATTGAAAAACAACAACAACCTCAACATTGAAAAACACCAACAAATTCAAGAACAACCTCAACATTGAATTTCAACAACAACCTCAACATTGAAAAACAACAACAAACTCAACATTGAAAAACACCAACAAATTCAACAACAACCTCAACATTGAAAAACAACAACAACCTCAACATTGAAAAACAACAACAAATTCAACAACAACCTCAACATTGAAAAACACCTACAAATTCAACAACAACCTCAACATTTAAAAACAACAACAACCTCAACATTAAAAAACACCAACAAATTCAACAACAACCTCAACATTGAAAAACACCAACAAATTCAACAACAACCTCAACATTGAAAAACACCAACAAACTCAACAACAACCACAACATTGAAAAATAACAACAACCTCAACATTGAAAAACACCAACAAATTCAACAACAACGTCAACATTGAAAAACACCAACAAATTCAACAACAAACTCAAGATTGAAAAACACCCACAAATTCAACAACCTCAACATTGAAAAACAACAACAGCCTCATCATTGAAAAACACCAACAAATTCAACAACAACCTCAACATTGAAAAACACCAACAACCTCAACATTGAAAAACACCAACAAATTCAACAACAACCTCAACATTGAAAAACAACAACAACCTCAACATTGAAAAACACCAACAAATTCAACAACAACCTCAACATTGAAAAACAACAATAAACTCAACATTGAAAAACACCAACAAATTCAACAACAACCTCAACATTGAAAAACAACAACAACCTCAACATTGAAAAACACCAACAAATTCAACAACAACCTCAACATTGAAAAACTACAACAACCTCAACATTGAAAAACACCAACAAATTCAACAACTACCCAAACATTGAAAAACAACAACATCCTCAACATTGAAAAACACCAACAAATTCAACAACAACCTCAACATTGAAAAACACCAACAAATTCAACAACAACCTCAGCATTGAAAAAGAACAACAACCTCAACATTGAAAAACACCAACAAATTCAACAACAACCTCAACATTGAAAAACAATAACAACCTCAACATTGAAAAAGACCAACAAAATCAACCAAAACTTCAACATGGAAAAACACCAACAAATTCAACAACAACCTCGAAATTGAAAAACACCAACAAATTCAACAACAACTTCAACATTGAAAAACACCAACAAATTCAACAACAACCTCGGCATTGAAAAACACCATCAAATTCAACAACAACCTCAACATTGAAAAACACCAACAACCTCAAAATTGATAAAACACCAACAAATTCAACAACAACCTCAACATTTAAAAACAGCAACAACCTCAACATTGAAAAACACCAACAAATTCAACAACAACCTCCACACTGAAAAACACCAACAAATTCAACAACAACCTCAACATTGAAAAACACCAACAAACTCAACAACAACCTCAACATTTAAAAACAACAACAACCTCAACATTGAAAAACACCAACAAACTCAACAACAACCTCAACATTGAAAAATAACAACAACCTCAACATTGAAAAACACCAACAACTTCAACAACAACATCAACATTGAAAAACACCAACAATTTCAACAACAAACTCAAGATTGAAAAACACCCACAAATTCAACAAGCTCAAAATTGAAAAGCAACAACAACCTCATCATTGAAAAACACCAACAAATTCAACAACAACCTCAACATTGAAAAACACCAACAAATTCAACAACAACCTCAACATTGAAAAACAACAACAACCTCAACATTGAAAAACACCAACAAATTCAACAACAACCTCAACATTGAAAAACAACAACAACCTCAACATTGAAAAACACCAACAAATTCAACAACAACCTCAACATTGAAAAACAACAACAAACTCAACATTGAAAAACACCAACAAATTCAACAACAACCTCAACATTGAAAAACAACAACAACCTCAACATTGAAAAACAACAACAAATTCAACAATAACCTCAACATTGAAAAACAACAACAACCTCAACATTGAAAAACACCAACAAATTCAACAACAACCTCAACATTGAAAAACACCAACAAATTCAACAACAACCTCAACATTGAAAAACAACAACAACCTCCACATTGAAAAACACCAACAAATTCAACAACAACCTCAACATTGAAAAACACCAACAAATTCAACAACAACCTCCACATTGAAAAACACCAACAAATTCAACAACAACCTCAAAATTGAAAAACACCAACAAACTCAACAACAACCTCAACATTGAAAAACAACAACAACCTCAACATTGAAAAACACCAACAAATTCAACAACAACCTCAACATTGAAAAACACCAACAAATTCAGCAACAAACTCAAGATTATAAAACACCAACAAATTCAACAACCTCAACATTGAAAAACAACAACAACCTCAACATTGAAAAACACCAACAAATTCAACAACAACCTCAACATTGAAAAACAACAACAAACTCAACATTGAAAAACACCAACAAATTCAATAACAACCTCAGCATTGAAAAACAACAACCAATTCAACAACAACCTCAACATTGAAAAACAACAACAACCTCAACATTGAAAAACACCAACAAATTCAACAACAACCTCAACATTGAAAAACAACAACAACCTCAACATTGAAAAACACCAACAAATTCAACAACAACCTCAAAATTGAAAAACACCAACAAATTCAACAACGACCTCAGCATTGAAAAACAACAACAACCTCAACATTGAAAAACACCAACAAATTCAAGAACAACCTCAACATTGAATTTCAACAACAACCTCAACATTGAAAAACAACAACAAACTCAACATTGAAAAACACCAACAAATTCAACAACAACCTCAACATTGAAAAACAACAACAACCTCAACATTGAAAAACAACAACAAATTCAACAACAACCTCAACATTGAAAAACACCTACAAATTCAACAACAACCTCAACATTTAAAAACAACAACAACCTCAACATTAAAAAACACCAACAAATTGAACAACAACCTCAACATTGAAAAACACCAAGAAATTCAACAACAACCTCAACATTGAAAAACACCAACAAACTCAACAACAACCACAACATTGAAAAATAACAACAACCTCAACATTGAAAAACACCAACAAATTCAACAACAACCTCAACATTGAAAAACACCAACAAATTCAACAACAAACTCAAGATTGAAAAACACCCACAAATTCAACAACCTCAACATTGAAAAACAACAACAGCCTCATCATTGAAAAACACCAACAAATTCAACAACAACCTCAACATTGAAAAACACCAACAACCTCAACATTGAAAAACACCAACAAATTCAACAACAACCTCAACATTGAAAAACAACAACAACCTCAACATTGAAAAACACCAACAAATTCAACAACAACCTCAACATTGAAAAACAACAATAAACTCAACATTGAAAAACACCAACAAATTCAACAACAACCTCAACATTGAAAAACAACAACAACCTCAACATTGAAAAACACCAACAAATTCAACAACAACCTCAACATTGAAAAACTACAACAACCTCAACATTGAAAAACACCAACAAATTCAACAACTACCCAAACATTGAAAAACAACAACATCCTCAACATTGAAAAACACCAACAAATTCAACAACAACCTCAACATTGAAAAACACCAACAAATTCAACAACAACCTCAGCATTGAAAAAGAACAACAACCTCAACATTGAAAAACACCAACAAATTCAACAACAACCTCAACATTGAAAAACAATAACAACCTCAACATTGAAAAAGACCAACAAAATCAACCAAAACTTCAACATGGAAAAACACCAACAAATTCAACAACAACCTCGAAATTGAAAAACACCAACAAATTCAACAACAACTTCAACATTGAAAAACACCAACAAATTCAACAACAACCTCGGCATTGAAAAACACCATCAAATTCAACAACAACCTCAACATTGAAAAACACCAACAACCTCAAAATTGATAAAACACCAACAAATTCAACAACAACCTCAACATTTAAAAACAGCAACAACCTCAACATTGAAAAACACCAACAAATTCAACAACAACCTCCACACTGAAAAACACCAACAAATTCAACAACAACCTCAACATTGAAAAACACCAACAAACTCAACAACAACCTCAACATTTAAAAACAACAACAACCTCAACATTGAAAAACACCAACAAACTCAACAACAACCTCAACATTGAAAAATAACAACAACCTCAACATTGAAAAAGACCAACAACTTCAACAACAACATCAACATTGAAAAACACCAACAATTTCAACAACAAACTCAAGATTGAAAAACACCCACAAATTCAACAAGCTCAAAATTGAAAAGCAACAACAACCTCATCATTGAAAAACACCAACAAATTCAACAACAACCTCAACATTGAAAAACACCAACAAATTCAACAACAACCTCAACATTGAAAAACAACAACAACCTCAACATTGAAAAACACCAACAAATTCAACAACAACCTCAACATTGAAAAACAACAACAACCTCAACATTGAAAAACACCAACAAATTCAACAACAACCTCAACATTGAAAAACAACAACAAACTCAACATTGAAAAGCACCAACAAATTCAACAACAACCTCAACATTGAAAAACAACAACAACCTCAACATTGAAAAACACCAACAAATTCAACAATAACCTCAACATTGAAAAACAACAACAACCTCAACATTGAAAAACACCAACAAATTCAACAACAACCTCAACATTGAAAAACACCAACAAATTCAACAACAACCTCAACATTGAAAAACAACAACAACCTCAACATTGAAAAACACCAACAAATTCAACAACATCCTCAGCATAGAAAAACACCAACAAATTCAACAACAACCTCAGCATTGAAAAACAACAACAACCTCAACATTGAAAAACACCAACAAATTCAACAACAACCTCAACATTGAAAAACAACAACAACCTCAACATTGAAAAACACCAACAAATTCAACAACAACTTCAACATTGAAAAACACCAACAAATTCAACAACAACCTCGAAATTGAAAAACACCAACAAATTCAACAACAACCTCAACATTGAAAAACAAAAACAAATTCAACAACAACCTCAAAATTGAAAAACAACAACAACCTCAACATTGAAAAACACCAACAAATTCAACAGCAACCTCAACATTTAAAAACAACAACAATCTCAACATTGAAAAACACGAACAAATTCAACAACAACCTCAACATTGAAAAACAGCAACATCCTCAACATTGAAAAACACCAACAAATTCAACAACAACCTCAACATTGAAAAACACCAACAAATTCAACAACAACGTCGACATTGAAAAACACCATCAAATTCAACAACACCCTCCACATTGAAAAACACCAACAAATTCAACAACAACCTCAACATTGAAAAACACCAACAAATTCAACAACAACCTCCACATTGAAAAACACCAACAAATTCAACAACAACCTCAACATTGAAAAACACCAACAAACTCAACAACAACCTCAACATTGAAAAACAACAACAACCTCAACATTGAAAAAACACCTACAAATTCAACAACAACCTCAGCATAGAAAAACACCAACAAATTCAACAACAACCTCAGCATTGAAAAATAACAACAACCTCAACATTGAAAAACACCAACAAATTCAGCAACAACCTCAACATTGAAAAACAACAACAACCTCAACATTGAAAAACACCAACAAATTCAACAACAACTTCAACATTGAAAAACACCAACAAATTCAACAACAACCTCGAAATTGAAAAACACCAACAAATTCAACAACAACCTCAACATTGAAAAACAAAAACAAATTCAACAACCTCAAAATTGAAAAACAACAACAACCTCAACATTGAAAAACACCAACAAATTCAACAGCAACCTCAACATTTAAAAACACCAACAATTTCAACAACAACCTCAACATTGAAAAACAACAACAATCTCAACATTCAAAAACACGAACAAATTCAACAACAACCTCAACATTGAAAAACAGCAACAACCTCAACATTGAAAAACACCAACAAATTCAACAACAACTTCAACATTGAAAAACACCAACAAATTCAACAACAACGTCGACATTGAAAAACACCATCAAATTCAACAACAACCTCCACATTGAAAAACACCAACAAATTCAACAACAACCTCAACATTGAAAAACACCAACAAATTCAACAACAACCTCAAAATTGAAAAACACCAACAAAGTCAACAACAACCTCAACATTGAAAAACAACAACAACCTCAACATTGAAAAACACCAACAAATTCAACAACAACTTCAACATTGAAAAACACCAACAAATTCAACAACAAACTCAAGATTGAAAAACACCAACAAATTCAACAACCTCAACATTGAAAAACAACAACAACCTCAACATTTAAAAACACCAACAAATTCAACAACAACCTCAACATTGAAAAACAACAACAAACTCAACATTGAAAAACACCAACAAATTCAACAACAACCTCAGCATTGAAAAACACCAACCAATTCAACAACAACCTCAACATTGAAAAACAACAACAACCTCAACATTGAAAAACACCAACAAATTCAACAACAACCTCAACATTGAAAAACAACAACAACCTCAACATTGAAAAACACCAACAAATTCAGCAACAACCTCAAAATTGAAAAACACCAACAAATTCAACAACGACCTCAGCATTGAAAAACAACAACAACCTCAACATTGAAAAACACCAACAAATTCAACAACAACCTCAACATTGAATTTCAACAACAACCTCAACATTGAAAAACAACAACAAACTCAACATTGAAAAACACCAACAAATTCAACAACAACCTCAACATTGAAAAACAACAACAACCTCAACATTGAAAAACAACAACAAGTTCAACAACAACCTCAACATTCAAAAACACCAACAAATTCAACAACAACCTCAACATTTAAAAACAACAACAACCTCAACATTAAAAAACACCAACAAATTCAACAACAACCTCAACATTGAAAAACACCAACAAATTCAACAACAACCTCAACATTGAAAAACACCAACAAACTCAACAACAACCACAACATTGAAAAATAACAACAACCTCAACATTGAAAAACACCAACAAATTCAACAACAACCTCAACATTGAAAAACACCAACAAATTCAACAACAAACTCAAGATTGAAAAACACCCACAAATTCAACAACCTCAACATTGAAAAACAACAACAACCTCATCATTGAAAAACACCAACAAATTCAACAACAACCTCAACATTGAAAAACAACAACAAATTCAACAACAACCTCAACATTGAAAAACACCAACAACCTCAACATTGAAAAACACCAACAAATTCAACAACAACCTCAACATTGAAAAACAACAACAACCTCAACATTGAAAAACACCAACAAATTCAACAACAACCTCAACATTGAAAAACAACAATAAACTCAACATTGAAAAACACCAACAAATTCAACAACAACCTCAACATTGAAAAACAACAACAACCTCAACATTGAAAAACACCAACAAATTCAACAACAACCTCAACATTGAAAAACTACAACAACCTCAACATTGAAAAACACCAACAAATTCAACAACTACCCAAACATTGAAAAACAACAACAACCTCAACATTGAAAAACACCAACATATTCAACAACAACCTCAACATTGAAAAACACCAACAAATTCAACAACAACCTCAGCATTGAAAAAGAACAACAAACTCAACATTGAAAAACACCAACAAATTCAACAAGAACCTCAACATTGAAAAACAACAACAACCTCAACATTGAAAAACACCAACAAAAGCAACCAAAACTTCAACATGGAAAAACACCAACAAATTCAACAACAACCTCGAAATTGAAAAAAACCAACAAATTCAACAACAACTTCAACATTGAAAAACACCAACAAATTCAACAACAACCTCGACATTGAAAAACACCATCAAATTCAACAACAACCTCAACATTGAAAAACACCAACAACCTCAAAATTGATAAAACACCAACAAATTCAACAACAACCTCAACATTTAAAAACAGCAACAACCTCAACATTGAAAAACACCAACAAATTCAACAACAACCTCCACACTGAAAAACACCAACAAATTCAACAACAACCTCAACATTGAAAAACACCAACAAACTCAACAACAACCTCAACATTTAAAAACAACAACAACCTCAACATTGAAAACCACCAACAAATTCAAAAACAACCTCAACATTGAAAAACACCAACAAATTCAACAACAACCTCAACATTGAAAAACACCAACAAACTCAACAACAACCTCAACATTGAAAAATAACAACAACCTCAACATTGAAAAACACCAACAACTTCAACAACAACATCAACATTGAAAAACACCAAACAAATTCAACAACAAACTCAAGATTGAAAAACACCCACAAATTCAACAAGCTCAAAATTGAAAAGCAACAACAACCTCATCATTGAAAAACACCAACAAATTCAACAACAACCTCAACATTGAAAAACACCAACAAATTCAACAACAACCTCAACATTGAAAAACAACAACAACCTCAACATTGAAAAACACCAACAAATTCAACAACAACCTCAACATTGAAAAACAACAACAACCTCAACATTGAAAAACACCAACAAATTCAACAACAACCTCAACATTGAAAAACAACAACAAACTCAACATTGAAAAACACCAACAAATTCAACAACAACCTCAACATTGAAAAACAACAACAACCTCAACATTGAAAAACACCAACAAATTCAACAATAACCTCAACATTGAAAAACAACAACAACCTCAACATTGAAAAACACCAACAAATTCAACAACAACCTCAACATTGAAAAACACCAACAAATTCAACAACAACCTCAACATTTAAAAACAACAGCAACCTCAACATTGAAAAACACCAACAAATTCAACAACAACCTCAGCATAGAAAAACACCAACAAATTCAACAACAACCTCAGCATTGAAAAACAACAACAACCTCAACATTGAAAAACACCAACAAATTCAACAACAACTTCAACATTGAAAAACACCAACAAATTCAAAGACAACCTCGAAATTGAAAAACACCAACAAATTCAACAACAACCTCAACATTGGAAAACAAAAACAAATTCAACAACAACCTCAAAATTGAAAAACAACAACAACCTCAACATTGAAAAACACCAACAAATTCAACAGCAACCTCAACATTTAAAAACACCAACAATTTCAACAACAACCTCAACATTGAAAAACAACAAAAATCTCAACATTGAATAACACGAACAAATTCAACAACAACCTCAACATTTAAAAACAGCAACAACCTCAACATTGAAAAACACCAACAAATTCAACAACAACCTCCACACTGAAAAACACCAACAAATTCAACAACAACCTCAACATTTAAAAACAACAACAACCTCAACATTGAAAAACACCAACAAATTCAAAAACAAACTCAACATTGAAAAACACCAACAAATTCAACAACAACCTCAACATTGAAAAACACCAACAAACTCAACAACAAGCTCAACATTGAAAAATAACAACAACCTCAACATTGAAAAACACCAACAACTTCAACAACAACATCAACATTGAAAAACACCAACAAATTCAACAACAAACTCAAGATTGAAAAACACCCACAAATTCAACAAGCTCAAAATTGAAAAGCAACAACAACCTCATCATTGAAAAACACCAACAAATTCAACAACAACCTCAACATTGAAAAACACCAACAAATTCAACAACAACCTCAACATTGAAAAACACCAACAAATTCAACAACAACCTCAACATTGAAAAACAACAACAACCTCAACATTGAAAAACACCAACAAATTCAACAACAACCTCAACATTGAAAAACAACAACAACCTCAACATTGAAAAACACGAACAAATTCAACAACAACCTCAACATTGAAAAACAACAACAAACTCAGCATTGAAAAACACCAACAAATTCAACAACAACCTCAACATTGAAAAACAACAACAACCTCAACATTGAAAAACACCAACAAATTCAACAATAACCTCAACATTGAAAAACAACAACAACCTCAACATTGGAAAACACCAACAAATTCAACAACAACCTCAACATTGAAAAACACCAACAAATTCAACAACAACCTCAACATTGAAAAACAACAACAACCTCAACATTGAAAAACACCAACAAATTCAACAACAACCTCAACATTGAAAAACAACAACAACCTCAACATTGAAAAACACCAACAAATTCAACAACATCCTCAGCATAGAAAAACACCAACAAATTCAACAACAACCTCAGCATTGAAAAACAACAACAACCTCAACATTGAAAAACACCAACAAATTCAACAACAACCTCAACATTGAAAAACAACAACAACCTCAACATTGAAAAACACCAACAAATTCAACAACAACTTCAACATTGAAAAACACCAACAAATTCAACAACAACGTCGACATTGAAAAACACCATCAAATTCAACAACACCCTCCACATTGAAAAACACCAACAAATTCAACAACAACCTCAACATTGAAAAACACCAACAAATTCAACAACAACCTCCACATTGAAAAACACCAACAAATTCAACAACAATCTCAACATTGAAAAACACCAACAAACTCAACAACAACCTCAACATTGAAAAACAACAACCTCAACATTGAAAAAACACCTACAAATTCAACAACAACCTCAGCATAGAAAAACACCAACAAATTCAACAACAACCTCAGCATTGAAAAATAACAACAACCTCAACATTGAAAAACACCAACAAATTCAGCAACAACCTCAACATTGAAAAACAACAACAACCTCAACATTGAAAAACACCAACAAATTCAACAACAACTTCAACATTGAAAAACACCAACAAATTCAACAACAACCTCGAAATTGAAAAACACCAACAAATTCAACAACAACCTCAACATTGAAAAACAAAAACAAATTCAACAACCTCAAAATTGAAAAACAACAACAACCTCAACATTGAAAAACACCAACAAATTCAACAGCAACCTCAACATTTAAAAACACCAACAATTTCAACAACAACCTCAACATTGAAAAACAACAACAATCTCAACATTCAAAAACACGAACAAATTCAACAACAACCTCAACATTGAAAAACAGCAACAACCTCAACATTGAAAAACACCAACAAATTCAACAACAACTTCAACATTGAAAAACACCAACAAATTCAACAACAACGTCGAAATTGAAAAACACCATCAAATTCAACAACAACCTCCACATTGAAAAACACCAACAAATTCAACAACAACCTCAACATTGAAAAACACCAACAAATTCAACAACAACCTCCACATTGAAAAACACCAACAAACTCAACAACAACCTCAACATTGAAAAACAACAACAAATTCAACAACAACTTCAACATTGAAAAACACCAACAAATTCAACAACAAACTCAAGATTGAAAAACACCAACAAATTCAACAACCTCAACATTGAAAAACAACAACAACCTCAACATTGAAAAACACCAACAAATTCAACAACAACCTCAACATTGAAAAACAACAACAAACTCAACATTGAAAAACACCAACAAATTCAACAACAACCTCAGCATTGAAAAACACCAACCAATTCAACAACAACCTCAACATTGAAAAACAACAAAAACCTCAACATTGAAAAACACCAACAAATTCAACAACAACCTCAACATTGAAAAACAACAACAACCTCAACATTGAAAAACACCAACAAATTCAAAAACAACCTCAAAATTGAAAAACACCAACAAATTCAACAACGACCTCAGCATTGAAAAACAACAACAACCTCAACATTGAAAAAACACCAACAAATTCAACAACAACCTCAACATTGAATTTCAACAACAACCTCAACATTGAAAAACAACAACAAACTCAACATTGAAAAACACCAACAAATTCAACAACAACCTCAACATTGAAAAACAACAACAACCTCAACATTGAAAAACAACAACAAGTTCAACAACAACCTCAACATTGAAAAACACCAACAAATTCAACAACAACCTCAACATTTAAAAACAACAACAACCTCAACATTGAAAAAACCAACAAATTCAACAACAACCTCAACATTGAAAAACAACAACAACCTCAACATTAAAAAACACCAACAAATTCAACAACAACCTCAGCATAGAAAAACACCAACAAATTCAACAACAACCTCAGCATTGAAAAACCACAACAACCTCAACATTGAAAAACACCAACAAATTCAACAACAACCTCAACATTGAAAAACAACAACAACCTCAACATTGAAAAACACCAACAAACTCAACAACAACTTCAACATTGAAAAACACCAACAAATTCAACAACAACCTCGAAATTGAAAAACTCCAACAAATTCAACAACAACCTCAACATTGGAAAACAAAAACAAATTCAACAACAACCTCAAAATTGAAAAACAACAACAACCTCAACATTGAAAAACACCAACAAATTCAACAGCAACCTCAACATTTAAAAACACCAACAATTTCAACAACAACCTCAACATTGAAAAACAACAACAATCTCAACATTGAAAAACACGAACAAATTCAACAACAACCTCAACATTTAAAAACAGCAACAACCTCAACATTGAAAAACACCAACAAATTCAACAACAACCTCCACACTGAAAAACACCAACAAATTCAACAACAACCTCAACATTGAAAAACACCAACAAACTCAACAACAACCTCAACATTTAAAAACAACAACAACCTCAACATTGAAAAACACCAACAAATTAAAAAACAACCTCAACATTGAAAAACACCAACAAATTCAACAACAACCTCAACATTGAAAAACACCAACAAATTCAACAACAACCTGAACATTGAAAAACAACAACAACCTCAACATTGAAAAACACCAACAAATTCAACAACAACCTCAACAATGAAAAACAACAACACCCTCAACATTGAAAAACACCAACAAATTCAACAACAACCTCAACATTGAAAAACAACAACAAACTCAACATTGAAAAACACCAACAAATTCAACAACAACCTCAACATTGAAAAACAACAACAACCTCAACATTGAAAAACACCAACAAATTCAACAATAACCTCAACATTGAAAAACAACAACAACCTCAACATTGAAAAACACCAACAAATTCAACAACAACCTCAACATTGAAAAACACCAACAAATTCAACAACAACCTCAACATTGAAAAAAAACAACAACCTCAACATTGAAAAACACCAACAAATTCAACAACAACCTCAACATTGAAAAACAACAACAACCTCAACATTGAAAAACACCAACAAATTCAACAACAACCTCAGCATAGAAAAACACCAACAAATTCAACAACAACCTCAGCATTGAAAAACAACAACAACCTCAACATTGAAAAACACCAACAATTTCAACAACAACCTCAACATTGAAAAACAACAACAACCTCAACATTGAAAAACACCAACAAATTCAACAACAACTTCAACATTGAAAAACACCAACAAATTCAACAACAACCTCGAAATTGAAAAACACCAACAAATTCAACAACAACCTCAACATTGGAAAACAAAAACAAATTCAACAACAACCTCAAAATTGAAAAACAACAACAACCTCAACATTGAAAAACACCAACAAATTCAACAGCAACCTCAACATTTAAAAACACCAACAATTTCAACAACAACCTCAACATTGAAAAACAACAACAATCTCAACATTGAAAAACACGAACAAATTCAACAACAACCTCAACATTGAAAAACAGCAACAACCTCAACATTGAAAAACACCAACAAATTCAACAACAACTTCAACATTGAAAAACACTAACAAATTCAACAACAACGTCGACATTGAAAAACACCATCAAGTTCAACAACAACCTCCACATTGAAAAACACCAACAAATTCAACAACAACCTCAACATTGAAAAACACCAACAAATTCAACAACAACCTCCACATTGAAAAACACCAACAAATTCAACAACAACCTCAACATTGAAAAACACCAACAAACTCAACAACAACCTCAACATTGAAAAACAACAACAACCTCAACATTGAAAAACACCAACAAATTCAACAACAACCTCAACATTGAAAAACACCAACAAATTCAACAACAAACTCAAGATTGAAAAACACCAACAAATTCAACAACCTCAACATTGAAAAACAACAACAACCTCAACATTGAAAAACACCAACAAATTCAACAACAACCTCAACATTGAAAAACAACAACAAACTCAACATTGAAAAACACCAACAAATTCAACAACAACCTCAGCATTTAAAAACACCAACCAATTCAACAGCAACCTCAACATTGAAAAACAACAACAACCTCAACATTGAAAAACACCAACAAATTCAACAACAACCTCAACATTGAAAAACAACAACAACCTCAACATTGAAAAACACCAACAAATTCAACAACAACCTCAAAATTGAAAAACACCAACAAATTCAACAACGACCTCAGCATTGAAAAACAACAACAACCTCAACATTGAAAAACACCAACAAATTCAACAACAACCTCAACATTGAATTTCAACAACAACCTCAACATTGAAAAACAACAACAAACTCAACATTGAAAAACACCAACAAATTCAACAACAACCTCAACATTGAAAAACAACAACAACCTCAACATTGAAAAACAACAACAAATTCAACAACAACCTCAACATTTAAAAACACCAACAAATTCAACAACAACCTCAACATTGAAAAACAACAACAATCTCAACATTGAAAAACACCAACAAATTCAACAACAACCTCAACATTGAAAAACAGCAACAACCTCAACATTGAAAAACACCAACAAATTCAACAACAACCTCAACATTTAAAAACAACAACAACCTCAACATTAAAAAACACCAACAAATTCAACAACAACCTCAACATTGAAAAACACCAACAAATTCAACAACAACCTCAACATTGAAAAACACCAACAAACTCAACAACAACCACAACCCTGAAAAATAACAACAACCTCAACATTGAAAAACACCAACAAATTCAACAACAACCTCAACATTGAAAAACACCAACAAATTCAACAACAAACTCAAGATTGAAAAACACCCACAAACTCAACAACCTCAACATTGAAAAACAACAACAACCTCATCATTGAAAAACACCAACAAATTCAACAACAACCTCAACATTGAAAAACACCAACAAATTCAACAACAACCTCAACATTGAAAAACACCAACAACCTCAACATTGAAAAACACCAACAAATTCAACAACAACCTCAACATTGAAAAACAACAACAACCTCAACATTGAAAAACACCAACAAATTCAACAACAACCTCAACATTGAAAAAAAATAATAAACTCAACATTGAAAAACACCAACAAATTCAACAACAACCTCAACATTGAAAAACAACAACAGCCTCAACATTGAAAAACACCAACAAATTCAACAACAACTTCAACATTGAAAAACACCAACAAATTCAACAACAACCTCAACATTGAAAAAGTACAACAACCTCAACATTGAAAAACACCAACAAATTCAACAACTACCCAAACATTGAAAAACAACAACAACCTCAACATTGAAAAACACCAACAAATTCAACAACAACCTCAACATTGAAAAACACCAACAAATTCAACAACAACCTCAACATTGAAAAACACGAACAAATTCAACAACAACCTCAACATTTAAAAACAGCAACAACCTCAACATTGAAAAACACCAACAAATTCAACAACAACCTCCACACTGAAAAACACCAACAAATTCAACAACAACCTCAACATTGAAAAACACCAACAAACTCAACAACAACCTCAACATTTAAAAAAAAAACAACCTCAACATTGAAAAACACCAACAAATTCAAAAACAACCTCAACATTGAAAAACACCAACAAATTCAACAACAACCTCAACATTGAAAAACACCAACAAACTCAACAACAACCTCAACATTGAAAAATAACAACAACCTCAACATTGAAAAACACCAACAACTTCAACAACAACATCAACATTGAAAAACACCAACAAATTCAACAACAAACTCAAGATTGAAAAACACCCACAAATTCAACAAGCTCAAAATTGAAAAGCAACAACAACCTCATCATTGAAAAACACCAACAAATTCAACAACAACCTCAACATTGAAAAACACCAACAAATTCAACAACAACCTCAACATTGAAAAACAACAACAACCTCAACATTGAAAAACACCAACAAATTCAACAACAACCTCAACAATGAAAAACAACAACAACCTCAACATTGAAAAACACCAACAAATTCAACAACAACCTCAACATTGAAAAACAACAACAAACTCAACATTGAAAAACACCAACAAATTCAACAACAACCTCAACATTGAAAAACAACAACAACCTCAACATTGAAAAACACCAACAAATTCAACAATAACCTCAACATTGAAAAACAACAACAACCTCAACATTGAAAAACACCAACAAATTCAACAACAACCTCAACATTGAAAAACACCAACAAATTCAACAACAACCTCAACATTGAAAAAAAACAACAACCTCAACATTGAAAAACACCAACAAATTCAACAACAACCTCAACATTGAAAAACAACAACAACCTCAACATTGAAAAACACCAACAAATTCAACAACAACCTCAGCATAGAAAAACACCAACAAATTCAACAACAACCTCAGCATTGAAAAACAACAACAACCTCAACATTGAAAAACACCAACAATTTCAACAACAACCTCAACATTGAAAAACAACAACAACCTCAACATTGAAAAACACCAACAAATTCAACAACAACTTCAACATTGAAAAACACCAACAAATTCAACAACAACCTCGAAATTGAAAAACACCAACAAATTCAACAACAACCTCAACATTGGAAAACAAAAACAAATTCAACAACAACCTCAAAATTGAAAAACAACAACAACCTCAACATTGAAAAACACCAACAAATTCAACAGCAACCTCAACATTTAAAAACACCAACAATTTCAACAACAACCTCAACATTGAAAAACAACAACAATCTCAACATTGAAAAACACGAACAAATTCAACAACAACCTCAACATTGAAAAACAGCAACAACCTCAACATTGAAAAACACCAACAAATTCAACAACAACTTCAACATTGAAAAACACCAACAAATTCAACAACAACGTCGACATTGAAAAACACCATCAAGTTCAACAACAACCTCCACATTGAAAAACACCAACAAATTCAACAACAACCTCAACATTGAAAAACACCAACAAATTCAACAACAACCTCCACATTGAAAAACACCAACAAATTCAACAACAACCTCAACATTGAAAAACACCAACAAACTCAACAACAACCTCAACATTGAAAAACAACAACAACCTCAACATTGAAAAACACCAACAAATTCAACAACAACCTCAACATTGAAAAACACCAACAAATTCAACAACAAACTCAAGATTGAAAAACACCAACAAATTCAACAACCTCAACATTGAAAAACAACAACAACCTCAACATTGAAAAACACCAACAAATTCAACAACAACCTCAACATTGAAAAACAACAACAACCTCAACATTGAAAAACACCAACAAATTCAACAACAACCTCAACAATGAAAAACAACAACAACCTCAACATTGAAAAACACCAACAAATTCAACAACAACCTCAACATTGAAAAACAACAACAAACTCAACATTGAAAAACACCAACAAATTCAACAACAACCTCAACATTGAAAAACAACAACAACCTCAACATTGAAAAACACCAACAAATTCAACAGCAACCTCAACATTTAAAAACACCAACAATTTCAACAACAACCTCAACATTGAAAAACAACAACAATCTCAACATTGAAAAACACGAACAAATTCAACAACAACCTCAACATTGAAAAACAGCAACAACCTCAACATTGAAAAACACCAACAAATTCAACAACAACTTCAACATTGAAAAACACCAACAAATTCAACAACAACGTCGACATTGAAAAACACCATCAAGTTCAACAACAACCTCCACATTGAAAAACACCAACAAATTCAACAACAACCTCAACATTGAAAAACACCAACAAATTCAACAACAACCTCCACATTGAAAAACACCAACAAATTCAACAACAACCTCAACATTGAAAAACACCAACAAACTCAACAACAACCTCAACATTGAAAAACAACAACAACCTCAACATTGAAAAACACCAACAAATTCAACAACAACCTCAACATTGAAAAACACCAACAAATTCAACAACAAACTCAAGATTGAAAAACACCAACAAATTCAACAACCTCAACATTGAAAAACAACAACAACCTCAACATTGAAAAACACCAACAAATTCAACAACAACCTCAACATTGAAAAACAACAACAACCTCAACATTGAAAAACACCAACAAATTCAACAACAACCTCAACAATGAAAAACAACAACAACCTCAACATTGAAAAACACCAACAAATTCAACAACAACCTCAACATTGAAAAACAACAACAAACTCAACATTGAAAAACACCAACAAATTCAACAACAACCTCAACATTGAAAAACAACAACAACCTCAACATTGAAAAACACCAACAAATTCAACAATAACCTCAACATTGAAAAACAACAACAACCTCAACATTGAAAAACACCAACAAATTCAACAACAACCTCAACATTGAAAAACACCAACAAATTCAACAACAACCTCAACATTGAAAAAAAACAACAACCTCAACATTGAAAAACACCAACAAATTCAACAACAACCTCAACATTGAAAAACAACAACAACCTCAACATTGAAAAACACCAACAAATTCAACAACAACCTCAGCATAGAAAAACACCAACAAATTCAACAACAACCTCAGCATTGAAAAACAACAACAACCTCAACATTGAAAAACACCAACAATTTCAACAACAACCTCAACATTGAAAAACAACAACAACCTCAACATTGAAAAACACCAACAAATTCAACAACAACTTCAACATTGAAAAACACCAACAAATTCAACAACAACCTCGAAATTGAAAAACACCAACAAATTCAACAACAACCTCAACATTGGAAAACAAAAACAAATTCAACAACAACCTCAAAATTGAAAAACAACAACAACCTCAACATTGAAAAACACCAACAAATTCAACAGCAACCTCAACATTTAAAAACACCAACAATTTCAACAACAACCTCAACATTGAAAAACAACAACAATCTCAACATTGAAAAACACGAACAAATTCAACAACAACCTCAACATTGAAAAACAGCAACAACCTCAACATTGAAAAACACCAACAAATTCAACAACAACTTCAACATTGAAAAACACCAACAAATTCAACAACAACGTCGACATTGAAAAACACCATCAAGTTCAACAACAACCTCCACATTGAAAAACACCAACAAATTCAACAACAACCTCAACATTGAAAAACACCAACAAATTCAACAACAACCTCCACATTGAAAAACACCAACAAATTCAACAACAACCTCAACATTGAAAAACACCAACAAACTCAACAACAACCTCAACATTGAAAAACAACAACAACCTCAACATTGAAAAACACCAACAAATTCAACAACAACCTCAACATTGAAAAACACCAACAAATTCAACAACAAACTCAAGATTGAAAAACACCAACAAATTCAACAACCTCAACATTGAAAAACAACAACAACCTCAACATTGAAAAACACCAACAAATTCAACAACAACCTCAACATTGAAAAACAACAACAAACTCAACATTGAAAAACACCAACAAATTCAACAACAACCTCAGCATTGAAAAACACCAACCAATTCAACAGCAACCTCAACATTGAAAAACAACAACAACCTCAACATTGAAAAACACCAACAAATTCAACAACAACCTCAACATTGAAAAACAACAACAACCTCAACATTGAAAAACACCAACAAATTCAACAACAACCTCAAAATTGAAAAACACCAACAAATTCAACAACGACCTCAGCATTGAAAAACAACAACAACCTCAACATTGAAAAACACCAACAAATTCAACAACAACCTCAACATTGAATTTCAACAACAACCTCAACATTGAAAAACAACAACAAACTCAACATTGAAAAACACCAACAAATTCAACAACCACCTCAACATTGAAAAACAACAACAACCTCAACATTGAAAAACAACAACAAATTCAACAACAACCTCAACATTGAAAAACACCAACAAATTCAACAACAACCTCAACATTGAAAAACACCAACAAATTCAACAACAACCTGAACATTGAAAAACAACAACAACCTCAACATTGAAAAACACCAACAAATTCAACAACAACCTCAACAATGAAAAACAACAACACCCTCAACATTGAAAAACACCAACAAATTCAACAACAACCTCAACATTGAAAAACAACAACAAACTCAACATTGAAAAACACCAACAAATTCAACAACAACCTCAACATTGAAAAACAACAACAACCTCAACATTGAAAAACACCAACAAATTCAACAATAACCTCAACATTGAAAAACAACAACAACCTCAACATTGAAAAACACCAACAAATTCAACAACAACCTCAACATTGAAAAACACCAACAAATTCAACAACAACCTCAACATTGAAAAAAAACAACAACCTCAACATTGAAAAACACCAACAAATTCAACAACAACCTCAACATTGAAAAACAACAACAACCTCAACATTGAAAAACACCAACAAATTCAACAACAACCTCAGCATAGAAAAACACCAACAAATTCAACAACAACCTCAGCATTGAAAAACAACAACAACCTCAACATTGAAAAACACCAACAATTTCAACAACAACCTCAACATTGAAAAACAACAACAACCTCAACATTGAAAAACACCAACAAATTCAACAACAACTTCAACATTGAAAAACACCAACAAATTCAACAACAACCTCGAAATTGAAAAACACCAACAAATTCAACAACAACCTCAACATTGGAAAACAAAAACAAATTCAACAACAACCTCAAAATTGAAAAACAACAACAACCTCAACATTGAAAAACACCAACAAATTCAACAGCAACCTCAACATTTAAAAACACCAACAATTTCAACAACAACCTCAACATTGAAAAACAACAACAATCTCAACATTGAAAAACACGAACAAATTCAACAACAACCTCAACATTGAAAAACAGCAACAACCTCAACATTGAAAAACACCAACAAATTCAACAACAACTTCAACATTGAAAAACACTAACAAATTCAACAACAACGTCGACATTGAAAAACACCATCAAGTTCAACAACAACCTCCACATTGAAAAACACCAACAAATTCAACAACAACCTCAACATTGAAAAACACCAACAAATTCAACAACAACCTCCACATTGAAAAACACCAACAAATTCAACAACAACCTCAACATTGAAAAACACCAACAAACTCAACAACAACCTCAACATTGAAAAACAACAACAACCTCAACATTGAAAAACACCAACAAATTCAACAACAACCTCAACATTGAAAAACACCAACAAATTCAACAACAAACTCAAGATTGAAAAACACCAACAAATTCAACAACCTCAACATTGAAAAACAACAACAACCTCAACATTGAAAAACACCAACAAATTCAACAACAACCTCAACATTGAAAAACAACAACAAACTCAACATTGAAAAACACCAACAAATTCAACAACAACCTCAGCATTTAAAAACACCAACCAATTCAACAGCAACCTCAACATTGAAAAACAACAACAACCTCAACATTGAAAAACACCAACAAATTCAACAACAACCTCAACATTGAAAAACAACAACAACCTCAACATTGAAAAACACCAACAAATTCAACAACAACCTCAAAATTGAAAAACACCAACAAATTCAACAACGACCTCAGCATTGAAAAACAACAACAACCTCAACATTGAAAAACACCAACAAATTCAACAACAACCTCAACATTGAATTTCAACAACAACCTCAACATTGAAAAACAACAACAAACTCAACATTGAAAAACACCAACAAATTCAACAACAACCTCAACATTGAAAAACAACAACAACCTCAACATTGAAAAACAACAACAAATTCAACAACAACCTCAACATTTAAAAACACCAACAAATTCAACAACAACCTCAACATTGAAAAACAACAACAATCTCAACATTGAAAAACACCAACAAATTCAACAACAACCTCAACATTGAAAAACAGCAACAACCTCAACATTGAAAAACACCAACAAATTCAACAACAACCTCAACATTTAAAAACAACAACAACCTCAACATTAAAAAACACCAACAAATTCAACAACAACCTCAACATTGAAAAACACCAACAAATTCAACAACAACCTCAACATTGAAAAACACCAACAAACTCAACAACAACCACAACCCTGAAAAATAACAACAACCTCAACATTGAAAAACACCAACAAATTCAACAACAACCTCAACATTGAAAAACACCAACAAATTCAACAACAAACTCAAGATTGAAAAACACCCACAAACTCAACAACCTCAACATTGAAAAACAACAACAACCTCATCATTGAAAAACACCAACAAATTCAACAACAACCTCAACATTGAAAAACACCAACAAATTCAACAACAACCTCAACATTGAAAAACACCAACAACCTCAACATTGAAAAACACCAACAAATTCAACAACAACCTCAACATTGAAAAACAACAACAACCTCAACATTGAAAAACACCAACAAATTCAACAACAACCTCAACATTGAAAAACAATAATAAACTCAACATTGAAAAACACCAACAAATTCAACAACAACCTCAACATTGAAAAACAACAACAACCTCAACATTGAAAAACACCAACAAATTCAACAACAACTTCAACATTGAAAAACACCAACAAATTCAACAACAACCTCAACATTGAAAAAGTACAACAACCTCAACATTGAAAAACACCAACAAATTCAACAACTACCCAAACATTGAAAAACAACAACAACCTCAACATTGAAAAACACCAACAAATTCAACAACAACCTCAACATTGAAAAACACCAACAAATTCAACAACAACCTCAACATTGAAAAACACGAACAAATTCAACAACAACCTCAACATTTAAAAACAGCAACAACCTCAACATTGAAAAACACCAACAAATTCAACAACAACCTCCACACTGAAAAACACCAACAAATTCAACAACAACCTCAACATTGAAAAACACCAACAAACTCAACAACAACCTCAACATTTAAAAAAAAAACAACCTCAACATTGAAAAACACCAACAAATTCAAAAACAACCTCAACATTGAAAAACACCAACAAATTCAACAACAACCTCAACATTGAAAAACACCAACAAACTCAACAACAACCTCAACATTGAAAAATAACAACAACCTCAACATTGAAAAACACCAACAACTTCAACAACAACATCAACATTGAAAAACACCAACAAATTCAACAACAAACTCAAGATTGAAAAACACCCACAAATTCAACAAGCTCAAAATTGAAAAGCAACAACAACCTCATCATTGAAAAACACCAACAAATTCAACAACAACCTCAACATTGAAAAACACCAACAAATTCAACAACAACCTCAACATTGAAAAACAACAACAACCTCAACATTGAAAAACACCAACAAATTCAACAACAACCTCAACAATGAAAAACAACAACAACCTCAACATTGAAAAACACCAACAAATTCAACAACAACCTCAACATTGAAAAACAACAACAAACTCAACATTGAAAAACACCAACAAATTCAACAACAACCTCAACATTGAAAAACAACAACAACCTCAACATTGAAAAACACCAACAAATTCAACAATAACCTCAACATTGAAAAACAACAACAACCTCAACATTGAAAAACACCAACAAATTCAACAACAACCTCAACATTGAAAAACACCAACAAATTCAACAACAACCTCAACATTGAAAAAAAACAACAACCTCAACATTGAAAAACACCAACAAATTCAACAACAACCTCAACATTGAAAAACAACAACAACCTCAACATTGAAAAACACCAACAAATTCAACAACAACCTCAGCATAGAAAAACACCAACAAATTCAACAACAACCTCAGCATTGAAAAACAACAACAACCTCAACATTGAAAAACACCAACAATTTCAACAACAACCTCAACATTGAAAAACAACAACAACCTCAACATTGAAAAACACCAACAAATTCAACAACAACTTCAACATTGAAAAACACCAACAAATTCAACAACAACCTCGAAATTGAAAAACACCAACAAATTCAACAACAACCTCAACATTGGAAAACAAAAACAAATTCAACAACAACCTCAGAATTGAAAAACAACAACAACCTCAACATTGAAAAACACCAACAAATTCAACAGCAACCTCAACATTTAAAAACACCAACAATTTCAACAACAACCTCAACATTGAAAAACAACAACAATCTCAACATTGAAAAACACGAACAAATTCAACAACAACCTCAACATTGAAAAACAGCAACAACCTCAACATTGAAAAACACCAACAAATTCAACAACAACTTCAACATTGAAAAACACCAACAAATTCAACAACAACGTCGACATTGAAAAACACCATCAAGTTCAACAACAACCTCCACATTGAAAAACACCAACAAATTCAACAACAACCTCAACATTGAAAAACACCAACAAATTCAACAACAACCTCCACATTGAAAAACACCAACAAATTCAACAACAACCTCAACATTGAAAAACACCAACAAACTCAACAACAACCTCAACATTGAAAAACAACAACAACCTCAACATTGAAAAACACCAACAAATTCAACAACAACCTCAACATTGAAAAACACCAACAAATTCAACAACAAACTCAAGATTGAAAAACACCAACAAATTCAACAACCTCAACATTGAAAAACAACAACAACCTCAACATTGAAAAACACCAACAAATTCAACAACAACCTCAACATTGAAAAACAACAACAAACTCAACATTGAAAAACACCAACAAATTCAACAACAACCTCAGCATTGAAAAACACCAACCAATTCAACAGCAACCTCAACATTGAAAAACAACAACAACCTCAACATTGAAAAACACCAACAAATTCAACAACAACCTCAACATTGAAAAACAACAACAACCTCAACATTGAAAAACACCAACAAATTCAACAACAACCTCAAAATTGAAAAACACCAACAAATTCAACAACGACCTCAGCATTGAAAAACAACAACAACCTCAACATTGAAAAACACCAACAAATTCAACAACAACCTCAACATTGAATTTCAACAACAACCTCAACATTGAAAAACAACAACAAACTCAACATTGAAAAACACCAACAAATTCAACAACCACCTCAACATTGAAAAACAACAACAACCTCAACATTGAAAAACAACAACAAATTCAACAACAACCTCAACATTTAAAAACACCAACAAATTCAACAACAACCTCAACATTGAAAAACAACAACAATCTCAACATTGAAAAACACCAACAAATTCAACAACAACCTCAACATTGAAAAACAGCAACAACCTCAACATTGAAAAACACCAACAAATTCAACAACAACCTCAACATTTAAAAACAACAACAACCTCAACATTAAAAAACACCAACAAATTCAACAACAACCTCAACATTGAAAAACACCAACAAATTCAACAACAACCTCAACATTGAAAAACACCAACAAACTCAACAACAACCACAACACTGAAAAATAACAACAACCTCAACATTGAAAAACACCAACAAATTCAACAACAACCTCAACATTGAAAAACACCAACAAATTCAACAACAAACTCAAGATTGAAAAACACCCACAAACTCAACAACCTCAACATTGAAAAACAACAACAACCTCATCATTGAAAAACACCACCAAATTCAACAACAACCTCAACATTGAAAAACAATAATAAACTCAACATTGAAAAACACCAACAAATTCAACAACAACCTCAACATTGAAAAACAACAACAACCTCAACATTGAAAAACACCAACAAATTCAACAACAACTTCAACATTGAAAAACACCAACAAATTCAACAACAACCTCAACATTGAAAAAGTACAACAACCTCAACATTGAAAAACAGCAACAAATTCAACAACTACCCAAACATTGAAAAACAACAACAACCTCAACATTGAAAAACACCAACAAATTCAACAACAACCTCAACATTGAAAAACACCAACAAATTCAACAACAACCTCAACATTGAAAAACACGAACAAATTCAACAACAACCTCAACATTTAAAAACAGCAACAACCTCAACATTGAAAAACACCAACAAATTCAACAACAACCTCCACACTGAAAAACACCAACAAATTCAACAACAACCTCAACATTGAAAAACACCAACAAACTCAACAACAACCTCAACATTTAAAAAAAAACAACCTCAACATTGAAAAACACCAACAAATTCAAAAACAACCTCAACATTGAAAAACACCAACAAATTCAACAACAACCTCAACATTGAAAAACACCAACCAACTCAACAACAACCTCAACATTGAAAAATAACAACAACCTCAACATTGAAAAACACCAACAACTTCAACAACAACATCAACATTGAAAAACACCAACAAATTCAACAACAAACTCAAGATTGAAAAACACCCACAAATTCAACAAGCTCAAAATTGAAAAGCAACAACAACCTCATCATTGAAAAACACCAACAAATTCAACAACAACCTCAACATTGAAAAACACCAACAAATTCAACAACAACCTCAACATTGAAAAACAACAACAACCTCAACATTGAAAAACACCAACAAATTCAACAACAACCTCAACAATGAAAAACAACAACAACCTCAACATTGAAAAACACCAACAAATTCAACAACAACCTCAACATTGAAAAACAACAACAAACTCAACATTGAAAACACCAACAAATTCAACAACAACCTCAACATTGAAAAACAACAACAACCTCAACATTGAAAAACACCAACAAATTCAACAATAACCTCAACATTGAAAAACAACAACAACCTCAACATTGAAAAACACCAACAAATTCAACAACAACCTCAACATTGAAAAACACCAACAAATTCAACAACAACCTCAACATTGAAAAAAAACAACAACCTCAACATTGAAAAACACCAACAAATTCAACAACAACCTCAACATTGAAAAACAACAACAACCTCAACATTGAAAAACACCAACAAATTCAACAACAACCTCAGCATAGAAAAACACCAACAAATTCAACAACAACCTCAGCATTGAAAAACAACAACAACCTCAACATTGAAAAACACCAACAATTTCAACAACAACCTCAACATTGAAAAACAACAACAACCTCAACATTGAAAAACACCAACAAATTCAACAACAACTTCAACATTGAAAAACACCAACAAATTCAACAACAACCTCGAAATTGAAAAACACCAACAAATTCAACAACAACCTCAACATTGGAAAACAAAAACAAATTCAACAACAACCTCAAAATTGAAAAACAACAACAACCTCAACATTGAAAAACACCAACAAATTCAACAGCAACCTCAACATTTAAAAACACCAACAATTTCAACAACAACCTCAACATTGAAAAACAACAACAATCTCAACATTGAAAAACACGAACAAATTCAACAACAACCTCAACATTGAAAAACAGCAACAACCTCAACATTGAAAAACACCAACAAATTCAACAACAACTTGAACATTGAAAAACACCAACAAATTCAACAACAACGTCGACATTGAAAAACACCATCAAGTTCAACAACAACCTCCACATTGAAAAACACCAACAAATTCAACAACAACCTCAACATTGAAAAACACCAACAAATTCAACAACAACCTCCACATTGAAAAACACCAACAAATTCAACAACAACCTCAACATTGAAAAACACCAACAAACTCAACAACAACCTAAACATTGAAAAACAACAACAACCTCAACATTGAAAAACACCAACAAATTCAACAACAACCTCAACATTGAAAAACACCAACAAATTCAACAACAAACTCAAGATTGAAAAACACCAACAAATTCAACAACCTCAACATTGAAAAACAACAACAACCTCAACATTGAAAAACACCAACAAATTCAACAACAACCTCAACATTGAAAAACAACAACAAACTCAACATTGAAAAACACCAACAAATTCAACAACAACCTCAGCATTGAAAAACACCAACCAATTCAACAGCAACCTCAACATTGAAAAACAACAACAACCTCAACATTGAAAAACACCAACAAATTCAACAACAACCTCAACATTGAAAAACAACAACAACCTCAACATTGAAAAACACCAACAAATTCAACAACAACCTCAAAATTGAAAAACACCAACAAATTCAACAACGACCTCAGCATTGAAAAACAACAACAACCTCAACATTGAAAAACACCAACAAATTCAACAACAACCTCAACATTGAATTTCAACAACAACCTCAACATTGAAAAACAACAACAAACTCAACATTGAAAAACACCAACAAATTCAACAACAACCTCAACATTGAAAAACAACAACAACCTCAACATTGAAAAACAACAACAAATTCAACAACAACCTCAACATTTAAAAACACCAACAAATTCAACAACAACCTCAACATTGAAAAACAACAACAATCTCAACATTGAAAAACACCAACAAATTCAACAACAACCTCAACATTGAAAAACAGCAACAACCTCAACATTGAAAAACACCAACAAATTCAACAACAACCTCAACATTTAAAAACAACAACAACCTCAACATTAAAAAACACCAACAAATTCAACAACAACCTCAACATTGAAAAACACCAACAAATTCAACAACAACCTCAACATTGAAAAACACCAACAAACTCAACAACAACCACAACACTGAAAAATAACAACAACCTCAACATTGAAAAACACCAACAAATTCAACAACAACCTCAACATTGAAAAACACCAACAAATTCAACAACAAACTCAAGATTGAAAAACACCCACAAACTCAACAACCTCAACATTGAAAAACAACAACAACCTCATCATTGAAAAACACCACCAAATTCAACAACAACCTCAACATTGAAAAACACCAACAAATTCAACAACAACCTCAACATTGAAAAACACCAACAACCTCAACATTGAAAAACACCAACAAATTCAACAACAACCTCAACATTGAAAAACAACAACAACCTCAACATTGAAAAACACCAACAAATTCAACAACAACCTCAACATTGAAAAACAATAATAAACTCAACATTGAAAAACACCAACAAATTCAACAACAACCTCAACATTGAAAAACAACAACAACCTCAACATTGAAAAACACCAACAAATTCAACAACAACTTCAACATTGAAAAACACCAACAAATTCAACAACAACCTCAACATTGAAAAAGTACAACAACCTCAACATTGAAAAACACCAACAAATTCAACAACTACCCAAACATTGAAAAACAACAACAACCTCAACATTGAAAAACACCAACAAATTCAACAACAACCTCAACATTGAAAAACACCAACAAATTCAACAACAACCTCAGCATTGAAAAAGAACAACAACCTCAACATTGAAAAACACCAACAAATTCAACAACAACCTCAACATTGAAAAACAACAACAACCTCAACATTGAAAAACACCAACAAAATCAAGCAAAACTTCAACATGGAAAAACACCAACAAATTCAACAACAACCTCGAAATTGAAAAACACCAACAAATTCAACAACAACTTCAACATTGAAAAACACCAACAAATTCAACAACAACCTCGACATTGAAAAACACCATCAAATTCAACAACAACCTCAACATTGAAAAACACCAACAACCTCAAAATTGATAAAACACCTACAAATTCAACAACAACCTCAACATTTAAAAACAGCAACAACCTCAACATTGAAAAACACCAACAAATTCAACAACAACCTTCACATTGAAAAACACCAACAAATTCAACAACAACCTCAACATTGAAAAACACCAACAAACTCAACAACAACCTCAACATTGAAAAACAACAACAACCTCAACATTGAAAAACACCAACAAATTCAACAACAACCTCAACATTGAAAAACACCAACAAATTCAACAACAAACTCAAGATTGAAAAACCCCAACAAATTCAACAACCTCAACATTGAAAAACAACAACAACCTCAACATTGAAAAACACCAACAAATTCAACAACAACCTCAACATTGAAAAACAACAACAAACTCAACATTGAAAAACACCAACAAATTCAACAACAACCTCAGCATTGAAAAACCCCAACAAATTCAACAACAACCTCAACATTGAAAAACAACAACAACCTCAACATTGAAAAACACCAACAAATTCAACAACAACCTCAACATTGAAAAACAACAACAACCTCAACATTGAAAAACACCAACAAATTCAACAACAACTTCAAAATTGAAAAACACCAACAAATTCAACAACGACCTCAGCATTCAAAAACAACAACAACCTCAACATTGAAAAACACCAACAAATTCAACAACAACCTCAACATTGAATTTCAACAACAACCTCAACATTGAAAAACAACAACAAACTCAACATTGAAAAACACCAACAAATTCAACAACAACCTCAACATTGAAAAACAACAACAACCTCAACATTGAAAAACAACAACAAATTCAACAACAACCTCAACATTTAAAAACACCAACAAATTCAACAACAACCTCAACATTGAAAAACAACAACAATCTCAACATTGAAAAACACCGACAAATTCAACAACAACCTCAACATTGAAAAACAGCAACAACCTCAACATTGAAAAACACCAACAAATTCAACAACAACCTCAACATTGAAAAACACCAACAAATTCAACAACAACCTCAACATTGAAAAACACCAACAAATTCAACAACAAACTCAACATTGAAAAACACCAACAAATTCAACAACAACCTCAACATTGAAAAACAACAACAACCTCAACATTGAAAAACACCAACAAATTCAACAACAACCTCAACATTGAAAAGCACCAACAAATTCAACAACAACCTCAACATTGAAAAACAACAACAACCTCAACATTGACAAACACCAACAAATTCAACAACAACCTCAACATTGAAAAACAACAACAACCTCAACATTGAAAAACACCAACAAATTCAACAACAGCCTCAACATTGAAAAACAACAACAAACTCAACATTGAAAAACACCAACAAATTCAACAACAATCTCAACATTGAAAAACAACAACAACCTCAACATTGAAAAACACCGACAAATTCAACAACAACCTCAACATTGAAAAACACCAACAAACTGAACAACAACCTCAACATTTAAAAACAACAACCTCAACATTGAAAAACACCAACAAATTCAAAAACAACCTCAACATTGAAAAACACCAACAAATTCAACAACAACCTCAACATTGAAAAACACCAACAAACTCAACAACAACCTCAACATTGAAAAATAACAACAACCTCAACATTGAAAAACACCAACAACTTCAACAACAACATCAACATTGAAAAACACCAACAAATTCAACAACAAACTCAAGATTGAAAAACACCCACAAATTCAACAAGCTCAAAATTGAAAAGCAACAACAACCTCATCATTGAAAAACACCAACAAATTCAACAACAACCTCAACATTGAAAAACACCAACAAATTCAACAACAACCTCAACATTGAAAAACAACAACAACCTCAACATTGAAAAACACCAACAAATTCAACAACAACCTCAACATTGAAAAACAACAACAACCTCAACATTGAAAAACACCAACAAATTCAACAACAACCACAACATTGAAAAACAACAACAAACTCATCATTGAAAAACACCAACAAATTCAACAACAACCTCAACATTGAAAAACAACAACAACCTCAACATTGAAAAACACCAACAAATTCAACAATAACCTCAACATTGAAAAACAACAACAACCTCAACATTGAAAAACACCAACAAATTCAACAACAACCTCAACATTGAAAAACACCAACAAATTCAACAACAACCTCAACATTGAAAAACAACAACAACCTCAACTTTGAAAAACACCAAGAAATTCAACAACAACCTCAACATTGAAAAACAACAACAACCTCAACATTGAAAAACACCAACAAATTCAACAACAACCTCAGCATAGAAAAACACCAACAAATTCAACAACAACCTCAGCATTGAAAAACAACAACAACCTCAACATTGAAAAACACCAACAAATGCAACAACAACCTCAACATTGAAAAACAACAACAACCTCAACATTGAAAAACACCAACAAATTCAACAACAACTTCAACATTGAAAAACACCAACAAATTCAACAACAACCTCGAAATTGAAAAACACCAACAAATTCAACAACAACCTCAACATTGGAAAACAAAAACAAATTCAACAACAACCTCAAAATTGAAAAACAACAACAACCTCAACATTGAAAAACACCAACAAATTCAACAGCAACCTCAACATTTAAAAACACCAACAATTTCAACAACAACCTCAACATTGAAAAACAACAACAATCTCAACATTGAAAAACACGAACAAATTCAACAACAACCTCAACATTGAAAAACAGCAACAACCTCAACATTGAAAAACACCAACAAATTCAACAACAACTTCAACATTGAAAATTCCAACAAATTCAACAACAACGTCGACATTGAAAAACACCATCAAATTCAACAACAACCTCCACATTGAAAAACACCAACATATTCAACAACAACCTCAACATTGAAAAACACCAACAAATTCAACAACAACCTCCACATTGAAAAACACCAACAAATTCAACAACAACCTCAACATTGAAAAACA
Organism: Isurus oxyrinchus; assembly: GCA_026770705.1. Taxonomy (NCBI): domain Eukaryota; kingdom Metazoa; phylum Chordata; class Chondrichthyes; order Lamniformes; family Lamnidae; genus Isurus; species Isurus oxyrinchus. The sequence continues at coordinate 1,087,776 of JANJGN010000162.1, forward strand.
CCAACAAACTCAACAACAACCTCAACATTGAAAAACAACAACAACCTCAACATTGAAAAACACCAACAAATTCAACAACATCCTCAACATTGAAAAACACCAACAAATTCAACAACAAACTCAAGATTGAAAAACACCAACAAATTCAACAACCTCAACATTGAAAAACAACAACAACCTCAACATTGAAAAACACCAACAAATTCAACAACAACCTCAACATTGAAAAACACCAACAACCTCAACATTGAAAAACACCAACAAATTCAACAACAACCTCAACATTGAAAAACAACAACAACCTCAACATTGAAAAACACCAACAAATTCAACAACAACCTCAACATTGAAAAACAATAATAAACTCAACATTGAAAAACACCAACAAATTCAACAACAACCTCAACATTGAAAAACAACAACAACCTCAACATTGAAAAACACCAACAAATTCAACAACAACTTCAACATTGAAAAACACCAACAAATTCAACAACAACCTCAACATTGAAAAAGTACAACAACCTCAACATTGAAAAACACCAACAAATTCAACAACTACCCAAACATTGAAAAACAACAACAACCTCAACATTGAAAAACACCAACAAATTCAACAACAACCTCAACATTGAAAAACACCAACAAATTCAACAACAACCTCAGCATTGAAAAAGAACAACAACCTCAACATTGAAAAACACCAACAAATTCAACAACAACCTCAACATTGAAAAACAACAACAACCTCAACATTGAAAAACACCAACAAAATCAACCAAAACTTCAACATGGAAAAACACCAACAAATTCAACAACAACCTCGAAATTGAAAAACACCAACAAATTCAACAACAACTTCAACATTGAAAAACACCAACAAATTCAACAACAACCTCGACATTGAAAAACACCATCAAATTCAACAACAACCTCAACATTGAAAAACACCAACAACCTCAAAATTGATAAAACACCTACAAATTCAACAACAACCTCAACATTTAAAAACAGCAACAACCTCAACATTGAAAAACACCAACAAATTCAACAACAACCTTCACATTGAAAAACACCAACAAATTCAACAACAACCTCAACATTGAAAAACACCAACAAACTCAACAACAACCTCAACATTGAAAAACAACAACAACCTCAACATTGAAAAACACCAACAAATTCAACAACAACCTCAACATTGAAAAACACCAACAAATTCAACAACAAACTCAAGATTGAAAAACCCCAACAAATTCAACAACCTCAACATTGAAAAACAACAACAACCTCAACATTGAAAAACACCAACAAATTCAACAACAACCTCAACATTGAAAAACAACAACAAACTCAACATTGAAAAACACCAACAAATTCAACAACAACCTCAGCATTGAAAAACACCAACAAATTCAACAACAACCTCAACATTGAAAAACAACAACAACCTCAACATTGAAAAACACCAACAAATTCAACAACAACCTCAACATTGAAAAACAACAACAACCTCAACATTGAAAAACACCAACAAATTCAACAACAACTTCAAAATTGAAAAACACCAACAAATTCAACAACGACCTCAGCATTCAAAAACAACAACAACCTCAACATTGAAAAACACCAACAAATTCAACAACAACCTCAACATTGAATTTCAACAACAACCTCAACATTGAAAAACAACAACAAACTCAACATTGAAAAACACCAACAAATTCAACAACAACCTCAACATTGAAAAACAACAACAACCTCAACATTGAAAAACAGCAACAAATTCAACAACAACCTCAACATTTAAAAACACCAACAAATTCAACAACAACCTCAACATTGAAAAACAACAACAATCTCAACATTGAAAAACACCGACAAATTCAACAACAACCTCAACATTGAAAAACAGCAACAACCTCAACATTGAAAAACACCAACAAATTCAACAACAACCTCAACATTGAAAAACACCAACAAATTCAACAACAACCTCAACATTGAAAAACACCAACAAATTCAACAACAAACTCAACATTGAAAAACACCAACAAATTCAACAACAACCTCAACATTGAAAAACAACAACAACCTCAACATTGAAAAACACCAACAAATTCAACAACAACCTCAACATTGAAAAGCACCAACAAATTCAACAACAACCTCAACATTGAAAAACAACAACAACCTCAACATTGACAAACACCAACAAATTCAACAACAACCTCAACATTGAAAAACAACAACAACCTCAACATTGAAAAACACCAACAAATTCAACAACAGCCTCAACATTGAAAACAACAACAAACTCAACATTGAAAAACACCAACAAATTCAACAACAATCTCAACATTGAAAAACAACAACAACCTCAACATTGAAAAACACCGACAAATTCAACAACAACCTCAACATTGAAAAACACCAACAAACTCAACAACAACCTCAACATTTAAAAACAACAACCTCAACATTGAAAAACACCAACAAATTCAAAAACAACCTCAACATTGAAAAACACCAACAAATTCAACAACAACCTCAACATTGAAAAACACCAACAAACTCAACAACAACCTCAACATTGAAAAATAACAACAACCTCAACATTGAAAAACACCAACAACTTCAACAACAACATCAACATTGAAAAACACCAACAAATTCAACAACAAACTCAAGATTGAAAAACACCCACAAATTCAACAAGCTCAAAATTGAAAAGCAACAACAACCTCATCATTGAAAAACACCAACAAATTCAACAACAACCTCAACATTGAAAAACACCAACAAATTCAACAACAACCTCAACATTGAAAAACAACAACAACCTCAACATTGAAAAACACCAACAAATTCAACAACAACCTCAACATTTAAAAACAACAACAACCTCAACATTGAAAAACACCAACAACTTCAACAACAACATCAACATTGAAAAACACCAACAAATTCAACAACAACCACAACATTGAAAAACAACAACAAACTCAACATTGAAAAACACCAACAAATTCAACAACAACCTCAACATTGAAAAACAACAACAACCTCAACATTGAAAAACACCAACAAATTCAACAATAACCTCAACATTGAAAAACAACAACAACCTCAACATTGAAAAACACCAACAAATTCAACAACAACCTCAACATTGAAAAACACCAACAAATTCAACAACAACCTCAACATTGAAAAACAACAACAACCTCAACTTTGAAAAACACCAAGAAATTCAACAACAACCTCAACATTGAAAAACAACAACAACCTCAACATTGAAAAACACCAACAAATTCAACAACAACCTCAGCATAGAAAAACACCAACAAATTCAACAACAACCTCAGCATTGAAAAACAACAACAACCTCAACATTGAAAAACACCAACAAATTCAACAACAACCTCAACATTGAAAAACAACAACAACCTCAACATTGAAAAACACCAACAAATTCAACAACAACTTCATCATTGAAAAACACCAACAAATTCAACAACAACCTCGTAATTGAAAAACACCAACAAATTCAACAACAACCTCAACATTGGAAAACAAAAACAAATTCAACAACAACCTCAAAATTGAAAAACAACAACAACCTCAACATTGAAAAACACCAACAAATTCAACAGCAACCTCAACATTTAAAAACACCAACAATTTCAACAACAACCTCAACATTGAAAAACAACAACAATCTCAACATTGAAAAACACGAACAAATTCAACAACAACCTCAACATTGAAAAACAGCAACAACCTCAACATTGAAAAACACCAACAAATTCAACAACAACTTCAACATTGAAAAACACCAACAAATTCAACAACAACGTCGACATTGAAAAACACCATCAAATTCAACAACAACCTCCACATTGAAAAACAGCAACAAATTCAACAACAACCTCAACATTGAAAAACACCAACAAATTCAACAACAACCTCCACATTGAAAAACACCAACAAATTCAACAACAACCTCAACATTGAAAAACACCAACAAACTCAACAACAACCTCAACATTGAAAAACAACAACAACCTCAACATTGAAAAACACCAACAAATTCAACAACATCCTCAACATTGAAAAACACCAACAAATTCAACAACAAACTCAAGATTGAAAAACACCAACAAATTCAACAACCTCAACATTGAAAAACAACAACAACCTCAACATTGAAAAACACCAACAAATTCAACAACAACCTCAACATTGAAAAACAACAACAAACTCAACATTGAAAAACACCAACAAATTCAACAACAACCTCAGCATTGAAAAACACCAACCAATTCAACAGCAACCTCAACATTGAAAAACAACAACAACCTCAACATTGAAAAACACCAACAAATTCAACAACAACCTCAACAGTGAAAAACAACAACAACCTCAACATTGAAAAACACCAACAAATTCAACAACAACCTCAAAATTGAAAAACACCAACAAATTCAACAACGACCTCAGCATTGAAAAACAACAACAACCTCAACATTGAAAAACAACAACAATCTCAACATTGAAAAACACCAACAAATTCAACAACAACCTCAACATTGAAAAACAGCAACAACCTCAACATTGAAAAACACCAACAAATTCAACAACAACCTCAACATTTAAAAACAACAACAACCTCAACATTAAAAAACACCAACAAATTCAACAACAACCTCAACATTGAAAAACACCAACAAATTCAACAACAACCTCAACATTGAAAAACACCAACAAACTCAACAACAACCACAACACTGAAAAATAACAACAACCTCAACATTGAAAAACACCAACAAATTCAACAACAACCTCAACATTGAAAAACACCAACAAATTCAACAACAAACTCAAGATTGAAAAACACCCACAAACTCCACAACCTCAACATTGAAAAACAACAACAACCTCATCATTGAAAAACACCAACAAATTCAACAACAACCTCAACATTGAAAAACACCAACAAATTCAACAACAACCTCAACATTGAAAAACACCAACAACCTCAACATTGAAAAACACCAACAAATTCAACAACAACCTCAACATTGAAAAACAACAACAACCTCAACATTGAAAAACACCAACAAATTCAACAACAACCTCAACATTGAAAAACAACAACAACCTCAACATTGAAAAACACCAACAAATTCAACAACAACCTCAACATTGAAAAACAACAACAACCTCAACATTGAAAAACACCAACAAATTCAACAACAACTTCAACATTGAAAAACACCAACAAATTCAACAACAACCTCAACATTGAAAAACAACAACAACCTCAACATTGAAAAACACCAACAAATTCAACAACAACTTCAACATTGAAAAACACCAACAAATTCAACAACAACCTCGAAATTGAAAAACACCAACAAATTCAACAACAACCTCAACATTGGAAAACAAAAACAAATTCAACAACAACCTCAAAATTGAAAAACAACAACAACCTCAACATTGAAAAACACCAACAAATTCAACAGCAACCTCAACATTTAAAAACACCAACAATTTCAACAACAACCTCAACATTGAAAAACAACAACAATCTCAACATTGAAAAACACGAACAAATTCAACAACAACCTCAACATTGAAAAACAGCAACAACCTGAACATTGAAAAACACCAACAAATTCAACAACAACTTCAACATTGAAAAACACCAACAAATTCAACAACAACGTCGACATTGAAAAACACCATCAAATTCAACAACAACCTCCAGATTGAAAAACACCAACAAATTCAACAACAACCTCAACATTGAAAAACACCAACAAATTCAACAACAACCTCCACATTGAAAAACACCAACAAATTCAACAACAACCTCAACATTGAAAAACACCAACAAACTCAACAACAACCTCAACATTGAAAAACAACAACAACCTCAACATTGAAAAACACCAACAAATTCAACAACATCCTCAACATTGAAAAACACCAACAAATTCAACAACAAACTCAAGATTGAAAAACACCAACAAATTCAACAACCTCAACATTGAAAAACAACAACAACCTCAACATTGAAAAACACCAACAAATTCAACAACAACCTCAACATTGAAAAACAACAACAAACTCAACATTGAAAAACACCAACAAATTCAACAACAACCTCAGCATTGAAAAACACCAACCAATTCAACAGCAACCTCAACATTGAAAAACAACAACAACCTCAACATTGAAAAACACCAACAAATTCAACAACAACCTCAACATTGAAAAACAACAACAACCTCAACATTGAAAAACACCAACAAATTCAACAACAACCTCAAAATTGAAAAACACCAACAAATTCCACAACGACCTCAGCATTGAAAAACAACAACAACCTCAACATTGAAAAACACCAACAAATTCAACAACAACCTCAACATTGAATTTCAACAACAACCTCAACATTGAAAAACAACAACAAACTCAACATTGAAAAACACCAACAAATTCAACAACAACCTCAACATTGAAAAACAACAACAACCTCAACATTGAAAAACAACAACAAATTCAACAACAACCTCAACATTTAAAAACACCAACAAATTCAACCACAACCTCAACATTGAAAAACAACAACAATCTCAACATTGAAAAACACCAACAAATTCAACAACAACCTCAACATTGAAAAACAGCAACAACCTCAACATTGAAAAACACCAACAAATTCAACAACAACCTCAACATTTAAAAACAACAACAACCTCAACATTAAAAAACACCAACAAATTGAACAACAACCTCAACATTGAAAAACACCAACAAATTCAACAACAACCTCAACATTGAAAAACACCAACAAACTCAACAACAACCTCAACATTGAAAAACACCAACAACCTCAACATTGAAAAACTCCAACAAATTCAACAACAACCTCAACATTGAAAAACAACAACAACCTCAACATTGAAAAACACCAACAAATTCAACAACAACCTCAACATTGAAAAACAACAACAACCTCAACATTGAAAAACACCAACAAATTCAACAACAACCTCAACATTGAAAAACAACAACAACCTCAACATTGAAAAACACCAACAAATTCAACAACAACTTCAACATTGAAAAACACCAACAAATTCAACAACAACCTCAACATTGAAAAACTACAACAACCTCAACATTGAAAAACACCAACAAATTCAACAACTACCCAAACATTGAAAAACAACAACAACCTCAACATTGAAAAACACCAACAAATTCAACAACAACCTCAACATTGAAAAACACCAACAAATTCAACAACAACCTCAGCATTGAAAAAGAACAACAACCTCAACATTGAAAAACGCCAACAAATTCAACAACAACCTCAACATTGAAAAACAACAACAACCTCAACATTGAAAAACACCAACAAAACCAACCAAAACTTCAACATGGAAAAACACCAACAAATTCAACAACAACCTCGAAATTGAAAAACACCAACAAATTCAACAACAACTTCAACATTGAAAAACACCAACAAATTCAACAACAACCTCGACATTGAAAAACACCATCAAATTCAACAACAACCTCAACATTGAAAAACACCAACAACCTCAAAATTGATAAAACACCAACAAATTCAACAACAACCTCAACATTTAAAAACAACAACAACCTCAACATTAAAAAACACCAACAAATTGAACAACAACCTCAACATTGAAAAACACCAACAAATTCAACAACAACCTCAACATTGAAAAACACCAACAAACTCAACAACAACCACAACACTGAAAAATAACAACAACCTCAACATTGAAAAACACCAACAAATTCAACAACAACCTCAACATTGAAAAACACCAACAAATTCAACAACAAACTCAAGATTGAAAAACACCCACAAACTCAACAACCTCAACATTGAAAAACAACAACAACCTCATCATTGAAAAACACCAACAAATTCAACAACAACCTCAACATTGAAAAACACCAACAAATTCAACAACAACCTCAACATTGAAAAACACCAACAACCTCAACATTGAAAAACACCAACAAATTCAACAACAACCTCAACATTGAAAAACAACAACAACCTCAACATTGAAAAACACCAACAAATTCAACAACAACCTCAACATTGAAAAACAACAACAACCTCAACATTGAAAAACACCAACAAATTCAACAACAACCTCAACATTGACTTTCAACAACAACCTCAACATTGAAAAACAACAACAAACTCAACATTGAAAAACACCAACAAATTCAACAACAACCTCAACATTGAAAAACAACAACAACCTCAACATTGAAAAACAACAACAAATTCAACAACAACCTCAACATTTAAAAACACCAACAAATTCAACAACAACCTCAACATTGAAAAACAACAACAATCTCAACATTGAAAAACACCAACAAATTCAACAACAACCTCAACATTGAAAAACAGCAACAACCTCAACATTGAAAAACACCAACAAATTCAACAACAACCTCAACATTTAAAAACAACAACAACCTCAACATTAAAAAACACCAACAAATTCAACAACAACCTCAACATTGAAAAACACCAACAAATTCAACAACAACCTCAACATTGAAAAACACCAACAAACTCAACAACAACCACAACACTGAAAAATAACAACAACCTCAACATTGAAAAACACCAACAAATTCAACAACAACCTCAACATTGAAAAACACCAACAAATTCAACAACAAACTCAAGATTGAAAAACACCCACAAACTCAACAACCTCAACATTGAAAAACAACAACAACCTCATCATTGAAAAACACCAACAAATTCAACAACAACCTCAACATTGAAAAACACCATCAAATTCAACAACAACCTCAACATTGAAAAACACCAACAACCTCAACATTGAAAAACACCAACAAATTCAACAACAACCTCAACATTGAAAAACAACAACAACCTCAACATTGAAAAACACCAACAAATTCAACAACAACCTCAACATTGAAAAACAACAACAACCTCAACATTGAAAAACACCAACAAATTCAACAACAACCTCAACATTGAAAAACAACAACAACCTCAACATTGAAAAACACCAACAAATTCAACAACAACTTCAACATTGAAAAACACCAACAAATTCAACAACAACCTCAACATTGAAAAACAACAACAACCTCAACATTGAAAAACACCAACAAATTCAACAACAACTTCAACATTGAAAAACACCAACAAATTCAACAACAACCTCGAAATTGAAAAACACCAACAAATTCAACAACAACCTCAACATTGGAAAACAAAAACAAATTCAACAACAACCTCAAAATTGAAAAACAACAACAACCTCAACATTGAAAAACACCAACAAATTCAACAGCAACCTCAACATTTAAAAACACCAACAATTTCAACAACAACCTCAACATTGAAAAACAACAACAATCTCAACATTGAAAAACACGAACAAATTCAACAACAACCTCAACATTGAAAAACAGCAACAACCTGAACATTGAAAAACACCAACAAATTCAACAACAACTTCAACATTGAAAAACACCAACAAATTCAACAACAACGTCGACATTGAAAAACACCATCAAATTCAACAACAACCTCCAGATTGAAAAACACCAACCAATTCAACAACAACCTCAACATTGAAAAACACCAACAAATTCAACAACAACCTCCACATTGAAAAACACCAACAAATTCAACAACAACCTCAACATTGAAAAACACCAACAAACTCAACAACAACCTCAACATTGAAAAACAACAACAAATTCAACATTGAAAAACACCAACAAATTCAACAACATCCTCAACATTGAAAAACACCAACAAATTCAACAACAAACTCAAGATTGAAAAACACCAACAAATTCAACAACCTCAACATTGAAAAACAACAACAACCTCAACATTGAAAAACACCAACAAATTCAACAACAACCTCAACATTGAAAAACAACAACAAACTCAACATTGAAAAACACCAACAAATTCAACAACAACCTCAGCATTGAAAAACACCAACCAATTCAACAGCAACCTCAACATTGAAAAACAACAACAACCTCAACATTGAAAAACACCAACAAATTCAACAACAACCTCAACATTGAAAAACAACAACAACCTCAACATTGAAAAACACCAACAAATTCAACAACAACCTCAAAATTGAAAAACACCAACAAATTCAACAACGACCTCAGCATTGAAAAACAACAACAACCTCAACATTGAAAAACACCAACAAATTCAACAACAACCTCAACATTGAATTTCAACAACAACCTCAACATTGAAAAACAACAACAAACTCAACATTGAAAAACACCAACAAATTCAACAACAACCTCAACATTGAAAAACAACAACAACCTCAACATTGAAAAACAACAACAAATTCAACAACAACCTCAACATTTAAAAACACCAACAAATTCAACAACAACCTCAACATTGAAAAACAACAACAATCTCAACATTGAAAAACACCAACAAATTCAACAACAACCTCAACATTGAAAAACAGCAACAACCTCAACATTGAAAAACACCAACAAATTCAACAACAACCTCAACATTTAAAAACAACAACAACCTCAACATTAAAAAACACCAACAAATTGAACAACAACCTCAACATTGAAAAACACCAACAAATTCAACAACAACCTCAACATTGAAAAACACCAACAAACTCAACAACAACCACAACACTGAAAAATAACAACAACCTCAACATTGAAAAACACCAACAAATTCAACAACAACCTCAAAATTGAAAAACACCAACAAATTCAACAACAAACTCAAGATTGAAAAACACCCACAAACTCAACAACCTCAACATTGAAAAACAACAACAACCTCATCATTGAAAAACACCAACAAATTCAACAACAACCTCAACATTGAAAAACACCAACAAATTCAACAACAACCTCAACATTGAAAAACACCAACAACCTCAACATTGAAAAACACCAACAAATTCAACAACAACCTCAACATTGAAAAACAACAACAACCTCAACATTGAAAAACACCAACAAATTCAACAACAACCTCAACATTGAAAAACAACAACAACCTCAACATTGAAAAACACCAACAAATTCAACAACAACCTCAACATTGAAAAACAACAACAACCTCAACATTGAAAAACACCAGCAAATTCAACAACAACTTCAACATTGAAAAACACCAACAAATTCAACAACAACCTCAACATTGAAAAACTACAACAACCTCAACATTGAAAAACACCAACAAATTCAACAACTACCCATACATTGAAAAACAACAACAACCTCAACATTGAAAAACACCAACAAATTCAACAACAACCTCAACATTGAAAAACACCAACAAATTCAACAACAACCTCAGCATTGAAAAAGAACAACAACCTCAACATTGAAAAACGCCAACAAATTCAACAACAACCTCAACATTGAAAAACAACAGCAACCTCAACATTGAAAAACACCAACAAAACCAACCAAAACTTCAACATGGAAAAACACCAACAAATTCAACAACAACCTCGAAATTGAAAAACACCAACAAATTCAACAACAACTTCAACATTGAAAAACACCAACAAATTCAACAACAACCTCGACATTGAAAAACACCATCAAATTCAACAACAACCTCAACATTGAAAAACACCAACAACCTCAAAATTGATAAAACACCAACAAATTCAACAACAACCTCAACATTTAAAAACAGCAACAACCTCAACATTGAAAAACACCAACAAATTCAACAACAACCTTCACATTGAAAAACACCAACAAATTCAACAACAACCTCAACATTGAAAAACACCAACAAACTCAACAACAACCTCAACATTGAAAAACAACAACAACCTCAACATTGAAAAACACCAACAAATTCAACTACAACCTCAACATTGAAAAACACCAACAAATTCAACATCAAACTCAAGATTGAAAAACACCAACAAATTCAACAACCTCAACATTGAAAAACAACAACAACCTCAACATTTAAAAACACCAACAAATTCAACAACAACCTCAACATTGAAAAACAACAACAAACTCAACATTGAAAAACACCAACAAATTCAACAACAACCTCAGCATTGAAAAACACCAACAAATTCAACAACAACCTCAACATTGAAAAACAACAACAACCTCAACATTGAAAAACACCAACAAATTCAACAACAACCTCAACATTGAAAAACAACAACAACCTCAACATTGAAAAACACCAACAAATTCAACAACAACCTCAAAATTGAAAAACACCAACAAATTCAACAACGACCTCAGCATTGAAAAACAACAACAACCTCAACATTGAAAAACACCAACAAATTCAACAACAACCTCAAGATTGAATTTCAACAACAACCTCAACATTGAAAAACAACAACAACCTCAACATTGAAAAACACCAACAATTTCAACAACAACCTCAACATTGAAAAACAACAACAACCTCAAAATTGAAAAACAACAACAAATTCAACAACAACCTCAACATTTAAAAACACCAACAAATTCAACAACAACCTCAACATTGAAAAACAACAACAATCTCAACATTGAAAAACACCAACAAATTCAACAACAACCTGAGCATTGAAAAACAGCAACAACCTCAACATTGAAAAACACCAACAAATTCAACAACAACCTCAACATTGAAAAACAACAACAAATTCAACAACAACCTCAACATTGAAAAACACCAACAAATTCAACAACAACCTCAACATTGAAAAACTACAACAACCTCAACATTGAAAAACACCAACAAATTCAACAACTACCCATACATTGAAAAACAACAACAACCTCAACATTGAAAAACACCAACAAATTCAACAACAACCTCAACATTGAAAAACACCAACAAATTCAACAACAACCTCAGCATTGAAAAAGAACAACAACCTCAACATTGAAAAACGCCAACAAATTCAACAACAACCTCAACATTGAAAAACAACAGCAACCTCAACATTGAAAAACACCAACAAAACCAACCAAAACTTCAACATGGAAAAACACCAACAAATTCAACAACAACCTCGAAATTGAAAAACACCAACAAATTCAACAACAACTTCAACATTGAAAAACACCAACAAATTCAACAACAACCTCGACATTGAAAAACACCATCAAATTCAACAACAACCTCAACATTGAAAAACACCAACAACCTCAAAATTGATAAAACACCAACAAATTCAACAACAACCTCAACATTTAAAAACAGCAACAACCTCAACATTGAAAAACACCAACAAATTCAACAACAACCTTCACATTGAAAAACACCAACAAATTCAACAACAACCTCAACATTGAAAAACACCAACAAACTCAACAACAACCTCAACATTGAAAAACAACAACAACCTCAACATTGAAAAACACCAACAAATTCAACTACAACCTCAACATTGAAAAACACCAACAAATTCAACATCAAACTCAAGATTGAAAAACACCAACAAATTCAACAACCTCAACATTGAAAAACAACAACAACCTCAACATTTAAAAACACCAACAAATTCAACAACAACCTCAACATTGAAAAACAACAACAAACTCAACATTGAAAAACACCAACAAATTCAACAACAACCTCAGCATTGAAAAACACCAACAAATTCAACAACAACCTCAACATTGAAAAACAACAACAACCTCAACATTGAAAAACACCAACAAATTCAACAACAACCTCAACATTGAAAAACAACAACAACCTCAACATTGAAAAACACCAACAAATTCAACAACAACCTCAAAATTGAAAAACACCAACAAATTCAACAACGACCTCAGCATTGAAAAACAACAACAACCTCAACATTGAAAAACACCAACAAATTCAACAACAACCTCAAGATTGAATTTCAACAACAACCTCAACATTGAAAAACAACAACAACCTCAACATTGAAAAACACCAACAATTTCAACAACAACCTCAACATTGAAAAACAACAACAACCTCAAAATTGAAAAACAACAACAAATTCAACAACAACCTCAACATTTAAAAACACCAACAAATTCAACAACAACCTCAACATTGAAAAACAACAACAATCTCAACATTGAAAAACACCAACAAATTCAACAACAACCTGAGCATTGAAAAACAGCAACAACCTCAACATTGAAAAACACCAACAAATTCAACAACAACCTCAACATTGAAAAACAACAACAAATTCAACAACAACCTCAACATTGAAAAACACCAACAAATTCAACAACAAACTCATCATTGAAAAATACCAACAAATTCAACAACAACCTCAACATTGAAAAACAACAACAACCTCAACATTGAAAAACACCAACAAATTCAACAACAACCTCAACATTGAAAAGCACCAACAAATTCAACAACAACCTCAACATTGAAAAACAACAACAACCTCAACATTGACAAACACCAACAAATTCAACAACAACCTCAACATTGAAAAACAACAACAACCTCAACATTGAAAAACACCAACAAATTCAACAACAGCCTCAACATTGAAAAACAACAACAAACTCAACATTGAAAAACACCAACAAATTCAACAACAATCTCAACATTGAAAAACAACAACAACCTCAACATTGAAAAACACCGACAAATTCAACAACAACCTCAACATTGAAAAACACCTACAAATTCAACAACAACCTCAACATTGAAAAACAACAACAACCTAAACATTGAAAAACACCAACAAATTCAACAACAACCTCAACATTGAAAAACAACAACAACCTCAACATTGAAAAACACCAACAAATTCAACAACAACCTCAACATTGAAAAACACCAACAAATTCAACAACAACCTCAGCATTGAAAAACAACAACAACCTCAACATTGAAAAACACCAACAAATTCAACAACAACCTCAACATTGAAAATCAACAACAACCTCAACATTGAAAAAACACCAACAAATTCAACAACAACTTCATCATTGAAAAACACCAACAAATTCAACAACAACCTCGAAATTGAAAAACACCAACAAATACAACAACAACCTCAACATTGAAAAACAACAACAACCTCAACATTGAAAAACACCAACAAATTCAACAACAACCTCAACATTGAAAAACAACAACCACCTCAACATTGCAAAACACCAGCAAATTCAACAACAACCTCAACATTTAAAAACACCAACAAATTCAACAACAACCTCAACATTGAAAAAACAGCAACAACCTCAAGATTGAAAAACACCAACAAATTCAACAACAACCTCAACATTGAGAAACAACAACAACCTCAACATTGGAAAAATCCAACAAATTCAACAACAACCTCGACATTGAAAAACACCCTCAAATTCAAAATCAACCTCAACATTGAACAACACCAACAACCTCAAAATTGAAAAAACACCAACAAATTCAACAACAACCTCAACATTTAAAAACAACAACAACCTCAACATTGAAAAACACCAACAAATTCAAAAACAACCTCAACATTGAAAAACACCAACAAATTCAACAACAACCTCAACGTTGAAAAACACCAACAAACTCAACAACAACCTCAACATTGAAAAATAACTACAACCTCAACATTGAAAAACACCAACAACTTCAACAACAACATCAACATTGAAAAACACCAACAAATTCAACAACAAACTCAAGATTGAAAAACACCCACAAATTCAACAAGCTCAAAATTGAAAAGCAACAACAACCTCATCATTGAAAAACACCAACAAATTCAACAACAACCTCAACATTGAAAAACATCAACAAATTCAACAACAAACCTCAACATTGAAAAACAACAACAACCTCAACATTGAAAAACACCAACAAATTCAACAACAACCTCAACATTGATAAACAACAACAACCTCAACATTGAAAAACACCAACAAATTCAACAACAACCTCAACATTGAAAAACAACAACAAACTCAACATTGAAAAACACCAACAAATTCAACAACAACCTCAACATTGAAAAACAACAACAACCTCAACATTGAAAAAACACCAACAAATTCAACAATAACCTCAACATTGAAAAACAACAACAACCTCAACATTGAAAAACACCAACAAATTCAACAACAACCTCAACATTGAAAAAGACCAACAAATTCAACAACAACCTCAACATTGAAAAAACAACAACAACCTCAACATTGAAAAAGACCAACAAATTCAACAACAACCTCAACATTGAAAAACAACAACCTCAACATTGAAAAACACCAACAAATTCAACAACAACCTCAGCATAGAAAAACACCAACAAATTCAACAACAACCTCAGCATTGAAAAACAACAACAACCTCAACATTGAAAAACACCAACAAATTCAACAACAACCTCAACATTGAAAAAACAACAACAACCTCAACATTGAAAAACACCAAAAAATTCAACTAAAACTTCAACATTGAAAAACACCAACAAATTCAACAACAACCTCGAAATTGAAAAACACCAACAAATTCAACAACAACCTCAACATTGAAAAACAAAAACAAATTCAACAACAACCTCAAAATTGAAAAACAACAACAACCTCAACATTGAAAAACACCAACAAATTCAACAGCAACCTCAACATTTAAAAACACCAACAATTTCAACAACAACCTCAACATTGAAAAACAACAACAATCTCAACATTGAAAAATACGAACAAATTCAACAACAACCTCAACATTGAAAAACAGCAACAACCTCAACATTGAAAAACACCAACAAATTCAACAACAACTTCAACATTGAAAAACACCAACAAATTCAACAACAACGTCGACATTGAAAAAGACCATCAAATTCAACAAAAACCTCCACATTGAAAAACACCAACAAATTCAACAACAACCTCAACATTGAAAAACACCAACAAATTCAACAACAACCTCCACATTGAAAAACACCAACAAATTCAACAACAACCTCAACATTGAAAAACACCAACAAACTCAACAACAACCTCAACATTGAAAAACAACAACAACCTCAACATTGAAAAACACCAACAAATTCAACAAGAACCTCAACATTGAAAAACAACAACAAACCCAACATTGAAAAACACCAACAAATTCAACAACAACCTCAGCATTGAAAAACACCAACAAATTCAACAACAACCTCAACATTGAAAAACAACAACAACCTCAACATTGAAAAAACACCAACAAATTCAACAACAACCTCAACATTGAAAAACAACAACAACCTCAACATTGAAAAACACCAACAAATTCAACAACAACCTCAAAATTGAAAAACACCAACAAATTCAACAACGACCTCAGCATTCAAAAACAACAACAACCTCAACATTGAAAAACACCAACAAATTCAACAACAACCTCAACATTGAATTTCAACAACAACCTCAACATTGAAAAACAACAACAAACTCAACATTGAAAAACACCAACAAATTCAACAACAACCTCAACATAGAAAAACAACAACAACCTCAACATTGAAAAACAACAACAAATTCAACAACAACCTCAACATTTAAAAACACCAACAAATTCAACAACAACCTCAACATTGAAAAACAACAACAATCTCAACATTGAAAAACACCAACAAATTCAACAACAACCTCAACATTGAAAAACAGCAACAACCTCAACATTGAAAAACACCAACAAATTCAACAACAACCTCAACATTGAAAAACACCAACAAATTCAACAACAACCTCAACATTGAAAAACACCAACAAATTCAACAACAAACTCAACATTGAAAAACACCAACAAATTCAACAACAAACTCAACATTGAAAAAAAACAACAACCTCAACATTGAAAAACACCAACAAATTCAACAACAACCTCAACATTGAAAAGCTCCAACAAATTCAACAACAACCTCAACATTGAAAAACAACAACAACCTCAACATTGACAAACACCAACAAATTCAACAACAACCTCAACATTGAAAAACAACAACAACCTCAACATTGAAAAACACCAACAAATTCAACAACAGCCTCAACATTGAAAAACAACAACAAACTCAACATTGAAAAACACCAACAAATTCAACAACAATCTCAACATTGAAAAACAACAACAACCTCAACATTGAAAAACACCGACAAATTCAACAACATCCTCAACATTGAAAAACACCAACAAACTCAACAACAACCTCAACATTTAAAAACAACAACCACAACATTGAAAAACACCAACAAATTCAAAAACAACCTCAACATTGAAAAACACCAACAAATTCAACAACAACCTCAACATTGAAAAACACCAACAAACTCAACAACAACCTCAACATTGAAAAATAACAACAACCTCAACATTGAAAAACACCAACATCTTCAACAACAACATCAACATTGAAAAACACCAACAAATTCAACAACAAACTCAAGATTGAAAAACACCCACAAATTCAACAAGCTCAAAATTGAAAAGCAACAACAACCTCATCATTGAAAAACACCAACAAATTCAACAACAACCTCAACATTGAAAAACACCAACAAATTCAACAACAACCTCAACATTGAAAAACAACAACAACCTCAACATTGAAAAACACCAACAAATTCAACAACAACCTCAACATTGAAAAACAACAACAACCTCAACATTGAAAAACACCAACAAATTCAACAACAACCACAACATTGAAAAACAACAACAAACTGAACATTGAAAAACACCAACAAATTCAACAACAACCTCAACATTGAAAAACAACAACAACCTCAACATTGAAAAACACCAACAAATTCAACAATAACCTCAACATTGAAAAACAACAACAACCTCAACATTGAAAAACACCAACAAATTCAACAACAACCTCAACATTGAAAAACACCAACAAATTCAACAACAACCTCAACATTGAAAAACAACAACAACCTCAACATTGAAAAACACCAAGAAATTCAACAACAACCTCAACATTGAAAAACACCAACAAATTCAACAACAACCTCAACATTGAAAAACAACAACAATCTCAACATTGAAAAACACCAACAAATTCAACAACAACCTCAACATTGAAAAACAGCAACAACCTCAACATTGAAAAACACCAACAAATTCAACAACAACCTCAACATTGAAAAACACCAACACATTCAACAACAACCTCAACATTGAAAAACACCAACAAATTCAACAACAAACTCAACATTGAAAAACACCAACAAATTCAACAACAAACTCAACATTGAAAAAAAACAACAACCTCAACATTGAAAAACACCAACAAATTCAACAACAACCTCAACATTGAAAAGCTCCAACAAATTCAACAACAACCTCAACATTGAAAAACAACAACAACCTCAACATTGACAAACACCAACAAATTCAACAACAACCTCAACATTGAAAAACAACAACAACCTCAACATTGAAAAACACCAACAAATTCAACAACAGCCTCAACATTGAAAAACAACAACAAACTCAACATTGAAAAACACCAACAAATTCAACAACAATCTCAACATTGAAAAACAACAACAACCTCAACATTGAAAAACACCGACAAATTCAACAACAACCTCAACATTGAAAAACACCAACAAACTCAACAACAACCTCAACATTTAAAAACAACAACCTCAACATTGAAAAACACCAACAAATTCAAAAACAACCTCAACATTGAAAAACACCAACAAATTCAACAGCAACCTCAACATTGAAAAACACCAACAAACTCAACAACAACCTCAACATTGAAAAATAACAACAACCTCAACATTGAAAAACACCAACAACTTCAACAACAACATCAACATTGAAAAACACCAACAAATTCAACAACAAACTCAAGATTGAAAAACACCCACAAATTCAACAAGCTCAAAATTGAAAAGCAACAACAACCTCATCATTGAAAACCACCAACAAATTCAACAACAACCTCAACATTGAAAAACACCAACAAATTCAACAACAACCTCAACATTGAAAAACAACAACAACCTCAACATTGAAAAACACCAACAAATTCAACAACAACCTCAACATTGAAAAACAACAACAACCTCAACATTGAAAAACACCAACAAATTCAACTACAACCACAACATTGAAAAACAACAACAAACTGAACATTGAAAAACACCAACAAATTCAACAACAACCTCAACATTGAAAAACAACAACAACCTCAACATTGAAAAACACCAACAAATTCAACAATAACCTCAACATTGAAAAACAACAACAACCTCAACATTGAAAAACACCAACAAATTCAACAACAACCTCAACATTGAAAAACACCAACAAATTCAACAACAACCTCAACATTGAAAAACAACAACAACCTCAACATTGAAAAACACCAAGAAATTCAACAACAACCTCAACATTGAAAAACAACAACAACCTCAACATTGAAAAACACCAACAAATTCAACAACAACCTCAGCATAGAAAAGCACCAACAAATTCAACAACAACCTCAGCATTGAAAAACAACAACAACCTCAACATTGAAAAACACCAACAAATTCAACAACAACCTCAACATTGAAAAACAACAACAACCTCAACATTGAAAAACACCAACAAATTCAACAACAACTTCAACATTGAAAAACACCAACAAATTCAACAACAACCTCGAAATTGAAAAACACCAACAAATTCAACAACAACCTCAACATTGGAAAACAAAAACAAATTCAACAACAACCTCAAAATTGAAAAACAACAACAACCTCAACATTGAAAAACACCAACAAATTCAACAGCAACCTCAACATTTAAAAACACCAACAATTTCAACAACAACCTCAACATTGAAAAACAACAACAATCTCAACATTGAAAAACACGAACAAATTCAACAACAACCTCAACATTGAAAAACAGCAACAACCTCAACATTGAAAAACACCAACAAATTCAACAACAACCTCAACATTGAAAAACAACAACAACCTCAACATTGAAAAACACCAACAAATTCAACAACAACCTCAAAATTGAAAAACACCAACAAATTCAACAACGACCTCAGCATTGAAAAACAACAACAACCTCAACTTTGAAAAACACCAACAAATTCAACAACAACCTCAACATTGAAATTCAACAACAACCTCAACATTGAAAAACACCAACAAATTCAACAACAACCTCCACATTGAAAAACACCAACAAATTCAACAACAACCTCAACATTGAAAAATACCAACAAACTCAACAACAACCTCAACATTGAAAAACAACAACAACCTCAACATTGAAAAACACCAACAAATTCAACAACAAACTCAAGATTGAAAAACACCAACAAATTCAACAACCTCAACATTGAAAAACAACAACAACCTCAACATTGAAATACACCAACAAATTCAACAACAACCTCAACATTGAAAAACAACAACAAACTCAACATTGAAAAACACCAACAAATTCAACAACAACCTCAGCATTGAAAAACACCAACCAATTCAACAAAAACCTCAACATTGAAAAACAACAACATCCTCAACATTGAAAAACACCAACAAATTCAACAACAACCTCAACATTGAAAAACAACAACAACCTCAACATTGAAAAACACCAACAAATTCAACAACAACCTCAAAATTGAAAAACACCAACAAATTCAACAACGACCTCAGCATTGAAAAACAACAACAACCTCAACTTTGAAAAACACCAACAAATTCAACAACAACCTCAACATTGAATTTCAACAACAACTTCAACATTGAAAAACAACAACAAACTCAACATTGAAAAACACCAACAAATTCAACAACAACCTCAACATTGAAAAACAACAACAACCTCAACATTGAAAAACAACAACAAATTCAACAACAACCTCAACATTTAAAAACACCAACAAATTCAACAACAACCTCAACATTGAAAAACAACAACAATCTCAACATTGAAAAACACCAACAAATTCAACAACAACCTCAACATTGAAAAACAGCAACAACCTCAACATTGAAAAACACCAACAAATTCAACAACAACCTCAACATTTAAAAACAACAACAACCTCAACATTAAAAAACACCAACAAATTCAACAACAACCTCAACATTGAAAAACACCAACAAATTCAACAACAACCTCAACATTGAAAAACACCAACAAACTCAACAACAACCACAACACTGAAAAATAACAACAACCTCAACATTGAAAAACACCAGCAAATTCAACAACAACCTCAACATTGAAAAACACCAACAAATTCAACAACAAACTCAAGATTGAAAAACACCCACAAACTCAACAACCTCAACATTGAAAAACAACAACAACCTCATCATTGAAAAACACCAACAAATTCAACAACAACCTCAACATTGAAAAACACCAACAAATTCAACAACAACCTCAACATTGAAAAACACCAACAACCTCAACATTGAAAAACACCAACAAATTCAACAACAACCTCAACATTGAAAAACAACAACAACCTCAACATTGAAAAACACCAACAAATTCAACAACAACCTCAACATTGAAAAACAACAACAACCTCAACATTGAAAAACACCAACAAATTCAACAACAACTTCAACATTGAAAAACACCAACAAATTCAACAACAACCTCAACATTGAAAAACTACAACAACCTCAACATTGAAAAACACCAACAAATTCAACAACTACCCAAACATTGAAAAACAACAACAACCTCAACATTGAAAAACACCAACAAATTCAACAACAACCTCAACATTGAAAAACACCAACAAATTCAACAACAACCTCAGCATTGAAAAAGAACAACAACCTCAACATTGAAAAACACCAACAAATTAAACAACAACCTCAACATTGAAAAACAACAACAACCTCAACATTGAAAAACACCAACAAAATCAACCAAAACTTCAACATGGAAAAACACCAACAAATTCAACAACAACCTCGAAATTGAAAAACACCAACAAATTCAACAACAACTTCAACATTGAAAAACACCAACAAATTCAACAACAACCTCGACATTGAAAAACACCATCAAATTCAACAACAACCTCAACATTGAAAAACACCAACAACCTCAAAATTGATAAAACACCAACAAATTCAACAACAACCTCAACATTTAAAAACAGCAACAACCTCAACATTGAAAAACACCAACAAATTCAACAACAACCTTCACATTGAAAAACACCAACAAATTCAACAACAACCTCAACATTGAAATACACCAACAAACTCAACAACAACCTCAACATTGAAAAACAACAACAACCTCAACATTGAAAAACACCAACAAATTCAACAACAACCTCAACATTGAAAAACACCAACAAATTCAACAACAAACTCAAGATTGAAAAACACCAACAAATTCAACAACCTCAACATTGAAAAACAACAACAACCTCAACATTGAAAAACACCAACAAATTCAACAACAACCTCAACATTGAAAAACAACAACAAACTCAACATTGAAAAACACCAACAAATTCAACAACAACCTCAGCATTGAAAAACACCAACAAATTCAACAACAACCTCAACATTGAAAAACAACAACAACCTCAACATTGAAAAACACCAACAAATTCAACAACAACCTCAACATTGAAAAACAACAACAACCTCAACATTGAAAAACACCAACAAATTCAACAACAACCTCAAAATTGAAAAACACCAACAAATTCAACAACGACCTCAGCATTGAAAAACAACAACAACCTCAACATTGAAAAACACCAACAAATTCAACAACAACCTCAACAATAAATTTCAACAACAACCTCAACATTGAAAAACAACAACAAACTCAACATTGAAAAACACCAACAAATTCAACAACAACCTCAACATTGAAAAACAACAACAACCTCAACATTGAAAAACAACAACAAATTCAACAACAACCTCAACATTTAAAAACACCAACAAATTCAACAACAACCTCAACATTGAAAAACAACAACAATCTCAACATTGAAAAACACCAACAAATTCAACAACAACCTGAGCATTGAAAAACAGCAACAACCTCAACATTGAAAAATACCAACAAATTCAACAACAACCTCAACATTGAAAAACAACAACAAATTCAACAACAACCTCAACATTGAAAAACACCAACAAATTCAACAACAAACTCAACATTGAAAAACACCAACAAATTCAACAACAACCTCAACATTGAAAAACAACAACAACCTCAACATTGAAAAACACCAACAAATTCAACAACAACCTCAACATTGAAAAGCACCAACAAATTCAACAACAACCTCAACATTGAAAAACAACAACAACCTCAACATTGACAAACACCAACAAATTCAACAACAACCTCAACATTGAAAAACAACAACAACCTCAACATTGAAAAACACCAACAAATTCAACAACAGTCTCAACATTGAAAAACAACAACAAACTCAACATTGAAAAACACCAACAAATTCAACAACAATCTCAACATTGAAAAACAACAACAACCTCAACATTGAAAAACACCGACAAATTCAACAACAACCTCAACATTGAAAAACACCAACAAATTCAACAACAACCTCAACATTGAAAAACAACAACAACCTAAACATTGAAAAACACCAACAAATTCAACAACAACCTCAACATTGAAAAACAACAACAACCTCAACATTGAAAAACACCAACAAATTCAACAACAACCTCAACATTGAAAAACACCAACAAATTCAACAACAACCTCAGCATTGAAAAACAACAACAACCTCAACATTGAAAAACACCAACAAATTCAACAACAACCTCAACATTGAAAAACAACAACAACCTCAACATTGAAAAACACCAACAAATTCAACAACAGCTTCAACATTGAAAAACACCAACAAATTCAACAACAACCTCGAAATTGAAAAACACCAACAAATACAACAACAACCTCAACATTGAAAAACAACAACAACCTCAACATTGAAAAACACCAACAAATTCAACAACAACCTCAACATTGAAAAACAACAACCACATCAAAATTGCAAAACACCAGCAAATTCAACAACAACCTCAACATTTAAAAACACCAACAAATTCAACAACAACCTCAACATTGAAAAACAGCAACAACCTCAAGATTGAAAAACACCAACAAATTCAACAACAACCTCAACATTGAGAAACAACAACAACCTCAACATTGGAAAACACCAACAAATTCAACAACAACCTCGACATTGAAAAACACCCTCAAATTCAAAATCAACCTCAACATTGAACAACACCAACAACCTCAAAATTGAAAAAACACCAACAAATTCAACAACAACCTCAACATTTAAAAACAACAACAACCTCAACATTGAAAAACACCAACAAATTCAAAGACAACCTCAACATTGAAAAACACCAACAAATTCAACAACAACCTCAACGTTGAAAAACACCAACAAACTCAACAACAACCTCAACATTGAAAAATAACTACAACCTCAACATTGAAAAACACCAACAACTTCAACAACAACATCAACATTGAAAAACACCAACAAATTCAACAACAAACTCAAGATTGAAAAACACCCACAAATTCAACAAGCTCAAAATTGAAAAGCAACAACAACCTCATCATTGAAAAACACCAACAAATTCAACAACAACCTCAACATTGAAAAACATCAACAAATTCAACAACAACCTCAACATTGAAAAACAACAACAACCTCAACATTGAAAAACACCAACAAATTCAACAACAACCTCAACATTGATAAACAACAACAACCTCAACATTGAAAAACACCAACAAATTCAACAACAACCTCAACATTGAAAAACAACAACAAACTCAACATTGAAAAACACCAACAAATTCAACAACAACCTCAACATTGAAAAACAACAAATACCTCAACATTGAAAAACACCAACAAATTCAACAATAACCTCAACATTGAAAAACAACAACAACCTCAACATTGAAAAACACCAACAAATTCAACAACAACCTCAACATTGAAAAAGACCAACAAATTCAACAACAACCTCAACATTGAAAAACAACAACAACCTCAACATTGAAAAAGACCAACAAATTCAACAACAACCTCAACATTGAAAAACAACAACCTCAACATTGAAAAACACCAACAAATTCAACAACAACCTCAGCATAGAAAAACACCAACAAATTCAACAACAACCTCAGCATTGAAAAACAACAACAACCTCAACATTGAAAAACACCAACAAATTCAACAACAACCTCAACATTGAAAAACAACAACAACCTCAACATTGAAAAACACCAAAAAATTCAACTACAACTTCAACATTGAAAAACACCAACAAATTCAACAACAACCTCGAAATTGAAAAACACCAACAAATTCAACAACAACCTCAACATTGAAAAACAAAAACAAATTCAACAACAACCTCAAAATTGAAAAACAACAACAACCTCAACATTGAAAAACACCAACAAATTCAACAGCAACCTCAACATTTAAAAACACCAACAATTTCAACAACAACCTCTACATTGAAAAACAACAACAATCTCAACATTGAAAAATACGAACAAATTCAACAACAACCTCAACATTGAAAAACAGCAACAACCTCAACATTGAAAAACACCAACAAATTCAACAACAACTTCAACATTGAAAAACACCAACAATTTCAACAACAACGTCGACATTGAAAAACACCATCAAATTCAACAACAACCTCCACATTGAAAAACACCAACAAATTCAACAACAACCTCAACATTGAAAAACACCAACAAATTCAACAACAAACTCAAGATTGAAAAACACCAACAAATTCAACAACCTCAACATTGAAAAACAACAACAACCTCAACATTGAAAAACACCAACAAATTCAACAACAACCTCAAAATTGAAAAACACCAAAAAATTCATCAACGACCTCAGCATTGAAAAACAACAACAACCTCAACATTGAAAAACACCAACAAATTCAACAACAACCTCAACATTGAATTTCAACAACAACCTCAACATTGAAAAACAACAACAACCTCAACATTGAAAAACAACAACAAATTCAACAACCACCTCAACATGTAAAAACACCAACAAATTCAACAACAACCTCAACATTGAAAAACAACAACAATCTCAACATTGAAAAACACCAACAAATTCAACAACAACCTCAACATTGAAAAACAGCAACAACCTCAACATTGAAAAACACCAACAAATTCAACAACAACCTCAACATTGAAAAACACCAACAAATTCAACAACAACCTCAACATTGAATAACACCAACAAATTCAACAACAAACTCAACATTGAAAAACACCAACAAATTCAACAACAACCTCAACATTGAAAAACAACAACAACCTCAACATTGAAAAACACCAACAAATTCAACAACAACCTCAACATTGAAAAGCACCAACAAATTCAACAACAACCTCAACATTGAAAAACAACAACAACCTCAACATTAACAAACACCAACAAATTCAACAACAACCTCAACATTGAAAAACAACAACAACCTCAACATTGAAAAACACCAACAAATTCAACAACAACCTCAACATTGAAAAACAACAACAAACTCAACATTGAAAAACACCAACAAATTCAACAACAACCTCAACATTGAAAAACAACAACAACCTCAACATTGAAAAACACCAACAAATTCAACAACAACCTCAACATTGAAAAACACCAACAAATTCAACAACAACCTCAACATTGAAAAACAACAACTACCTAAACATTGAAAAACACCAACAAATTCAACAACAACCTCAACATTGAAAAACAACAACAACCTCAACATTGAAAAACACCAACAAATTCAACAACAACCTCAACATTGAAAAACAACAACAAATTCAACAACAACCTCAGCATTGAAAAACAACAACAACCTCAACATTGAAAAACACCAACAAATTCAACAACAACCTCAACATTGAAAAACAACAACAACCTCAACATTGAAAAACACCAACAAATTCAACAACAACTTCAACATTGAAAAACAGCAACAAATTCAACAACAACCTCGAAATTGAAAAACACCAACAAATACAACAACAACCTCAACAATGAAAAACAACAACAACCTCAACATTGAAAAACACCAACAAATTCAACAACAACCTCAACATTGAAAAACAACAACGACCTCAACATTGCAAAACACCAGCAAATTCAACAACAACCTCAACATTTAAAAACACCAACAAATTCAGCAACAACCTCAACATTGAAAAACTGCAACAACCTCAACATTGAAAAACACCAACAAATTCAACAACAACCTCAACATTGAAAAACAACAACAACCTCAACATTGAAAAACACCAACAAATTCAACAACAACCTCGACATTGAAAAAGACCCTCAAATTCAAAATCAACCTCAACATTGCACAACACCAACAACCTCAAAATTGAAAAAACACCAACAAATTCAACAACAACCTCAACATTTAAAAACAACAACAACCTCAACATTGAAAAAACACCAACAAATTCAAAAAACAACCTCAACATTGAAAAACACCAACAAATTCAACAACAACCTCAACATTGAAAAAACACCAACAAACTCAACAACAACCTCAACATTGAAAAATAACAACAACCTCAACATTGAAAAACACCAACAACTTCAACAACAACATCAACATTGAAAAACACCAACAAATTCAACAACAAACTCAAGATTGAAAAACACCCACAAATTCAACAACGTCAAAATTGAAAAGCAACAACAACCTCATCATTGAAAAACACCAACAAATTCAACAACAACCTCAACATTGAAAAACACCAACAAATTCAACAACAACCTCAACATTGAAAAACAACAACAACCTCAACATTGAAAAACAACAACAAATTCAACAACAACCTCAACATTGAAAAACAACAACAACCTCAACATTGAAAAACACCAACAAATTCAACAACAACCTCAACATTGAAAAACAACAACAAACTCAACATTGAAAAACACCAACAAATTCAACAACAACCTCAACATTGAAAAACAACAACAACCTCAACATTGAAAAACACCAACAAATTCAACAACAACCTCAACATTGAAAAACACCAACAAATTCAACAACAACCTCAACATTGAAAAACAACAACAACCTCAACATTGAAAAACACCAACAAATTCAACAACAACCTCAACATTGAAAAACAACAACAACCTCAACATTGAAAAACACCATCAAATTCAACAACAACCTCCACATTGAAAAACACCAACAAATTCAACAACAACCTCAACATTGAAAAACACCAACAAATTCAACAACAACCTCCACATTGAAAAACACCAACAAATTCAACAACAACCTCAACATTGAAAAACACCAACAAACTCAACAACAACCTCAACATTGAAAAACAACAACAACCTCAACATTGAAAAACACCAACAAATTCAACAACAACCTCAACATTGAAAAACACCAACAAATTCAACAACAAACTCAAGATTGAAAAACACCAACAAATTCAACAACCTCAACATTGAAAAACAACAACAACCTCAACATTGAAAAACACCAACAAATTCAACAATAACCTCAACATTGAAAAACAACAACGAACTCAACATTGAAAAACACCAACAAATTCAACAACAACCTCAGCATTGAAAAACACCAACAAATTCAACAACAACCTCAACATTGAAAAACAACAACAACCTCAACATTGAAAAACACCAACAAATTCAACAACAACCTCAGCATTGAAAAACAACAACAACCTCAACATTGAAAAACACCAACAAATTCAACAACAACCTCAAAATTGAAAAACACCAACAAATTCAACAACGACCTCAGCATTGAAAAACAACAACAACCTCAACATTGAAAAACACCAACAAATTCAACAACAACCTCAACATTGAATTTCAACAACAACCTCAACATTGAAAAACAACAACAAACTCAACATTGAAAAACACCAACAAATTCAACAACAACCTCAACATTGAAAAACAACAACAACCTCAACATTGAAAAACAACAACAATTTCAACAACAACCTCAACATTTAAAAACACCAACAAATTCAACAACAACCTCAACATTGAAAAACAACAACAATCTCAACATTGAAAAACACCAACAAATTCAACAACAACCTCAACATTGAAAAACAGGAACAACCTCAACATTGAAAAACACCAACAAATTCAACAACAACCTCAACATTGAAAAACACCAACAAATTCAACAACAACCTCAACATTGAAAAACACAAACAAATTCAACAACAAACTCAACATTGAAAAACACCAACAAATTCAACAACAACCTCAACATTGAAAAACACCAACAAATTCAACAACAACCTCAACATTGAAAAACAACAACAACCTCAACATTGACAAACACCAACAAATTCAACAACAACCTCAACATTGAAAAACAACAACAACCTCAACATTGAAAAACACCAACAAATTCAACAACAACCTCAACATTGAAAAACAACAACAAACTCAACATTGAAAAACACCAACAAATTCAACAACAACCTCAACATTGAAAAACAACAACAACCTCAACATTGAAAAACACCAACAAATTCAACAACAACCTCAACATTGAAAAACACCAACAAATTCAACAACAACCTCAACATTGAAAAACAACAACAACCTAAACATTGAAAAACACCAACAAATTCAACAACAACCTCAACATTGAAAAACAACAACAACCTCAACATTGAAAAACACCAACAAATTCAACAACAACCTCAACATTGAAAAACAACAACAACCTCAACATTGAAAAACACCAACAAATTCAACAACAACTTCAACATTGAAAAACACCAACAAATTCAACAACAACCTCGAAATTGAAAAACACCAACAAATACAACAACAACCTCAACATTGAAAAACAACAACAACCTCAAGATTGAAAAACACCAACAAATTCAACAACAACCTCAACATTGAAAAACAACAACGACCTCAACATTGCAAAACACCAGCAAATTCAACAACAACCTCAACATTTAAAAACACCAACAAATTCAGCAACAACCTCAACATTGAAAAACTGCAACAACCTCAACATTGAAAAAAACCAACAAATTCAACAACAACCTCAACATTGAAAAACAACAACAACCTCAACATTGAAAAACACCAACAAATTCAACAACAACCTCGACATTGAAAAAGACCCTCAAATTCAAAATCAACCTCAACATTGAACAACACCAACAACCTCAAAATTGAAAAAACACCAACAAATTCAACAACAACCTCAACATTTAAAAACAACAACAACCTCAACATTGAAAAACACCAACAAATTCAAAAACAACCTCAACATTGAAAAACACCAACAAATTCAACAACAACCTCAACATTGAAAAACACCAACAAACTCAACAACAACCTCAACATTGAAAAATAACAACAACCTCAACATTGAAAAACACCAACAACTTCAACAACAACATCAACATTGAAAAACACCAACAAATTC